>CM070035.1:13317865-13332532 GCA_036250615.1 Ptychadena robeensis | reverse complement strand
CCGCCATACTCACAGAAGCGGTCCGTGTATAACAGGATCGGATGTATAAGCTTCCAGAGACTTATACAGCCGTCCGTGTTATGACACGGACCGGCTCTGTGAGGATGCAGTTGCTTAGCCCTCCTATCTAGCTGCCTCTTATAGTATAAGACTTATATTATAAGAGACAGCTAGATAGGAGGGCCGAGGGTGGGGTCAAAAACCTATGGCACACCAGGCAACGGAACAGTGGTTGAAAAACACTGGACTAGAGTATACTATTAAGCCTCACTCCAGTTCCATTAAATCCCAATTATACCTTGTACCAGTTCCATCAACAAATGGTATCCTAATCCACCTAACTTCACCCTTAGTTATAAAACCAAAATTCTACTTTTAGTAAGACTCCTGTGTGATAATAATGAGAAAACAAATAAACTGACAACTAGAAAAGCAAGAGCATATAACGTTTATAATAATATACTAACTTGTGAGAAAACGGAAGGAATAGGTGAGTCTCCACACAGGATGCTTCGGTAATGTGCTTTCGCTTGGGCTCCAAGCTGTACTGACATGACTGGCTGCTGCTGAGCAAGGTGGACAATGGAGCATTCTGGGAAAAAAATTTACATGTTATGTGGGATCTGATATGAAGTTCAACAATCCTACTAAGAATTTTTGTTTGTATATATTGTTACTTATATTATTATATTACTAATAGTACTAATATTTTAACACAACTATTAATCCGAGAGATGCCTGAACTCTAGAAGATTGGGAAATGCTAATTCAAAATGTGACTACAGACAATGAAGCCTGGCACTTTAAATGGAAACACTCGCCAAAAGTAATTTGATGATAAGAATAGGTCAAATACTGTCATATAACTAAAGTCAGCCTGATCACAATGCCATCATAGAAAGTTCAGTCGATCGGGGAATCAAAGCTCATAATTTATGCATGCAATTCGCCGCCCTAAATTTGGATGGGGGCCCTGGTGATCGACCAAGGGACAAGTCTGTTCTCTGGCTGATTTGGAAGACATGGATTGGTCGCTCCAGGGGGCAGCTTTGATCCATGTCCAAATTTTGCCAGATCACTGCGATTGTGCACCGTAATCGATCATGTGAAAATCAGCTGAGAGGTCTGTGGCCGACTTAAGTTGCTTCCAGGGTGCTTATTAATTATTATTATTAAAGAACTTCTGGCCCAATCAAAGTGCAAGTTAGCAGTCATGTGCTGCTATGACCGGAGAGAATACAATGAAATAACAGCACACACAGCTATCTCTGAGAAGCAAAGCTTCAATACTTCCACATGCCTATCCAATGACCGGTTCTCTTTAATGCCTGGTATTATTGATAACCAATGATCTATTGGACTTGTCCTAGCTGAAAAGTAAAAAGACACAACTTACTAGTCCTTTGAAGAGAGCAATAGGGCTGACATAGTCTCTGAATGGTGTGAACTGATCACATGTCCTTAGATTCCTGGTCACTTTGATATCTGTGTCTCCTTTCTTCCCAGACGCACTGACCTCACTGGTGCATTTACCATACACAGTATCCTGGAAACACAAAAAGTAAAGATTATAAAAAAAATATTGAGATTCAGATCCTGCAGATAAACTTCATCTACAATGATCAGTAATGGATAGACCTAGGAAGGTGCTACCAGCAATGGGGGTCAATGAAGAAGACTTCTTTATGACATTGGTGGGACTTATCAAAAAGGTCCTTATGGGTTCCATATCATCTCCACAACAATTCATGTTTTGAGTTAACAATGAATCTTACCACTCCACTGGTCTCCTGTGTCTCGTCAGGGACAAGAAGTGATGAGATGATTCCTCTCTTCATATTTAATACGTTGACGGGTTCATCATTTTGTGGATATAAAAGGACCTGCTTTCCATCCAGAACACTGAAATTCACTTCATACCTGTAGACAGTAACATTAAATGAACACAATGGAAATATTGTGATGTCCTATTAACCCCAATTTATTGAAGGAAACATTTCCTCAGAACTACATATAAAGTAATATATACTCGGACAGGGTTTAATTCCTTTCTACTCATCATTAAAAGCCAAAGTTTGTCTATGCTGACCCTTAAGACATGTACTCAATGAAACTTTTTTGAGCTGACATTAAACATAAAGTGATTGCCTACTTAAGACCACTGTTCCAACTATCTGAGGGGAGCAACCATGGACCTGTACTATTCAACTGTGGAGATAAGTATCCTTAGGAAGTGTCTTGATATACCTTAAAGCAGGGGTGCCATACTCTGACCCAGGGGGGACAAAACTGGGCCGGTGCGATAATTTTGACTATTTGAATGTTATGGTCCAATGTCAGTTGGGTGGATGTTGGGTTTTTGTATGAATATTTATTACATATTTCTTTTGTATGAATATTTATTATAACTATGTGAAATAAAGTGTGTTTTTATCTCTGGTTTACTAGGTAGGTCTATCTAAAGACCCTGGGGACCAGCCATTGTATTTTTCGCATTAATTGAATGGAATGAGGCCATTAACTTTATAGACTTTTTTTATGGTGGTGCATCATCTTGCCCACCCATTACACAAAACACAGTGTGGTTTGTCTGCAATATTTGGATTTTAATAGCACAGATGTGTTTTCTATTTGTCACATTATCATATTAGGCTTTGTTTCAATGTTCAATGTTTAACCTCCTGGGTGGTTTGCACGTGGTGCAATTTTCTGCCCTCATCATCAGCGCAGCCTCGGAACAATCGGCAGGTCCACCAATACAGTGAATTGTTGGGGGATTTCGTCGGACTAGTAAGGTTGCCCGCAGTTAGCTTGGGAGAGTCTTATTAGCAAAGAAACTCACCCCCCAGTTAACTCAGGCTAAACTCCCAGGAGGTTAAGCAAAACTTCCATATGAAAAGATTCATCATTATATCTGATGAAAAGGATTTTTTTTAACTAAATATCAAAGTTGTTCCATGATTTTGTCCAAGATTTTATTTTTGCCTCCTCTGTGCTTGAGTTGGACACCCCTGTCTTAAAGGTTCGTCACGTGCAGAGTATACCCCATGTCCAAAACAAGGGATAAGCCTGGGTTTAGAGATGCAGATTCACTAAGTGGAATAATACCTATTTATTCAGCCAACCTTCCCCTTTTCCTCCTGACCAGCGAATATTCATAGTATTATCATGATAGAATATTATAACTAATAAGTCCTCCCTCGTACCTAGACATCGCATTGGAGAAGTCCTCTGAGTTCTTGGACTTCTTGAACAGTGCTTTGCCCTCTGAGTTCACTCCATACACCTCTCGCAGGGTGCACTGCTTTATCCTCAGGATGAAGTTGCATGGCTGAGGCACTTCCAGTTCCACCTAAGACAACAATGAACAGGTTTACACTCCAATCTATGCAATGTGAATTCATATTTATGATCGAAGGATCTTGTCCTGCTAACTTACCTTGCAGTTGAATCTGGATCCGCTTTGTGAGTCAGCTGTACCCGTCACACCACTGGAGGTTCCAGCCTCATAATTATATGTGTATTTTCTAAGATGTTTGAATTTTGTTGCATCTCCTGTAATAAAAGTTTTAATGTTAGGTGGATTGACATTTATCCAGCTGAAGATCTTCAATATATAGTATATATTTGTGACCAACTAAACTGTGCCTTTGTATTGCCATCTGGTGGACAAAAGTCATTCTGATTTTATTCGTAGGCAACCCCAAGAAAAGGCTCACCGGTGATTGCAAAGTACAAAAAACTTGCACGAAAAACTACACCTCTGCAAAAAAGCATCACTATATGTGCCCCTGAAGTCATATGTCAATAGTGATGAGCAGCACAGGCAATATTTCTATTTGCAAAATATTGTGAATTGCTCTAGTGGGAACAAGACCTTTAGCTGGCCATACACCTTTAGATCTCTCTGTCAGATATCCTTTAGATCTACCAACAACTATGTAGTATAGGGTCCTTTGCGATTGAACACAGGTAGACTTGATGGTTTAAAAAGTCCCTCATATTACATGGTTTTGGTAAAACAAAAGGAGATCTAAAGGAAATCTGACAGAGAAATCTAAAGGCGTATGGGGGCCCTTAAATCTTTAAACAGTAGTCAAGGTTGACTGGTTGAAAATTTATTGAATTCTTTTGGTTGGTCCTCATATCACTTGGCATCGGTTAATATTAAGGTGATTGTACAAATTTTGTATTATGCATGTTTTATTGGGTCTCATATGTGAACATTTGGATGTTCAATGACCAATGGATTCCCTAGAAATAATTCTGATATTATACAATTCCTCATTGCTGTCCTATGGCTTTGAGTACGCTAGAGGGCAATATTCCCTCATTTAAGATTGCTTCAACATTGGTCATCTACGAATGAGCCACAGTTTATTTCCTTCTGTGTGCTGTACAGAACAACATGTATCCTCAGTTCCAGGGAGCAGAGGTGGCCTCCAACCTTCGTTACAAAGGTTAAGCACACAGTACACATTTCATGATCCCTGTTAAGATTAGCGGCAATAAATAATTATCCACACTGATAGGACCAATATGAAGTCAGCGTTCACATCTGGTGTTTACAATGCTGACCAGTTGTTAGGTGACATAGTCCATGCTAAAAACATAGAGCAAGATTTGCTCTGTGTGTCACAACCCTGGAAATTACCTGATCCCTACTTATCCTTCCAAAATGTACATTTTACCCCCTCCTTCAATTATTGGTTTCCACTTTGATAACAACATTTAGTACAATGGACTTACTTGAACAGCTGGGGCTCTGGCTGTCTTGTACATCATCTTCTGCAAAAATTAAAAAAACAAGAACAGATTAAAAAAAGTACCCACATACATATAAAACAAAATATTTCTCTCTGTCCATCTCACTATGATTCTGTATACCTAAAGTCAGAACAATCAATGGAACATGGGACCATAGACTCAACTCAAAGTATCACCAAGAACTCACCCACTAACTAAGGTTGGCATAGACAGTTTAGAAATGTTGGTTCTAATTTTATAGTAATTTGTATTATTTCTCAAAATGATTTTATTATTATTGTATATTTATTATTTTATTCATAGTCAAATCAATAGCATCCATGCATCAAACAGAGCATTCTCTACATAGTCCTGCACCGTCCCCCTGCCCATGTTTACCATTATAACTACGAACATAACATATTAACAATATATCTTAATTAATATGGTATGTTCAGAATTATTTTATAATTAATTTAGTTTGAGGTTAAGCAAGGAAATGGTTAATCTTGTGCTGTTTTTTTATTTATTTTTTATTGTTTTGCCCTCCCCCCTCTATGTGCTGTTGAGAAGATTTCCTTTACTAACCCCAAGGGAGTAGGGAAAATTAATTTCTCTTAAGCTCCCCATATACCTTTAGATCCATACAATTTCCTTTAGATCTAACAACAACCATGTAGTGCTGGGTCCTCCCTGATAGAATATATAGTGATTGGAATGTATATATCACTGATATGTAGTGCTTGGTCCTCCCGGATAGAATACATAGTGATTGGAAGGTACATATCACTGCTATGTAGTGCCGGGTCTCCCTGATAGAATACATAGTGATTGGAAGGTTTAGAAAGCTCCCCATATTACATGGTTTTGGTAGAGGAAAAGCTCATTGTATAGAAATTGTATTGTAAGGTGTATGGGGGCCTTAAATCTAAAACTAGCCAGTTGGATTGATTTGAGTTTTACAATGTTGAGGTTGGTCAACATTTTTTATATAATGTCATCTGGATATTGGCCATCATTTAGTGCAGTTAATTGTTCTATAATTAACATGAACGCAAATAATTTAGTATAATATCAATCTATCTACCTCAATTAAAATGATATCATAAGTATTTAAAGGAAGAAAAATCTCAGGAAGATCCTAAAAAACCCTTCAAATACATGCAGGACTTTCAACTCTTCACTTTTTAGCTGACTTAAATGTTATGATAGATTTGATTACACAATTACACGAGTAAAGGGGGTAAGGGTAAATAAGGGGGTGAGGGGTAGGGATAGTAATGGTTTGATGTTGTAAGGGGTAGGAGGTTCATTATGTGGAACAGAGAAATCAACCCATATTTGAACCTCTTTAGATTGTTGTCACCAGAACAAGTCCTGCCATTGAAAGAGTTCCCACTCTTTGTGTTCTGGTCACCCATTATTAATGGTCAACCAAAGAGAGGAAGTGAACCTCTCCAGTAGAGTCATACAAAAACAATAGAGAAAATTACCTCGGAGGGTGAAGTACCCCCTCTTATCACTACATGGGGCTTTAAAGGCACTAGAAGTCAATCTCATATACGTTCAAAAGTCTTTATTGACAATGAACTATATATCATACAATCCAATAATACATGATCTTGGTGATAAAATCCACCAAGACACCAATGTTGGGTGTCTAGCTTGGCAATGTATGATTTATTTTTTGTATTTATAATGGTTTCTTGTATTATTGCACTGTATGATACATCGTCCATTTGTAATAAATTATTTTTAACGTATATGGAATTGACTTCTCGTGCCTTTAAAGACCCATGTAGTGATAAGAGGAGGGTACTTCACCCTCCAAGGGAATTTTCTCTAATAAATTATGGGTGTGGCACATTATGATTAAATATGAATTTAAAGATGTACCCCCTTTAATAACAACAAATACCTCCTTAAATGCATTTTAAATTTTTATATATTTTGATAACCATAGATTCCACAATTTCAACACCCCAAAGAGCTTACCTTACCGGTTTGTTGAAATATATATATATATATATATATATATATATATATATATATATTAATGCTGTTCAATTTACTAGGCAGAAGTTTACAAAATCACTAATTGTAATGCATATCTATCAAACATGAATTGGAATATATATATAATTATAGCTGGAATTCTGAAATATCCAATTATTCATCAAAAATGGCTCAAAATTGATATACAACTGCAACTAATATAAAAACAATGCAAACATGACTTATCACACACATATCTTTTGATTGCATAAGATAAAAATGCATTGTCACCTTATTTAATACATAATTATACCTTTTATTTCTCTTACATAGAATCATATCATTTTAAGAGATTACATCATCTCCAACTTCTCCAACTAAACAAAACAAGGCTTGTGCCATATGGTGGTAGAAAATGTTCTAAGATTTATGGCCTATTCTATTGAGTTCTACATAACTTAACCCCCCATACATCTTTAGATCACAATATCCTTTAGATCTACCAACAACTATGTTGTGCCAGGTCCTCCCTGATAGAATACATAGTGATTGAAAGGTATATATATCACTGCTATGTAGTGCCGGGTCCTCCCTGATAGAATACATAGTGATTGGAAGGTATATATCACTGCTATGTAGTGCCGGGTCCTACCTGATAGAATACATAGTTATTGGAAGTATTAGAAAGGTCCTCATATTACATGGTTTTGGTAGAATTTTGTAATATCGAAAGATTGTAAGGTGTATGGGGGCTTTTACTCCCTGAATAAGACAGCACAGATATCAAACAACTTTACAGAATCTACACACTATGGGGTTCAAACTTCTTTTAGGTATCTAAGTAACCTCTATATAGGACATTTTTAAAGTTTGAGTCCTCAAGTGACTACAGGAGCTTTTAAAAGGTGTGAAACAGTTGACAACACAAATAAAACAAAAACATGTAACCTGAGAGATGAAATGGCTTCATATCCAGCAAAACTGAACAATTGTGTAAACTATAAGCCCGAGATGACAACTCACATACTACACTTCAACGGGCATCGTCAACTGTCCAATGTTAATACCAATAATTATTTTACTGTACCATCATGTTATTATCATAAAATATTTTAACATATTTTGTCTTTTGAATTCATATTAATTTCACTTTTCAAATGCAATACTTCTCAACCTGGTATAATTATTACTGGTATTCATCAAGCAATCAACAAACCCACCTACCCTACAAGAGTAGTCATATCATGTACAACCTACATAGCAATTCTCAATAGACTTCCAATGCCATGATGGCTCGTAATTACCATTTCACTTTCTGGTAACAATGTAAAATAACCAACCTGCTTTACTCTAATAAATTGGCATATCTGAAACATTATTGGACTAACCAACCAAAAGTTCAACACAAGAGATCCAAGGTAGAGTTTGAAGGAATAATGTTAAGGTAACGTTTATGAATTTCAGGGAAGGAATTTAATCTTTTCACAAGGACCGATCACTGGGGACACAATACATCAGGTTGTTAATAGAAAATATATGAAGCTATTTAAATTTTTTTAAATACGTGTTGTAATTTATTTGGCAATTTTGTTTGCATGTTAAGATTATATATATATATATATATATATATATATATATATATATATATATATATATATATATATATATAAAATAAAATTATTATACCCTATGAAAACAATTGGGCTTGTTAGTGGCCTTCCTATGCTCACCTATCTATCTATCTATCTATCTATCTATCTATCTATCTATCTATCTATCTATCTATCTATCTATCTATCTATCTATCTATCTATCTATCTATCTATCTATCTATCTATCTATCTATCTATCTATCCTTACATAATATATATATATATATATATATATATATATATTTATTTATTTATTTATTAGAATAACATTTATTTAAGCTCCACCTAAAAATTGGGCTCGCTTGCCTCTGTACGATCACCAATTCAGTCAGATGAGTATAATTCTGATAATAAACACATCCATGGCACAATAATCCGTTACTTACGGGCAAATGTGCAGCTGCTGGTGAACAGCACAAGTAGTAGGAGTTTCCTCGTGCCCATGGTGAGCTGTAGAAGCTCTCAGGCACCCCTTTAACTCCTATATCGCCAGTCCTGGCTTCTGGCCGTGTGTCCCAGGGAGAATGAGACCTTTCCTTTGGACCTGAATTTATATAGGCAGGAAAACCAGCTGAGGTATTGTGTTTGGAAGTTCAGAGCGAATTGCAAAAGGTCCAAAGGGTAAAGTTTTGCTTCGCAGATTAGTGTGATGACCTGGGCCTAGGTCTGGGAAAACAGCACAATAACAAAGAAAGCACAGGCTGCGCAGGAGGGAATTACCATACACTCACTGAATTCTATTAGAGGTATATGACACTGTGATATGTTGTTATGTGATTTTACATGATGTCACAGTTTTCATATTTTCACATTTGGAAACTGAATTTAATCCTCCCAAGAATATTTATAGTCACTGTAATTATTAAAAATAAATAATGAGGGATTTTAATGAGGAAAATTTTGTATGGATTGGTTGAAAATGAAATATTAGTTTTTTTATATTGAAAGCTTTACTCAAGACAGGTATTAATGAGTCACTATTTCATTTAAGCCTTTTTTTTCTCTTTAAAGGTAGCCCTACACAAGGTGATTTTCACTCGATAGATGAGGGATTGACTGCAGCGGTATGACGTCATCGCTCTGCAGCCCGCCCCATAGCTGATCGGCAGGCACCGGGATTGCCGGGAGAATGCGGGAGCACACACGGCAGTTCATCGACAAAAAAACGGGTAAAAATCGGCCTGTGTATGGCTACCTTAAAACTGTGGGCAGATCAGTGATTAAAGTGTATATGATATAGAGAAAAATAGGTTCCTAGTTGTGCCATCTAATAGGGGTTGACTTGATAGAAGCCCTTTGGTAGGTAAAAAAGTTACCCAATGGTGGGATGCCAAACTTCAGCCCGCAGTGAGATTATATTTGGTCTGGAAGTATATTTTAGAAATGTTAATTAAGAAATGAATGGCAGGGATGTGTTATAGTATTATGCTTTGCTTATTCCATTTAAAATGTTTAAGCGAAACATAAGATTGTCCACCTATGTTAGTATTTTTTCAATTAACCTCCTTTGTTTTTAACCAGAGCACAGCTCAGGGTAAGTTTGCTTAGCCCACAAACTCACCTCAAGCTGCGTTAAACCTATCCCCGGTGAGCCCACGGGGAAACTGAGTCTTCCGTTCTCTTTCAGGTCAGGGTGGCGGCTCCATTGACTTCCATGTTATGGAGGTAGCGCTGGCTTTTCACAACACACCAATGGCATCATCCATGGCGCCGGGTATGTGTGGGGGTTGGAGGGAGAGCGTTGAATCCTGGCGTAGTACAAAGTAACGCTCAGAAGGTTAATATCAATGCCTGTGACTTACTCCAAGCTTACATTATGCTGTATGTATAATGATACATTATTATACATTTCTATGTAATCATAGTAATTGTTTTAAACTTTCCCCAACATATAAGAAATATTAATATTTTCAAGTATTATTTTGAAAAGTTAGCAACCATAAATTTGAAGGGTCAAGGACTTCCTGGGAGAGAAGTGAGAACAGAACAGTTGCTCAGTTCTTTGTTGATCTTTAAATGTATGCCCAACATATAAACTCCTGGATAACGACATACATTTCAATTTCATGGATATTCCAGCACCTGTCTTGCAGCTTCTATTCTACTAGACATGCTCCATATTACCTACCATGAAGTCTATGATCGTCAGTCCGAGTATGTATTCAGCCCCCACAATGCTGAGCATGTAATTCTTAGCACTAAATATACCTTATTAAAATTCACTACACACATTACAGCCAACTGGACAATCTCTTCTAGATTTAGCTCTATATTGTGAGGATTAGCCTCCAGAGATTGTTTAAGGTAGACCTTTGTAGTAAATTATTGTTGATATAGGTAGAACTGCCTACCCGGATCAACATTAAGACCACTGACAGGAATATTGATTATCTATATTAAAACAAGTAATAGGTGAGTTTTATAGTCAATTCTTGAAGGTAACACATAGAGAGCAGAAAAATGGGCAAGACTAAAGTTATGAATAATATTCACAAGGCAATACTGTAATGGTTGAAGTAGTCATTTACATTATCACCAAACTGGAAGATCTATGGTGGTCTTCCCAGTATGAAGTCATTGGCCATGGCCAAGCTTTATTTATATATATGAGGGTGATGAAGGTTATTCCATCTGGTGAGATCCCACAGAACAGCTATAGTAGCATACATCCATACTGACTTTTAGTTGGGTGGTGTCAAAACACACTCTGTATCACATATGGCTGCTTGGAAAGATATGTAGTTACAGACAATTTAGAGTGTTCATAACAAACCCTAGCCTTTCCAAAAGTGTCCACAATGGGCTTGTGAGTATTATAACTGGACCAGGAAGCAAATTACTATTAAAGAACTTTAAAAAACTTCTTCTAGTGTCTTAGTGGAAGATACGTTAGGAAACTTTCAGGTCTTGAGGTCTCACATGAATAAAGCTCTATGATTGAAAAAATGGAAGGAGTTGGTTGAACTCTTTGAATGACAGGCATCATGTTTGGAGGAAACCGCTCATAACCAAGCCAATATCATCCCTACAGTGAAGCATGGTGGTGGCAGCATGATGCTGTGGGGATATTTTTTTGTGGGAGGCATAGGAGACAAGTCAGGATAAAGGGAAAGATGACTGCAGCAATGTACATAGACATCCTGAATAAAACCCTGCTCCAGAGCGCTCTTGAACCCAGACTAAGGTAACGGTTCATCTTTCATCAGGACAGCAACCCTAAGCACACAGCCAAGATATCAAAGGAGCGGTTTCAGGACAACAACAAGGACTGTGAATGTCCTTGAGTGGCCCAGCCAGAGCCCAGACTTGAATCCGATTGAACACTTCTGGAGAGAAATGGTCAAAAATTAATGCTTCTCATCCAACCTGGTGGAGCTTGAGAGGTGCTGCAAAGAAGAGTGGGCGAAACTGGCCAAGCTTAAGTACATGAAGCAAACTTTTTAGAAAGAGCCATCCATAGACATCTAGGGCTACTTTATACAGGCGGGTACCAACCACCCATTAAACGCCCAATAAGAGCAGGTTTCCACTTGCTTGCCACAAAGGATTAGCATGGGGGTATATGAACGCCCCAAAACCCCCTCCCCAAGTGCTTGCTGTATTCTACTGGTTTTCATGACATAGTTGATTGACGTCCATGATTTTCTCTCTGATGTACTCATGTGCCCCCCCCCCCCCCCCACCCATGGAGAGATGCGCTAAACAAATAAAATACCTTGAAAATAAGATTGAATAAACATATGAAACTCTCAGTGATTCAGCAAACCCACAAATACAACAAACAACAATAAACGATGAGTGTATAGATGATAACACCATATCTGCTGCATTTATCATGGTCATTAAGGGCAGTATGTTCTCTAATGTCTATTAGTGTTTCTAGACACGTTCATTCATTACAGTGCAGAGGACTCTTGTTTTGTAGATTTTTGAAAATTGAGGCAAAATATGTCCACATTATATATTTTTTAATTTAAATGCCTTGTCTCCATTTGGCTTCATGAACTTGTCAGGGCTTGTTTTGCCAGCTTTAAGCATGTGTTAAGGTTACAATTTCTGTACAATCAAATTTTGTTCTACCAAAACTATGTAATATAAGGAGCTTTCTAATCAGGGAGGACCCAGCACTACATAGCAGTGATATATACCTTCCAATCACTATGTATTTTATCAGGGAGGCCAGTATATTACACAGTTGTTGGTAGATCTAATGGAGATTGTATGGATCGATATTAAGGTGTATGGAGGGCTTTTAGCATCACATTATAGTAATGCAGCAATTAATGTTCTCCATACACCCCTATGGGAGATTCATGTCATATGATGTAACCATGGACATGTACAATGGCTCAGGGCCGCCATCAGAAATTTTGGGGCCCGGTACTAGGTAATTTTGCGTGCCCCCCCCCCATCTGAGGGTTCCAAATAATGTTTACCTGCTCTTTAGTGTGCAGTACGTAGAACCTAGTTGCCATAGATGGTCGGGCTCGGGCTGTGACAGCGGCCTTGAAGTGGATGTACACCACAACAATGATGACATGGGGGTCAGTGTTGATATTTACATACTGCATCGCATGCAATGACATGTCTATGGAGACAAGCCCATTGATAACAAGGTCCTCTATCTACCATGTGTCAAAATCCATGCGTTTTCCTAACCTGAAACGTGGGAATTTCATAGTGGAGACATGTTCTAAAGGAATATGCAGTCTATGAGAGTTGGATTGAATTAATGTAGAGGTTTGATGGGGCCTTTGACTTGTTTTTTATATGTGCTTTATAAAATGCATCCTTTCCCCAACATAATTGAGGGGGAGGGGGTGCATGCATCTTATATGGTGCCCTATGGTGAGCTTGACAGGGGTTGGTAGAAACAGGGAAGCTCTCAGAAGTAAAATATGTCCACAGGCTAGTCTTCCTTCTGATTCTCCCCCTACTCTCGGCCCATGGCTGGTAAAATCGGGGCAGGAATCCACTCAGCTGGGACATCTAAGCTGAAGCTTTGTATGTCAGCTTCAGCAGACATACAAAGCTCCAGCTCTACATATACAGAGATCAGTGCTCTGTCTATGGCAGAACACTGCTCTGTATCTCAGAAAGGGGGCTTACATCTGCCCCGCCTTGTTCCAGCACAGAGCTCCGACTGGCAGAGTCAGGTTTTTTTTACGTATTTTTTTGCCCCAAATAGGAAATTTTGGTTAATGTTGCGTTTTATCAGCTGGAGCTTCTTATAGGCTGAACATTAGGGTCAAAAACAGTAAATATGTTGAAATCAGCTATCAACAGCTTTATTATCAACTTTGATTTAAATAACACGGACATATTACACAATGCTTTACAGTAATTCTTAGTCAGAAAAGCTTGTGATAAAACGTCTCTACCATAGTCATTGATACTAGCATACTCTGAGGACAATATTTGCCTGGAATCACGAATTTAGACCCTATACTCTAAAGGAAATACATTTTGTTAGCTATTGTCCTTATGATTTTTGCCCCAAATAAAAAAGTATTTCTGTCCTTGTTTTATTACTGCGTTATTCTAAAAGTAACAAACTTTTAAGGCCAAAAATTTTATAAAATAAGGACCCACGGCGATATTATTATGATTATCTTTTGCTTATATAGTGCCATTCTATTAGGCAGCGATATACATTAAATTAGTGTTTAGAGTTGAACAAAAACTAACACACAGGTTATGACACAGGAGGAGTAGAGGACCCTACCCGATCGCGCTTACAATAATACTAATACTTACTAATAGGCTGGGTAACAGAGTATACAATAGATGGGGAGGATGCGACTGGCATGGTGGTGATGTTAGGAATGTGATGATAGGTAGGACTCAATAGTGGGCTTTTTGAAAGTGCCAAAAGTCGAAGGAAGTCTAATGGGATGAGGGAGAGAGTTCCAGAGAGTAGGAGCGGCCCTAGAGAAGTCTTGAAGTCATGCTTATGATGATGTTATGAGTGGGGATGTAATGAGTAGGTCACTGGAGGAGAAGAGTTAGATGATTCAGGATAGTAAAAAAAAATTTTCATTATGAAAGTCTTGAATAATTATGGTTAATGAGTTAAGCTCCTCATACACCTTTAGATCAGTTCATTTCCTTTAGCTTTACCAGCAACTATGTAGTGCCGGGTCCTCCCTGATAGAATACATAGTGATTGGAAGGTATATATCACTGCTGTGCAGTACTGGATTCTCCCTGATAAAATACATAGGGATTGGAAGGTATATATCACTGCTATATAGTGCTGGGTCCTCCCTGATAG
>CM070035.1:13291300-13303021 GCA_036250615.1 Ptychadena robeensis | reverse complement strand
CGGAATCGATCGTGCCGGAATCCGGTGGGAATCCGACACGTGTATGGGGGCCTTAAAACTAGGGATGGTCACCACATGACAGTAAGTACCAGCTGTCAGTTCTTATATAGAAAACCTTGTTCTTTTCTAGTCTATGGACTTGTGCTAACACGGTCAACCTGGACAGAACTGGTGGACAACAAACACAATGGCACCATTGTGGATCATTATCTGCGATGATTATATTATAAATAATTTACATACTGAAATGTAAGCTGGAACATTGGATTTTTGTAAAAATCCATCATTGTTTAATGGACAGATTAATTACTCTATCAGCTTCAGTGCATTTGGGAGACACTTTGAAACCAACAATATTTTGACAGCAGCTATCCAGATTTCCAGACTAATCTTACAATTATTGTAGTGGAAGGAAAAGCATTTCAAACATTTTAATAATGCATAAAGGGACAATCAGGACTGGCCTTTACAATATGAAATGATGGAAGATGCGGTTTTATAAGTGCCTTCAATTTGGAAACTATGAATACATTGTGTGAATGGTCAACCCATTGGCACAGAGCATGGTTCTTCTTCATGTAGACATTACGTTAAGTGCACCTGAGATCCCTGACCGCCTTTGAGTGATAGAAGCTAAGTCAGTTTTGACTTATGTTATAAACTAGAGTAACCTACCTGTATTTGCATGGCCCCTCTTCACCTGTTTCATAATTTTAGCAAAATTAGTGCCCTTCTTTGTGTGCTTAGCATTTACATTTGTGTTTAGGTGTTGTGCAAGTGCACCTGTTCGAGGTCTTCTCTGTAATTTTACCAGGGACGATGTAGCTATACAAATACAGTAGATAAACTCGGAATTTGGTACCGCATAAGGCCATGTCTGTGGGTTATTTATTAACGCTGGAACATCTCTGCCTACAATACTTTATATTCCCAGAAATACTAACTGTACGTATTGCACATTAATTGGGAGACAGTTTGTCCAGTCTGCGTTGTTTTTTCCAAAATTCAGCAGAAATGTGCCTCAAAAATATACTTAGGGGACATATATAAAAAGGGTTATCAACAGTCAGATTGCATTACCACTGTCACCAGTTTTATGTTCCCCAAATTTGTAAAAAATTTTATTGCGAGAAACTTGTTTGTAAAAATTACCTAATTTACTGATTTTAATGTGTCCAAAACTCCTTTCAACCCCCCCCCCCCCAATAAAAAATAACTGTACCCCCTTCTTTTTACTATGGGTTCACCAGTTTTTTATTAACGTCTTATTGCCTCTGGTTTTCACACTTAATCAACACTTTGGGCAAAATGTTATTCTTCTTTTTGCATTCTTTCCCACTTATTCACCATTTTATTCCACTCTGAAAAAGTGTTGAGTAAATGTTAATAAGGTCCTGCATTTACAGTAATTACATCGACTGGGGGTGTCCAAACTTTTTGTAGAGAGGTCTAAGTTTGGTGAGGTGAGATTGAAAATTGGTTGATTGCAGCCTCTATGGAGAGGCTTATTCACTTCACCTGCTGCACCGGCTGCAATCAACCATTATAGAATCCACGTATCAGATCCTAATATTTGGTTGATCCCCTGATGAAGTACAAACAACGTATGTTGGGGTCTTTTGTGAAAATACTTCATACCGTATGGATATACCTATTCGCCGTGTTCAGCCTAGCTGTTAGTGGCACCCAGGAAATCAATTGTTGAAACCTATGTGGTTTATGGACTTTTTATGGACATTAAATACACCTATTATTATTATAAATTACTATATTGTGTTAATATTATATTGTGTGGCCTAAAAAATCCCCCTGTCCTTACTGTCTAGTAAAGAAAACTTCCGGGGCAACAAATTTTGTTTTGCTTGCTCAGGCTAGATATTCATTCATTATAGATATGGAGAATCAGTGAAGATTCCCAGCACTGCTCTTCTTAATACTGCATCATAACAGTAGTGATAATCTGCATGGTGAAGCAGCTGAAACAGTCAGGCATATATAATGACTGCACATAGAGTTCTGTGTAAACTCAGGGATGTACCATTAATGGGAGGGGATGTTTGTTGTTTCATGTTTATATGGTTCTCAGAAAACTGAAGGCCGTATCGAGAAAAGAGCATGAAAGAACTACTCCTTCCAGTATAAAACCTCCGTCCATTTCTTGATGAGTTAACTCAGAGAGGACAAAGCTGGTGAGACAGAAGTAGCTGGGCTTGCGACCTGTTTCCAGGTGTTGGGCCCTTACCCATTTAAACTAACATGTGGGTAGCCTGAGGGAACAAATGTACTCA
Organism: Ptychadena robeensis; assembly: GCA_036250615.1. NCBI lineage: Eukaryota > Metazoa > Chordata > Amphibia > Anura > Ptychadenidae > Ptychadena > Ptychadena robeensis. The sequence goes on along the minus strand of CM070035.1, from coordinate 13,300,733 downwards.
GCTTCATTGGAAAACCCAGTTACAGCAAGTTCCAGGCTTCAGGGTGCTGCCATTGTACTTCTATTTTTCCATTAGTGTGGCATTTCCTGCTGAGGCCGTAAATCCTGCTATATCACGTGAGTGAACCTGTGTTGGTCCTGGTGCCAGAGACTATGATCTTCTCGGAGGTGGACACTCAACCAATGAATTGTCCCTGTTCGTAAGTGGAACTTCTACAATTAACTTCTGGACTTAAGCTAGCCATACACTCCGAGATTAAAATTACGATCCATTAAAACAGACCAATGTATCCAGACGGCGGTATCGGTTTGGATCGTAATATTCGGCAAAAAAGCTACCACATTGAAAATCCAATTTAGGATTGTTTATTTTTTTTTTTACGAGGATGTCATCGAAATTCATCGCCGTTTATATCGGCCATTGTGATGTATTTTTTTTTTTAAAGGGGAAGCCTCGGCAGTAATTGGTCGGTAAACACTATGAAAACGGTATGAAGTTTCCCGATGTTGCCAGACCAATTAAATTTTTGAACATGTCCAATAAATTACGACCATAAAAAAACGCCAATTACGATTGTATTTTATCAGTTGTGCGGATTTCAGGACGATAAAATGCTTTCATTGGTCGGTTTTAATGGATCGTAATTTTAATCTCAGTGTGTATGGCCAGCATTACATATCCTACCCTCCATGCCCAATGTCGCTGTATTGTGTCCCTTGTTACTGTTCGAGCTTAATAAACTTCCCCTGGTTATACAGCACTCCTCTTGTCATCTGGCTGATTCCAAATCATTAAGCTAACCACACATGGTTCGATTTTAGCATTCAATCGTCATTTTTCGATGAAAAATTTGATTGATTGAAAGAAAATCGCTTTTCTGCCCACATAGTACAATCAACGATTATTGCTCGATTTTTGTCAAATCGTCGATTGAATCGTTATCAGTTGGAAAATTTTGGTTGATTGTACAATCATCGAACTACATTCGTTGTAGCTACTTCCCTTAACACATCATTTCCGATTTAAACTAAAATCGTAAGAGGAATGTTTTTAGGGAAAGAAGGCATAATATTTTAATTTTGACAGCACGAACCCCCTCCGGCTCTCAACATGTATTTCAAGCGCTACACTGTTGCGATTTGGCTCTTTGGTCGAATAAGTTTGCCTACCACTGGGTTAACCACTTGTTCCACCCGGGAATCATTACAACTGCAATGGAAACTCAGGAAGTCAGAATTTGCTTCCATTTTGCACTTGGAATGCAATATGAATAGTGTCTGTAACACACTTACATGTGTCCGGTTTTCTGTTCCTTCAATGGTCATTGAATTTAATGGTCACATGTTGCATTTATTTTCGAATTGCAAATACAAAATCACAAAGCATGACCATAAGCTTCTCAATGCATAATATCGAGAATATTCGAAATTGCAAATATCCGCCTTCATATTCGCACAATTTGTAAATTTTTGAATAGTTGATATTCGTAGAATATATTTGCGATTTGAATATTCAAGCTCAACACTAAAGGCCCCCATACACGTGTCGGATTCGCACCGGATTCCGGCACGAATTCGTGGCGCGTGCACGCGAAACGATCGTGCCGGAATCGCATGCAGCCCACCGGTCCGATCGTTCACGTCCGATTGATCAGGGGCTCAGAATCGGATCCGACGAGATAACCAACATGTTGGTCTTTCTCATCGATTCTATCCGGATAGGGAGATGCCATTTGTGAGGTGGACATCGGACACGGAATCGTGCCGGAATCCGCTCGGACACGGTGGTATCACGCGATGGGATACTCTTAATTGCCGATTGATCACACCTCGATTCCCGGCCAGAAGTCGCCGTAATCATCCGTATAATGATCGTTTGGACATGGAATCCGACACGTGTATGGCTAGCTTAATTGCCAACGATCATTTCAGGTGACATTTCTGAATGTACATGGATAACCCCCAAATTGGTTTGGTGAGCCTAATAGAGCCTAAAAAGTACGATAGACTAAAAACGATCAATTTATTTCAATCATACAATCAGAGATTGATTGATGGAAAATAGAATATACTTCACATGGAATAACCAATTTTTGATAAATTTTTTATTTTTGATCGATTTTTTTTATTTTTGATCGTCCATGAAATTGATTGCTTAATTGGGCGATTATTTTTTCAATCAGAAGTGCTGTGTACAGAAGGCATGGTCATTTGATGACAATGAAGTATTAGAATGCAAATGATGCAAACGATCAAAATCCGTCGGTTACAAAATAATTTGTACTAAATTTTTTCACAATTACGATCCAATTTAGTTGATCGGACCATGTGGGCATGCACCAATTTTCAGTCGACTGATCTAAAAATTGATCGTTTTTTATCGGTCAGCCACTTATATCTGTGCATGTATGGGGGCCATTAGTGCCAGATCATTAAATGACTGACTAACAAGGACCATTGTAGTTCTCCTACGAAGCCTGCTGACCACCTTCACACTCAGAGCACAGAGCAGCATTTATGTTCTACGGTTCTTGAAATCTGTTGCCTGAAGCGATCAAAAATGATCGTTTCAGGTGACAATATTCTAGCATGTGTACTGTGTTACCTGAAATCACTATTTATGGCATTCTGATTTTGTTCAGTTTTTATGCTTTTTGTACAGTTCGTGTGAGTTGTGACTTTTACTTGTTGTTGTTCCTGATTTCCATTATCACACAGCACATAAAACCGGCTCTATCAGGTTGGTCAAGCAGCGATAATCTTGTACTGTACCTTTTCTCAACTAATAAGTCCAAGAGATGCTAGATCTTGCCGAGTTACAAGATATGGGCATTGCTGACAGTGATAATTAAAACAAGAGGCCCAAGATACGCTATCGACGTTTCAATGTTCTCCAACTTTACAGTTAGTCCTGAATGCTCCAGCTCTATTCTAAATGTAATAAATGAAGTATTCTTACTGTATTACTGGGACTTAAGCCCCCAATACACATTCCAATTTTTCATACAAATTTTGCCCGATCGACCAGTGTGGTCGGTCGGGGTGATCGATCGGGAGAATAATCGCATGCGGATTTATGTACCCGGGCCTGCTTCGGGTCTGTCCGTAAGTTTTTGCTGATCTGCTGTTAATAAAATAGTGTCGGGCCTGTCGGTGATAATTCGAATTCCGATTTTTCGTGCCAGCCATCGACCATAACATTGTAAATGAAAATCGGGTGACCCGATTGGACGAAAAATCGACCGGGAGAAAAATCGGAACGTGTATGGGGGGCTTTAAACAGGGAACACATGGCTTGATATTGAAGCCGTGCGATGTTCCCTGCAGCAGAGTGATGACGTCTCTCCAGCTCAGCCAATGATTTGCATGGTGACCCACGCTTTCCATACAGTCATGTCCGATATCACTGCTATATTGCAGTGCTATGTGCGCTCACGACCATCTATCTGGACCATATAATATGCGGCTATCCCAGTTTTCAAGCGGGACCAATCAATCCCGTTTGAAAACTGGGATGACCACATATGATATGGGCCAGATAGATGTCCATGAGCGCAGGCAGCATTCAAAGCGGCCATCCATCTGGCCCATATGTACATGTGTGTACCCAACTTTATTTGTTATGTTTTGGAGCTTCTTTTGCTAATTTCAAGTCTAACTGCGTATTAACCCTCTGAGCGTTTGCCACGTGGCACGTTTTTTTTATAACCGTGCCACGGGCAATCGCGGCGGAGCACAATGTGCTCCGCCGCGATTGCCTGCTCAGCTGAGGGATGTAAACAAAAGTCCGGCGTCGCTGGAGACGCTGGACTTCTGCTGACAGAAAGCGACGCCCCTCCAGTTTGACGGAGGTCTATGGCTCATGGAGGTTCTTGTTTACAATGAAATGAAAGAGACGCTTGTAAGTCAGACAAACATAGCATAACATTAATAATGAAATAACCACAAATGTCTTTTCTGTGCTCACATCATTATCAGTTTTATTCAACCTCCAAGTGACATTCATTCTTAGTACTTAGTACAACATCCTTTTCCAGTTATAACAGCTTTTAAATGTGAAGCACAGTGTGACAAAAGTGTCTTGCAGCGATCTACGGGTATCTCAGCCCATTCTTCATTGGCAAAAGCCTCCAGTTCAGTCACATTCTTAGGCTTGCGCACTGCAACTGCTTTCTTCAAGTCCCACCAGAGGTTCTCAATCGGATTTAAGTCTGGTGACTGCGATGGCCACTCCAAAATGTTCCAGCCTTTACTCTGCAACCATGCTCTAGTGGACTTGGAGGTATGCTTGGGATCATTGTCCTGTTGAAAGGTCCAACGTCTCCCAAGCCTCAGGTTTGTGACAGACTGCATCACATTTCCTTCCAATATCTCCTGGTACTGAAGAGAATTCATGGTGGACCTTGCACACACTGAAGCTTCCCTGTACCTGCAGAAGCAATACAGCCCTAAAGCATGATTGACCCCCTGCCATGCTTCACAGTAGGCAAGGTGTTCTTTTCTTCATAGGCCTTGTTCTTCCTCCTCTAAACATATCATTGATCCATGGGATCCAAGTCGACTGCAGTATGCCAAAAGTCATGTGGACAAACCACAAAAGTTTTGGGATAGTGTTCTGTGGATGAAACAAAATTAGAACTGTTTGGGCCCATGGATCAACGCTATGGTTAGGAAACAGAGTATATACCGTAATAGGTGGGGGGGGGGGGGGGGGGGGGGGGGGGGCATTAATGGTGCCAGGGCTGTGTGGTGGTGGCATTGGATTTTTTTTTTAAACGTCCTGTCCAGCAAATAAACAATTTATTTTGCCAAAAAAAGTTTCCAATACCAAAAAATTTACCTACCATATTGCAGTCAAAGTATTGCAGGGAACAAGCAGAGAGGATCCAGAGTAGTGATGAGTAGCACAGGCAATATAAGTATTCACAAAATATCGCAAAATTTTCACCTAATATTCACAATACATTCGTAATTTGAATTTTTTTTTTATCTCCAGTCATTATTACCTTCATTACGTACTTGTACATGCACATATTGCGTATGCAATGCACGGTGGTTCTGGATACTGATGTAAACAATCTCAAATATGACAAATTATTTTTCCAACAGGCAGGAGATAACATTTGTAGAATTGTGCATTTGATCAAAATTCTCCATGATTGTGGGGAAGTCGGGGTTATTCTTAGCCTTAATGCTGAGTAAGCCATTGATTGGCTCAGCTGGCCATTGCTTTTTGGCACCCTTCATCATGTCGGCATTTCAGGCTCCTTTTTAACAGCAACAGCAAACACCTATAGTCAAATATCCGAATACCACTTCCACCCCTTTCACCATCCAGAATGGCGCACATAACGGCTCTAGCCTATTTCATTTTTTCTTTGTATTAAGCAGTAATGTTGAGCAGCATATGGTATATTCGAATTCGCGTAATTTCACGAATATACAATGAAACATTCTAAATTCATAAAATTCGATTCGTCTTTATTCTATTGCCTTTCATTGTGCGCGCCCCTTCGCAATGATTTGCAATGCAGCTTTACAGCTTCTCTTCTTCATTCTGTGATCTTAGCCAGCACGAGCACTGTGTGTATCCATTCGCAATGTGCACAAATATGCGAGATGTATGCCGGTAAACAATGTTGAAGCATAATATGACGAATATCCGCCATTGTGAATATCTAAGCACACATTCTCAAAATAATGCGAATTCTCAAATTACAGATATTCATCGACGATATTCGAATTTTGAATATTCTCGCTCAACACTATTAACCTTCTTAGTGTTCATGACGAGCCCATCTCGTCCAGAGTTTGTGTGAAGAACAAACTCTGGATGAGCTGTGCTCCCATGAAAGCTGCATATCCCCATTTCCGGGGTTCTGCGGCTTCACCGCGGTGACGCGGAAGGGGGCGAGGGTGAGCAGTGCCATAGACCTCCATGTTAATGGAGGGGCCTCTGCTTTCCAGCCCTCCCAGTGGTGTCATGAATGACACTGGCTGTATGGAGAGGGGAGGGGGGAGGGAGGAAATGGCAGGCAGTGTACCTCGTACACTGCTGCCATTGCCTGTACCACACTGTTAAAAACGGTGCGGTACAGGCAGTGCGCTAGGGAGGTTAAGCAGCTGCCATTCACAACTACCAACTATCAAGGGTGTCTGTATACATGGCAAATTCTTTAAGTTGTCACTATTTGCCAATAACATTCTCCTGGCCTTAGCCCACCCCCTTACCACACTACCCAACCTACATTCTACCATTCTACTTTAGGCTAGGGCTCCACTATGTGCACAAGCCACCTATTGATGGCAATGGGGCCCTAGCCTAAATTGTTTTTCACTTTGCAATTCTCTCAATTAAAATTCCCCAGCAACACTTCTTAACCCCCCTGCTGTTCCAGACGGCCCCACTTCATCCAGCGCTGTCCTGTCACTGATGAGGCTGTCTGGTGGATCGGAGCCTGGTAGATCGGAGAATAAAAAAGAGCATGCCAAACAAATGTATTTAAAAAGAAAAACAATGATCTAACCTCAATCAAATTCAGCTTGTGTAGGAGAGTGCTCTGTGCCATGTATGCGATTAACATGTGCTTTTAAAGTGAGAGGGAGCTGTATACCCAAGGTGCCCTACCCCTGAGGAGTTGTCTCTGGGTGGAGTGAGGGCTAGGCTAGAGACTGTGAGAGGAAATGGCATCTTCCATGTGGCTGGCAGACAACTGATGGACTGTACCTGAAGCAACATCAGTAAATACCAGTTATTGCACCAACTTGACAGTGACTTTAGGGACTTTAACAGGAGTGTGCAAGACCCTGTGATGGGCCCGTCTCAAGGGAATATCGAGGTGCTATTGGGCAGAGACATATCAGGCCTGGCCGCAAAGGCGATGGTGAAAGCTGTTCCTAGTTCACACATCTGTGATGGAAGATGGAAGGTCTGGCCGCGAGGCAACAGTGAGTAAAGGTTCCTAGCAGTCTCCCTGATTAGCAGGGAGGTGCTGGCTATGATGGAGTGCTTAGCGGGATGTTTTGCTGCCTGGAGCAGTCCTCTGCATGGAGGGGCCAGACAAAAAGAGGCATGACAGACCCTGACCCTTGGTTGAATCGGATACCTGCTAGTACACTTCACTCAAACATTACCCTGCACGTGTTTTATTGACTATTTTCTATTAACTTTCTGGCAGTGCCGGTGCCATGGGCGAGCCATGGGGGGCCAGGCCCGCCCAGTCAGGTCTGTGTGCCTGCTCGATTGGGCCCCCTACCTGCACCTGCCTGACCTGTGAGACGTAGCTGTGCCTCCCTGATTGGACGTCCGTGCCTGTCCGCTTCTGACGCTCTGGCGCCAGCCCTGCTTTGTGGCCATTGGCTATATACTTCCTTTTTGTGTTGTGGCTCCTGGAGAGTTCCTGTAAAATTTTGTCCACAACACAGAAGTGAGGCCTAATAATTATACTAATTAAAAAGATGAATGTTCAAAATATGTTGAAAATTGTTGTGTTACTGTCAGAATCATACTTGCCCCAGTTAAAGCGAGGTCAGCTCAAGATGACACATCTAGGTATCCTTTACCCTATCACTGTAGATATAGACTGCAATATTATACCATTATTATGCATGCAGCTATAGCAGTCATCTACATGCTCCATTATCTCCTCGCTCAGTGATCTCGTCTTGGTTGTAAAAAAAACTCATTAGGAAAAAAATGTAGCTGAGTCATTTGTTTACTTATCAGGGTGAAGTTCTAATAAGATTAAGATTTCATTTGCAGATCACTGCTTACAAGGGACAGAGATAGTCATTCATAGAGAGGAAGAAAGGAATATATAGCATTTTGCTGTGCTGGCTGCGGGGATGATACTCTTCCATCACCATCCATTGGTAGCCCATAAAATGGGATGCCTGAATACTATAGTAGTGATGGTTGGATGTTTGCAAAATTGCTGGAGATGGGTTGTGGGCACATTACAAGTTGAGGTGAACTTTTTTGAGTACAAATTGTGACTTTGATATGTAAATATCTATATTCATTTACATTGATAACAATACATAATGTATCCATATAACCTAACAAATACTGTACATACACATGCTTCATTTACTCTAAAGCTAGCCACACATGGTTCAATTTAGCGTTCAATCAAGGTTCAATTAGATTTTGTAGTTCGATCAAAAAAATAGAAAATCGCTTTTAATTTAATTGATGTACACCACATGGGGAGTACGATTGTTGCTCAATTTCAACTGAAAAGTTAATCGAAGTAATCCAAAATCGTTGAATGAATTCCTCTTACGGTTTAGTTTCGGAAGTTAAAGGGAAGTAGCCAAAAAAATCAAGCCAAAAAAATCGATGGATGGAGCAAAATTTTCCAACCTGTCCGATCACTTTTTAATTGACGATTTGACAAAAATCTATCAATGATCGTCAATTGTACTATGTGGGCAGCACATTGATTTTTTTTACAAACGATCGCTTTTTTGATCGATAAACATTGATTGAATGCTAAAATCGAACCATGTGTGGCTAGCTTTAAGCTGGCCATACACCTTTAGATCTCTCTATCAGATATCCAGCAACAACTATGTAGTGCCGGGTCCTCTACGATTGAACACAGACTTGATTGTATAGAAAGCCCCTCATATTACATGGTTTTGGTAAAACAAAAGATCTAAAGCAAATCTGACAGAGAAATCTAAAAGTGTGTGGGGCTCCTATTTTCAAAACTCCTGTTGCCCTCCTTCATATTAACTAGACAACCCCTCCACCCCATGATATTTCACCATACAATTCAGAACTTCTGAAACTTCTTTTCTTTTTGTCTCATGTCTTCTTGCCAAGGGACCCATACTTCATTCTATACTTTATAGTGTTTTTTTACCATGATTTCAGAATCGCCACCAGAGCGTCAGGAGTGGACGAGCACGGACACTCCTCCGTCCCACCCTTAAGTGTAGGTGGGAGGCCCAAATAGAGGTAGCACACTGCCAGCCAGTCACAAGCGTACAGAGCTGAACTCACCAGGAGGCTCGGTGGACGGTACTGACACGCATCCTCCGGAGAGGACACGGTTTCCTGGAACCACCGCCAATTACCCCACATGGCCACGATCACAGCCAGGCAGGCCCGAACTGTCGTCGGCGCTGCCCCGAACCGAAAACCATGCCGGTTCCCAGGACGTCCAGGTTACCCCAGAGCATCCCAGTCTGCCGGAAAGAGCACAGAAGCACTCCCCAGGGAGCTGATAAGAACAGATACTACACTTGATCTTAGCCAAAAGGCAGAGAAGCGATTTGGGAGGCCCAAATAGAGGTAGCACACTGGTATGAGTCTACCACAGAAGTTATTCTTTTAAAAACATAAGAAAGGTGTTTTACATATAACTTTAATGAAGAGAAGTACCCGTGAAGGTTATGGTGAGAAGGGATGAAAGGAATCAAAAAGC
>CM070035.1:13277482-13288472 GCA_036250615.1 Ptychadena robeensis | reverse complement strand
TCGATCGAATTACATCGATTGTACAGTCAATCGAACCATGTGTGGCTAGCTTTACTGAGCCGCACACATTAAATCAGTGGAATTAGAACTTTAGATCTTCCTTTTTTTCCCCAATGTTCTAACATTTACATATTTGTATATTCACACATTCCCTTTACCGTCATAGGTTCTTATGTATCACAAAAAAGAGATTCTGAAACCAACAGGTTAATTTGATGACCTTATATTCCAAGCCAAGTGTCAACGCTAATCTCTGACTTCTATATCTCATGGAGATAAGGTTGTTACAGAAAACAGCAATGGAATGGTGCAGGCAGCAGATAGATTATGCACGTCTTCCTAGTGGTTTCAGGAAGTTTGCTAAAGTCTTTTGCATTGTTCATCCACACGATAAAAACCACCAGCCTTATACTATGTATGTATCCCCTTTGTAACACAGAAAACAGCTAAAGACAGGCAAGGACTCTACAAGAGTTTTCAAGGTATAACCTAGGTTTTCTTTTCCATTAAATTCTAAACACACCATTCAATTAGGAAAGAAAACTTCACTTAACAGAACAGGTCAACTTTTTCCATTGATTATTTAAAGAGATTTTGACAACAGGATCCTCCTCGGCCCTCTGACAAGGTTCAGCAATCTGTGCCAGAGTAGCTCTTACATGAGATTGAAATCCAGACAAATTGGCTTTTGCCCCACCAAGCCCATGTCCATCAATGCTTTGGTCACCACTTGTCCTTCCTTTGACTATTATTGATAAATAATGGCCACTGGATACCAGACACTCCCACACCTGCTATTCCCTGGATGCTCTGACCTACCCTAGTCACTCTAAAGCAGGGTTCAGACGTGGGGATATGGGTCAAATCGATGGCCATTTCGAGTGCAGTGCACGCTCACGGCCATCTATCTGACCCATATAATCTGCTCCTATAGCTGTTTTCGAGCAGCTTTATTGGACATGTCCGTTAATTCGGCATTGTCCAATGCTTTGCCTGGTTCTCGGCTGAGGAGGAGGAGCCGGGGAAACAGTTCTGCTCTCTCCGGCTTCTCCGATATCTGACAGCAGTGTAATGACATCATCACGCTGCTGCAGGGTACATTGGACGGCTCAAATATCGAGCCGTCTGTACCCTGCTTCATCCTTATACTTGTCCATTCACCTTCTTGCTGCCTTAAATATTAAAATCATTGTCACAAATATTCAAAATCAGTACCCAGCACTACTGTGTATTGCACATGCACAAGTGCCAATTTGCGCAATGAATGTAAAAATAACTGGAGATCAGAAATTCTCAAATTTTGTGCGAATATTAGGTAAACAATTGGTGATTTTTTGTGAATAGGAATATTGTCTATGCTGCTCAACACTAGTCATAACAAGACTATCTTTATCTGTCAGTTTAAAAGTTTATGGTAAACTGAAAATGTGTTCTTCCCTATACTGCAGGCTGACGTTCTATCATTCCTGTAACAAAGGAATGTTAGATATATAGGAAAACTGAGTAACAATTCACTGTACTCTGTATGTACATCACTACCTATTTACTGCCCTAAAGGCCCCCACAAACGTACCGAGTGGGGGCCTATCAGCTCTGGAAAGCTGTCCCGAGCTGACAGCATCGTTAGCTTCAATGAAGATGTCGGTCTTCATTGGAGTTAACGGCATCGGCCGGCATCGGCCAGAGAATATCGGACATGTTCATTCTCTGGCCGGCCGAGCTGTGGGGTGACAGGGATCCGATTTTGCCGCCGTCACGACGACGGCAAGCGCGCACGCCCATTGGTCGCCGGCAAAAGCGGCCACCGCTCGGTGCGTGTATGGCAGGCTTTACTCAGTAGAATGGGTCGTCTTGTAGTCGCTCTCAGATGGCCTTTTGTGGGCGCCCAAGAGTGTCTTTGACAAATTAACTAAAATAAAAATTTTAAGCAAATACTAAACCCTGGCTAAAGTAATGTAACTATAGCTGCATGTATTTTAACAGCTTGAGCTTCTCTGGAGCACTAAATTGTATAGTACGGGTACCATTAAAAAAAAAGATGTGGAATATCAAGGAATATTATCAGGAAGGGTCTAAGTGGGTTTTATAGCACTTTTGGTAAATCTGCTGAAGACGTGCTAACAAGGCTGGTTGCAGGTGACCTTTTCATTATAATTGATGTAAAATGTGTGGTACTTCACTGTCTGTGGAGGTATCTGTATAGTTAGAGGAATATGGGTTTGCCTTATCCCATCAGAGCTGCCAACCTAGAAACAGGAGATCCAATGACTGTTAGGGTAATTTTTAAGAAACAGTAGGAGAAGCATAGAAAGCCCAGACACAGAATATAAGAAGCAGGGAGATGCTTGCCTCCCAGAGCTCAGGTTCAGTTCTCTTTCCTTACTATTTATCAGTAAATCTCATGACAATGGAAATATATCGAGTAATAGCTTAGATAATCACAGTGCAGATATAAAACTTTGAGGTTGTAGGCCATACCTGTCAAGCATCCCGTTTTGGCTGGGAAAGTAATTCTTTCTAGGTGACTTTCCCGGCTAAAACCCAATTTCAATTTCCCGGAATTTTGAAATCAGGGTAAGTTAGGAGAGAGGGGGTGTTACTCTCCCTCCTAACTTCCCACCCTGTTTGTGCAGATGATGTGCAGGGTGGGAAGTTAGGAGGCCTCCGCAAATAGTATAGTGGCCTCCGTGATAGAATACATAGTGATTGGAAGGATTAGACAGGTCCTCATATTACATGGTGTGGGGGATCAGCTCCAAACGGTGCTCCAAAAACTGCAATCCACACGATTGTTATCGTTTTAGGGCTCCTGCCCACGTTTATTGTCCAAAACAAACTTGCCATCACAGGGGTTAATATCCAAATGAATAAACAAAAAGTCAATTGAAAAATGCCAATCCTCCTGGCTTGGCCAACGTCCAACATAAATCTTGTCCTGGTTCAGCTTCCCAGCAGGAACAGGTCTGGGCCTCACAGGCTCTGTGAGACCCCTGTTTCTACGGCTCCAGTAGCCACAGGTCTGGGCCCCACACTCCTTGTGTGCATCCTGTCTACTCTCACGAGCCCACGGTCTCCTACCTGGTCTGAACAACCAACACACTAGACTCTGCAGCTATTTGGAGTCACACCCAGCTCCAATCACCTGCAACCCATGTGTTAACACTTTAGTGGACTCTGGGGGAATAGGGAGGCCCACCCAATACCATCCTCCCTATTCCAGAGTCCGGGAGCCCTTTAACAAAACTAAAAAACAAAACACTCAGCAAACCAATAGAGATGGGCGAACACCAGCCCGGAGTGTCCGCGAACAGGGCGGGTCGAACTTTTAAAGATGTCCGCCGTCCGCCCTGTTCGCGGACACATTCAAATTCCCCGCCTCTAGGCGGGGAATTTGAATCGGAAAAACCGGATGTGACGTCAGTGACGTCACATCCGGTCCATGGAACGCATCCTGGAACGCATCGTTCCTGGTTGCGGGAGCCGGATGTGACGTCACTGACGTCACTTCCTACTCTGAGCCGGAATCTTCAATACAAGACCGGCTTCTTGCCCGGTCTTGTAGTGAAGAGATCTTCCTCCGGCACGATCTTGCAGGTTCTGATCCTGCCGGAGGAAGAATTTAGATCTTCTTCTGGCCGGCGAACAGGACGGGTCGAACACCCGTACTGTCCGCCGGCGAGAGGATCGGCGAACATGCCGAGTTCGCGGCCGAACTGTTCTCCGGCGAACAGTTCGGTCCATCCCTACAAACCAACAGTGCTGGGCAAATTATTCCTGGACTCCTTCCAGGACACCACATAACAGTCCATTCATCACAGTGACAGATGACCAGTCCGTCACAATGGTTTTGGTAGAAGAAAAGTTGATTGTACAGAAATTGTGTGGCAAGATTGTAAGGTGTATGGGGGCCTTTAGCAGAATAAGTAAACAGCTAATTGTCATGATAGGAAAAGAGTGTCCTGTTGTTGGTAAAGCCTTGCCACATCCTTTAAATTGAACAACTAATGGATAATGGGTGAACAGCCAATTCAACACATTTTCATGATGAACTCAATGCTGTTTAGGCCCAATTAATATTTCTAGATGTTCTCTAATCTTTCATAGACAGATGCTCTCATCTCTTCCATAAGGTTTTCATCCTCCATTCCATTTTGAGAAGATCAACTTATTGAAGTTGAATGCAAAACCGTAGGAAACACAGAGTGAAAGGATCAATTAAATTTATAAAGTAAGATAAAGGAACCATCATTCTATGATCAGAGGAATTTATTTTACCCTGATTGAAGTAAGCAATAATGAGCGCTTGCTTGTCCATGCTTGTTATGAAATCTAACAAAGCACCTACACTGTCTAATTATCCTGTGATGATCAAACCGGTGGCGTCGTTTTTAGTAGAATAGAGCAAATAATGACCAGAAAAGTTCCAATGAAGCTGGGAAAAAAGAATGAAAACCAATGTGTGTTGGCATGGGGTGAAATATAAATGTTCAATACATAAAAAAAAGTTATTATCCAAAGGTCACCGGGCGGCAGGACCAATTTCTATGCAGCATGTTCATACTTGCCAAGATACTAGATCAACATTTCGTTTACCAACATGTCCGATCACTGAACACGGTTATGTGTTATTATGCTATGTTATACTTGTATGATTTCCATAAATTGTTTTTCAATTTTAAAAAAGGACCAATCTTCAAACAATCAACCTAATATGATTGCTTTTTTTTTAACTCAATGAAATGATAATGTTAAACTGTGTGAGGCAAGCTTTAGAGGTTCGTCAGGGGCGGTCCTCGGGAGATCGGTGCCCTGGGCGAGCACTGGCGAATCACCTCCCCTATCGAAAAGCATCTCCGGTCACTGACAGAGTGTGGTGTGCTTATCCTTATTATTATTATAATCATTTATTTATATAGCGCCAGTATATTACGCAGCGCTGTACAATACAGTAGAGTGGAGATACAACACAATATAATACACAGGTAATGACACAGGAGGAGAGGAGGACCCGGCCCGATCGGGCTTACAATCCAATAGGTTGGGGAACAGAGTATACAATAGGTGGGGGGGGGGGGGGGGGGTGGGACTGGCATGGTGGTGATGTTAGGAATGAGGAGATGGATAGGCCAGACTGAAGAGGTGGGTTTTTAGGGCTTTTTTAAAAGTGCCCAAGGTAGCTGGGAAAAGAGAGTCTTAAAGCCGCGCATGTGATGATGTTTTGAGCAGGGATGTCATTAGTAGGTCACTTGAGAAGCAGAGGGGGCATTTAGGGGTATATTTATGTATAAGGTTGGAAATTTAAGTAGGACAAGAGGTGTGGATAGATTGAAAAACAAGACACAGTACTTTAAATTTAATTCTCTCTAACAAAGCGTTTGGACACCCCTGCTGTAGGTCATCGCTCGCTCAGCATAAAGTGACTAGGTATTTAGGTTACCTAGTATGTACCAGGTTAAGGCCAGTTTATATAATCATCCTTAAGGCAGCTTGGTGGAATATAAAGTTTGGAAATGGGTCATACTGTAGATGAAGTGCCTTTAAGGATGTTCAACACCAATCTTATTTTTTTTACCTGTAATTTCAGATGTGTTCAAGGTTTGTCATAAAAGGCTGATATTGGTCAATAAATCATGAAGTGTCACATGATTTCTATTTTCAAAACTAATAAAAAATTGGAAGGCCAGGCAATGGAGACTTTTTAGTTAAAATTACTTGAACTCTGGAGAGTGGTGTGAGGATCACTATACAGTCTTTTGGTTATTATTAAAATAAAATACAGTATAGTAAAATAAAGAGGAATCTCCCTAATATAATAAACATGGAAACATTTATAACTTAGTTGATCTAAAATGAGAAACAAGTTTTTGTCTTGTAGTTTATGAAGCAGCTCATCACAAAGGAAATCCAGAAGTCCCTGTTTGTACTTTTTTGTATATATATATATAGCAGTATTAGGGAAATGGTATGGTTCAGTCCGCGCTGCAGTCTCAAGTCTCATGCTCCCACTGCTGGCAGCCCGGTGCATCTGTACAGCAGCAATATGATCGCATCCATATCTCGATGTTACATAAAACCTGAGTCACCATATGAAATCTAAACTAAGCTTGGGAATAAAAGTACAAGGCCATTCTATATCTTCATAAATCCACACATGTGCTCAGCATGTTCCTATAAATGATGGATTCATCAAAGTTTATTTCTGGTAAGTATAGAAGGATGTCACCTTTGCAATACTTTATGGAATGTTATCCCTGCTACCATGTTTCCCCGAAAATAAGACAGTGTCTTATATTCATTTTTGCTCCCAAATATGCCCTACGTCTTATTTTCGGGGGATGTCTTATTTTTCCATGAAGAAGAATACAGCACTGGGGTATCAGGGTGGGGGATTCCCTTAAAATGACATAGGGGGATCAGAGGAGGGAATCAAAATGGCACAGGAGACTCTGATATTTTAGTAACCCCTTCTGATCCTCCTGTGTCATTCTGATTGCCCCCTCTGATCCCCCCTGTCCAGAGTTACAGTACCGTATCTTCAGGGGTGCCTTATTTTCAGGGGGGATGCCTTAAATTTCAGCGTAAGGCAAAAATGTAAGGATGCCTTATTTTCAGAGGATGACTTATTTTCATGGAAACAGGGTAGTTTTTTTACTGACAACTGTGATTAGTATTAGCAGACCACATAAAGTCACAGAATGAGGTCAACAAGTGCTGAGAGGCATAGTGCTTCCCTTATGTGCAGATCAAACTCACTCTGTTATCTCAATATCTGCAGAATTCCAAACTTCAGAACAAAATCAGAGCTTCATAAAATAGTTTTCCATGGTCAGGCAGCTTCATGGAAGCCTTAAGGTAGGAATACACGGGTCAATATTTACCAGATTTCTGCACAGCTGAGTGCCGTGCGCGTTCACGACACTGAGCTGTGCAGAAATATGGGAAAAAAATCTTCCCCTTGAAAGACATTTTCCGAGCGAGATCAATAGATCTCACCTGGCCGAACAGGTTACCAACATGTTGGTAAACCTTGTTGGATATCCTATTCTTAGAATAGGGAATTGGGGTTCCTTATTCAGTATACACTACATAAGTATACACTGGCTGGCTCCCGATATCGGGGAAGCCGGGCAGTAGCATGATGATGTCATCACGCTACTGCCGAGAGCTCTCTGTCAGATCAAAAATTGAGCTGTGTATTCCAGCCTTTACGCTGCCCATACATGGGCAGATTATCCCTCGAGTTGCTGCAGCGTCATTATCACGCTGCCGGCCCCTCAGAGGATCGACCGGCACACAAAGGGTTTATTTTTTACCGTCATGACCAATAAACCTGTTTTTGAGCAGGATTGATTGATCCCTCTCGAAAACCGGGATAGCTGCATTAGATATGCACCAGATAGATGGTCGTGAGCGCACAAGGCACTGGAAGAGGCCATCGATCTACCCATATCTATGCATGCATGGGCATCAGGGCCGCCATCATGGGGAAAGGGGCCAGAGCAGCTAGGGGTGCCCAGCGGGCATTACCTTGGAGCCCCACTGGCCGGATTCCAGGCTTCCCGATCGACTCTCTTATGAGCTGTCTGCTGTGTGCTAGCACAGTTCGGAAGGAGAGTGGTGGAAGTTTATTTGCTAGCACCCCCTGCTCAACAACTTTTTATGGGGCCCTGGGCACCTTTATTTAACCAATGCCCATGTGGTGCATAGCACACTAAGACACTAAGATATGTGTTCTGTGAAACAGTGTTGGTTTTAAGCACGGGCAACATGGGTAGTTGCGTTGTGATTGGGGTTGCATCATGTTCATCGGAATTTAGTTCTTTCACCAACCCATTCTGCTGCCCTCGACATCATCCAGTGGGCAAAAGGAGCTCAGTTATGGGGGTGGTGACTTAGGAGGGGCAAGGTTGAGCCTTCATGCATTACCTGGTGGAATTGCCTATTTATATTGGGATGTCAATCCAGTTGTACCAATAGGGTTAACCTGTTTACAAACGTGTTGAGCAGTTAAACAGATGAAAGGACCATTGATGGACACTACGGGTTACTTTAAGGATATACTTCGTTTTTTTTTAATGAAGTAACCAGCTGGTTGGGGTAACAGGGAGACAGGGGTAGAAGGGTGCTGATTTGCATGTAAATTTTTTTTATAAAAATGTATGTTGAATAAAAGATTGTCAAAACTTTTTTTTAACATACCAGTGGGTTACTTGTGTATTTGGTAAACCCAAATGTACCAGCAACTTCCTATTCCACTGGCAGTGTTTATATAGGAAGTTGATCCAACATAGACCAATCAACTGAGGTCCTGTCAGAGACTGCTAATGAGGTGAAGGAAATCAGCTGGGCAAGGTTCACACAAAGCTGGATCTGTGTCCACTCATCTGCATACCAGTTCAGGTTACTCACCAGCAATGCAAGTGGCACACAGTCAGATTCCCTGCCTTTGCTGAGTTCGAATCCCAGCAAGAACCTAACAGAACCAGGAAGTGAGAAGAGCTGCCGAATTATCTTCTTGAATTGGCCAAAGACACTATGAATGGTTGGTTGGTTGGCCAGACAAACATAACCAACCAATTGGGGTGGCTAACCCCTGGGACTTTTAAGGCAGAAAAGTAAAGGAAATCTATTGCAATAAAAACATATGTTTATTAGGATATGTTTATAAGG
The DNA here is from genome assembly GCA_036250615.1 of Ptychadena robeensis. Classification (NCBI taxonomy): domain Eukaryota; kingdom Metazoa; phylum Chordata; class Amphibia; order Anura; family Ptychadenidae; genus Ptychadena; species Ptychadena robeensis. The sequence goes on along the minus strand of CM070035.1, from coordinate 13,279,802 downwards.
ATACATAAAACTATGTTTGTCTGACCAACCAACCATTCATAGTGTCTTTGAGTTATTAATTTGGGATGTTGGCATAGATTTAGTTAGTCGTTGTGCCCTAAATTATAATTTTTTCTTAAATTGCTCATTACAGGTAAGTTTTTGGGTTTTTTCACTGCATTCCTCTTCTGATAGATAGATAGGAATTCTTATGAATAGGAATTCCTATCTATCTATCTATCTATCTATCTATCTATCTATCTATCTATCTATCTATCTATCTATCTATCTATCTATCTATCTATCTATCTATCTATCTATCTATCTATCTATCTATCTATCTATCTATCTATCTATCTATCTATCTATCTATCTATCTATCTATCTATCTATCTATCTATCTATCTATCTATCTATCTATCTATCTATCTATCTATCTATCTATCTATCTATCTATCTATCGGGACATCTACACAATTCTAACATTTTTGGCTCTATACACCCCCACAATGGATTTATAATGAAACAAACACAATGTGTTTTAACTACAGAATGCCAGGTTTAATTTGAGGGTATGTACATCCAAATGAGGTGAATGGTGTAGGAATTACAACAGTTTGCATATGTGCCTCCCACTTGTTAAGGGACCAAAAGTAATGGAACAATTGGCTTCTCTGTTTTTCCATGGCCAGGTGTGTGATATTCCCCCATTATCCCAATTACAATGTGCAGGTAAAAGGTCCAGAGTTCATATCAAGTGTGCTATTTGAAATCTGTTGCTGTCAACTCTCAAGATGAGACCATGTCAGTGAACAAAACAAATCCATCATCAAGGAGATAGGCTGGCCAAAACAACTGTTTGGAACATTTTTAAAAAGAAGGAACGCACTGGTGAACTCAGCAAAACAGTGAACAAGTCAAGAGAAGACTTCACTAGAGTGAATACAGAGGGTTCACCACAAGATGTAAACTATTGATGAGTGTCAAAAACAGGAAGGTCAGATAAGAGTTTGCCAAACAACATAAAAAAGGCCTTCACAGTTCTGGAACAACATCTAATGGACAGATGAGACCAAGATCAACCTGTACCAGAGTGATGGGAAGAGAAGAGTATGGAGAAGGAAAGGAACTGCTCATGATCCTAAGCATACCACCTCATCAGTGAAGCATGGTGGTGGTAGTGTCATGACGTGGACATGTATGGCTGCCAATGGAACTGGTTCTCTTGTATTTATTGATGATGTGATGGCTGACAAAAGCAGCAGGATGAATTCTGAAGTGTTTCCCGCAATATTAATTGATTCTCATATTTAGACAAATCAACATTACTCTAACCAAGGAAATATAGAAATTTGCATTTGTTTATCATATCTCTATCATTGGAACTACCAATGGTCTTTACTTACAGTTGATTTTAGATTGCCTGTCATTATTATTATTCAATACCGCGTGGTGTGGGTTGTGCACGCCACCCGGGACCGAACCTGCCATCTGACTACCTTACCTGCATATGCTCAACCTTTGGATGTTTATCCTTTGGATGTTCATCCCTACTTGACTGCATCAACTTACCTACACGATATGGTCACGGTTCTTTGGCTCGGACGGTGTGTGCCTGTTTAGGCTCTCCGTTCTTTTGGGAGGACCCTTGTCCCGTTGCCTTAACCTGTCTTGGCTTTTTATTTCGGCTTACAGTAATCACTGATCTCAGTTGGTTGGTCTTACCTCTGCCCCCTGAGGAAGTCGTTTAGCGACGAAACGCGCATCGGGGTCACGTTGAAACAACTGAGGACATTTTCTGTTTGGTTTGCTACTACGAACTTTGACCAATCCAATGGGCCGATTGAGAGTGTGGCACCTGACATAGGTCTTTGATTATTTAGATCGTTCTTGATTACTGTACCCATATGTGATGATTATCACTATTTTTGTTTTTTGCACTTTTTGCTGTCTTGTTTCCTGTTAATCTTATTAAATTTTACCTACCTATTTATTTGAATCTGTACACTGACAAAGCCTTTAAAGTCCCCCTGCCCCTGTAATTTTTTACAGGGGAGATTCTTGTTTGTTCTAATTTTGATTTAATTTTGGGATGCCGGCTTTAAAATCCATGTATAGAGGAAATTTTTGTCTTTTGCTTATTATTATTGTTATATTTTATTTATATAGCACCAACATATTACACAGCGCTGTACATTAAATCAGAGTTGAGATGCCACAAAAGATAACACACAGGTACAGGTTATGACACAGGAGGAGTAGAGGACCCTGCCTAATCATGCTTACAATCTAATGGATGGGGAACAGAGTATACAATAGGTGGGGGGGGGGGGGGGGGGGG
>CM070035.1:13266931-13277458 GCA_036250615.1 Ptychadena robeensis | reverse complement strand
GAACTGATATGGTGGTGATGTTAGGAATGAGAAGATGGGTAGGCCATATGGAAAAGGGGGGTTTTCATGATTTTTTTAGAAAGTAGGAGCAAGTCTAATTGGACCAGGGAGAGAGTTCCAGAGAGTAGAAGCAGCCCTGGAGACGTCTTGAAGCTGTGTTTGTGATGAGTGGGGTTGCTGGAGAAGTTTTATTTGTTCAGATCAGTGACTAGTTCACTTTAACCCTCTGGGCGGTTTGAGCTTTTCGCGCCATTTTTATGGCACGAGAAGCTGTTTTACCGGGAATCGCGGCGGAGTACACTGTACTTGCCGTGCTTGCCGGCTCTCCGCCCAGCCCTCTACACACCTCCGACGTCAAATAGACGCCGGCGGCATGTGGAGAGCGGCACCGTGGGGGAAGGGCTCCGTGTGTCGGCGGCTCTGTACACACAGAGAGATGGTGGTTTTGCCCGATCCTGGCACGGCCACAGTTTGATCAGCAAACTGCTAGGGAGGTTAATGAAGTTGTACAATCGCCAAATTGTTCTGAATGTTGCCATATTTTTTTCTTTTGTTTTTAGAAGTATCTTTGGCCAAATCTGGTAAAGGTCATGGATTCTATGTCAAGACTCACGGTTATGCCCAATATTAAAATGTGTGATCATCTTTGGCATTCTATTTAACAATCTTATGGAATGTCTCCACTTAGATGTTTGTTGTGTCATGTGTCTCGTATATCCCCAGGAGACTCGGAGCTGTTTTCTCAGGTAAATGAGAACGTTGCATGACTAAATGAAGTGTTCTTTGTTCTGCTAAGAAAGAGATTACTGCCACGCAGCTCATATATTTATGACAGTGACCAAAGGTTAGGGCCAACAAAGTTGTTTGGGACAAAGTCCGTATTTAGTCATAAAGACTGATTTTCTCCCAGCTTCTTTATAATCCAGGAGAGATGAGATAAAGGAACTTCTTTACAGCTTTGCTGATAAATGAGGATATAACTGCTTGTCCATTTATTCTGTATTGGTAGCTCACATCCCCCACTGCACAGAACATAACCTTAACCCGTATGGATTGCTGATAAATGCTATCTGAGTCAGCGTTTCTATCATTATATGACTTTCAACCACCTGTGTCTGTCATGTGATGTACTGAAAAATAAGAAGATCGATAAATTATTGGGCTAACAAAAAAATTAAAAAATTCAGTGGTATATATTATGGAGTATCCAACAAGCTCAAGCTATTTTGATGTTCCGTTTTCCATTGGCTATTTTATACTATACTATATACTGTGGACCCTTTATTTACGAACTTAATTTGTTCCGAAGGGTTCCGAAGTCAAAACCATTTTCCCTTAGGAAATAATGGAAATGGCAATTATCATCTCCGGACCTCACAAATTACAGCTTTCCTAACCTTTTGATGATTAAAAAAGATATAAAAGTAAAACATGTGTATCATACAAGAAACACCAATAATATTCCTACTTTTATAGCAAATACAATAAGAACATTTTCCTAGCCTACCAGAAACAACTATTTAAGACTCTTTCTTCTGCTCTATCTTCCTTCTTTTTTGGGGGCCATGATGCACTGACAATGCACAGATTGTCTTCAGCAGAGAGGCAAATTTCTAGACACCTCTGGGGACCTTGCTTAGACCCCCGTGTATATCTGGGCTTGTAGGCAAGATCGAGAAACCTCTGGGGTCCTTGTTGGCAACCCCCAGGTAATAGCGTTTGTACTGGCTGTATAGAAGTCTATGCTTTAAAGCAACATTAATGCTTTCTGCAACGGGCATGGAGCGCCTGGAAAGCGTAAACAAATTCTGGTTGTAAATCAAAACTTTGGTTGTATGTCGAAATTAACATTTTGGTCATATCTCGAGTTGGTCGTTTCTCTAGCCAGTTGTATCTCGAAATATCATTGTATATATATAAAAATATATTTATCTTGCAAGTATATATACATATATAAGTATTATAGCAAATGGCAGCGTTGGCAAACTTTTTGATTTATGGCCCACATGGTTCTTAAATTTGATGGAGGTTGGTGTGCTCACCACAGGCTTTAGTGCTTCCCATACAAGCACAATTGTGAATGGTGAAACCAAGCAGCAACACTTAGTGGTCTTGCAGTTGAGTATAGTTTGAAAGAGAAAGTATTGTTTTTCCTTCCAGCAATGTTCTTCTTTGCAGCAACATATACAGTGGTATTAAAGTGGATCACACTCTTAGCTGCTCCTTTACTTTTTAACAAAGAGGGGGCGCCCCTATGGCTCACACCAATGCCTGCGCGGTGTGGTCACCTGGGCTCCACTGCTCATACAGCTTTTTCATCATTCACTGTAATGGTATCTGCACATCGCCATGAGGATGACACAATGGCATAATGATCACAAAATGACCATTGCAGTGACGTGCGAATGGAATTCAAAAGCTATAGGGGCAACATATGTCCCACAGGCCCTAGTTTTCCCATAAATAGGCTATGAGGAGCTTGCTGGACATTCCATACTTAAACAATGTGCAAGAATGGGCCTTACTTACCTTAAAATATTTCATTTTCTAAAGCTTTCCATAAGATTTTAGAGCATCTGTAGGAATTTGTTTTCAGACATAAGAGGACAGGTACATTTGTTCTACAAGATCTGGGTTTAGGTCAGTATTCTAGATCTTGACAAATGTGTTTGACAAATGCGAATTTTTAAGTAGAAATTTCGACTTTTTCGCCAAAAATTCACATAGTCGAATTTTGATGGGGTCATTTCGACTTTTCGCCGAAAAAGTCAAAAACCAGCCTAATATTTTGACTGAAATCTTAAAAAAGAACTTAAAAAAGAACTTTGCTTTTGATTTGCCGTGCTGTTATTTCGCGTGCGAGTATCGCCATTTTATTTAAAATTTTCGCATGCGGGAGTGATTGGAAAATTCGCATTGGCGAGAATTCGCATTGGTGCTAGCTAACTTTGTCATCTTATTGCAAAGCCCCTGAAAATGGTATCCTCACAAAAATTGCTGGAGTTGTAGAGAAGGGTTAGGGAAACATTTGAAAACAATAAGTTTTGCTCTAACATGTCAAGTTTGTGTATAAATTGGGTTTAAATCTCAGCTCTTAATGTAAAGCTCTGCTACTATGTACACTGATTCTTCTATTACAGCTCAAGCACAGCAAATCTAAATTTTCCACCTTATGCGAATTTTAGGCTTTATGCGAATTTTCACCTTTAGAAATTTAGACTTGAAAAAAGTCGAAATTTCGCAGTCAAATCGAAATTCAATTGGGAAACTCGAAATTTCAGTAGAATCGAAATTTATTCATTTCGACCATCTCTAGTTGAGGCCAGGACTCTTTGCAGACCACTTGAGCTCCCTATGATAGGACACCAGTCCTATCATACCATCATCCACGGGAACAGAAAAAGAGTTTGACCAATCTATAGAAATAAATAACAATACTGTTTAATTGGCATCATTGAGCTCACTAGTTTTATGATATAGTGAATATTGAAGACCTTTGCATCCCTTTTGTGTAAGACACTTACACAAAATACATACCCGTGTCACACACCGTTACCGTATTTTTTGGACCATAAGATGCACTTTTTATTTTACTTATGGTTCGAATGTAGCACCCCTGTGGCCAGTCGCGCCTTGGCTTCCCGCCAGCTCTCACTAGTCAGATGAGAGATGTGGCCACAGCCAGATCCTTCATCTGCACTTTACTTTTTTTACCACCTTGCTGATAGAAGCAAAACAGCAGAGAGACATACATGGAAGCTTCCAGTCGGTGTCCAGACAAAATCTGCCCCCCCTGTAGAACCAACAGGGTGAGCACTTCTAGGGGGAGCTGATATCGACGAGGGAGCCATCCAAATCAGTGCCCGTGAACCTGTCACCTATGGTGGCTGCTGTGTCCATGCTCCCCCAGTCTGCATGCCCTCCATCAAGATCTGCTCCCCCTGTAGCACACAATATCATGCAGGACAGGTCGCATGAACTTCGGCTCCCCAGTCGATATCAGCTCCTCCTATGCCTATCTCATCTCATTAGATGTGCTCCCCCTGTTGGCCATTCTGTGCTACAGGGGGAGCAGATCTCGACACAACACCGGCAGCTTCCATGTACTGTACATATACATACCATATTTTTTTGCACTATGAGAAACCCTTCCTCCCCAAAACGGGGGGAAAACATTTTCTTTTTATAGTGTGAATGCCTGACCACTTACAGCCAAAAGACTTTTCGGCTGTGGGTGGTCGAGCCTTAATATACACCCACAAAGGAGGGAAAGCTGTCAGAGGGAAGATCTGAGGATAACATACATACACTTGTGTGCTGAGTGGTCCGATGTATGAGGTGCATCTTGTAGTTTGGAGCGTCTAATAGTCTGCCTATTATGGTAATTTTTGCAGGGACGTTGTGTGGTAGAGATGTATCATAGTCTAAACAGCTCCTTCCTCATGCTGAAGTGCCTCCATCTCTACCACACAACTTCATAAAAATACCTACCACTGGAGGGGCTTTGTTGATGATGGCCCTCCGTTCCCTTGTGCGGCCGTGGCATGTCAATGCGATATGGCTTTAGACATATTGTCCCATACCCGAATAAAACGGACCTAATGGCATTCATGTGGTTTTAGAGGATTTTAAAGAAACGTACATTGGGGTGTCTGTCTCTATCCTGATGACACAGGGTCATGCTTTCTCCATATGGACTATTACACTGCCAGCGGCATTTTGTGGATCACAGCATCCTGAGGAACTTCTACTGATCTTTTGAATAGATTGTACCTTTTGGACTATTATTATTATGTTTTGGACTCTGTCTATATTATCATTAAATCACTGCAACTGTTTTTACTACACCAAATACGGGAAACTCTACAAGACAGAAAAAGGATAGGACTAAAACCCCTCCCTAGATGGTTGGCATCAGCGACTGTGTAAAATTTACTTTGGGATGTTGGCCATGTTATACATGAAGCCTTAAGCCCCCCATACACCACATACAATTACCATGCAACTTCTGTACAACCAACTTTTCTTCTACCAAAACCATGTAATAGGAGGACCTTTCTACACCTTCCAATCACTATGTATTCTATCAGGGAGGTCACTATACTACATAGTTGTTGGTAGGTCTCATGAAAGTTGTATGGAGGAGTCTGCCCGTCTATGGGGGGCTTAAGGAGTACTTCTCTTGCAAACAGGAGATATCTGATATCAATAGATGAGACCCAGAAGCGAGACAACTTAAAAATAAGTGAATGAAAAGATCCCTTTGATTCAAGAAAGTTGAACACTTTGGATTTTGTCTCAAACTATAGGTCACATTTGGATCATTTGTAACATTAAGGAGAATTGCTGACTCTGAAATATACAACTTCACCTTGGACGTGACCTATTGGGGCATGTAAGGACACGAGTTAGGAAACTGTTCTGCTTCAGTAGACATGGGTTCTGTAGCCAGAAACTTACATCAATGACTCACCAAACGAGGAGTTTGCATTTGTTCAATGAAATACAATGTTGTTTTTAAATGTACGTGTGTAACAGATCTGATTCATGTTTATAGCTTCACAAATGTGTCAATATTTTACAAATCCACTTATCAATTGCTTGTAATTTTATATATAGATGGGACAAACATACCTGTCCATCACTTACTTTAATTTAAGTCAAGGGTCCCACAGTGTATTTAATCTTATTTTATTTGGCCCCTGTAAATAAAAAAAATCTAATTGCAACAGTTGTGACTTTTATTTGATGTCACATGTGTTATAGTATTAAGCAGTGGTTTCTGTATGAAAAAGTTCATCATTATTAATGACCCGCCTTGTTCACCAGTGGGAAGAAGGTGACTATTCTTCTGCTGGCCTGATCAGGAGTAGAAAGATCCGGCCATTGGAAGAGACTGGGTAGAGAAACCATCCTCCAGTGGAAGAAAACCGGCTTAAATGTCACATCTGCATAGCGAATCCCGGAACTGTGCGTTCCAGCTACCAGCACCGGTCAGTCACCTTCTAAGGACATCAGACTTTTTTAAAAGTCCACTCCACCTGTTCGCGGACGGAGCTTCCCAAAGTTTGGGCTTTGTGTCCGGCTGTATTTGCTCTATAAGAAGTACGTCTCAGTCTCAGTAAAAAAAAGAAATACAGTACTTCTTTGGCCCTTGGGGACCTTCAATTTTTTAGTTCCTATGCTCAGATGTCCCCCCCAACCCACATATATACTGTAAACCATGATCATTAGTAGCCAACTATACCCAATTCATCAGTCTTGCCAGGAAGTAAATCAAGAGTGCCCAGAGCTGTCTGAAGGGAGGTGAGAGGGCACCATGATGCAGGGAATGGCCGTGGGAGTGGCAACCAGGCAGAGGGGCAGGCACAGGAAGAGGCGTGGCTTCCAGGCAGTTTTTTCCTGGAGCTGAAAGAGGGAGAATCCTTTTCGCCGGGCAGCAGCACCCAACCACCCAGTGGCGGCGCCAGAGGGGTGCTTGGGTGTGCTTAGCACCCCCAAAATCCTTGTCCAGCACCCATGTTGTACATGGAAATCAATTTTTTGGGGAGGGCAAGCTCCCCTTTGAAAATTCCTAGCACCCAGGTAGCACCTTCAAAAAAAATGGCTGGAGCCACCCCTGCAACCACCCTTCCTAAAGTTTGCACAGTTGTTATGTGATTTCTTTGTACTTTTGTCATTTCTTTTGTCACAGCACGGCGGAAGCTCGGCAGTTCTGCAGGTTAAAGTGGAGTTTAAGCTCAGGTGACGTGTTGGTAATACAATGACAGTCACTATTTACTGGCGAATATTTGTAAGGTACCCACAGTGCTGGTATTCGAGGGCTGGTGGCAGGTACGGTGGTTTTGAAGGAGAGCGGAGAATTGGCGGCACTGTCGGGGGACCCCCAATTTACTATGTTAAAAGTTAAAATGTGATTTTATTGTCATTATGTGACTAGTTTACAAGCTGTGGCCAAATTGTATTTTGCATTGAATTTTCTATAAAAATACAATGTTCTGAAGAATACGCTTTGTTTTGGTTATCTTTTAGTTTAAGAATGGTTATGGGGTTATGGGAATGGATCCATAGCCCTTGGGTTCATGAACTCCCAGGATAATCCAGATATGTGTGTAAGGGGAACGCTTAGAATTAGTAAATGCCTAATCTAGATATAATCAATGAGATTCCAGAATTGACATAGGCATGCAAAACTCTATTAAGTAAAAGTGCTGCTGTGCTAGATTGACTTAAGCCTGCCATACACATGCCGATAAGCGGCCGATTTTTCACCTGTCAGCGGAAAAATCAGCCGCTAATCGGCATGTGCCCACAGCTCGGCCGCACACAAAGGGTGCCAGCCGACTGAAGGGGCCCCATAATGCACCAGAGTGCAAACGTGATGACGTCACCACGTTTGCATTCCAGTGCATATCGGGACTGGTCTGTCTGCACCCGTCAGGGTGTGTATGGCAGCCATTAGTTTTAGTCTGCATAAAATTTGAATGCATTTGAAGTTCTTGCATCTCATTAACCATCTCTATTTACTAAATATGACATAGCAAATTGGAAGTTGCGATTTGTGACTTTATCTACAGCACCACCTGCTGCTGAAATCTGGCATTACATCTCAGCCATTGGGCTACATTGGTTATGAGGAATAAGTTATTATCATCTATTTATATAGCGCCAGCATATTACACAGTGCTTTACAATACATTAGAGTGGAGATACAACACAGGATAGTACACACAGGTACAGGTTATGAGGCAAGAGGAGTAGAGAACCCTGCCCGATCGGGCTTACAATCAAATAGATATAATCTCTTTTTTTTTTTAAATAACAATATACACAGAAAAACTCCATTCTTGGTGAAATGTAAATGTTTTATCTGGATGAACTTACAACATAAAGCTTTCAAAATATATTTATATTAGCTTTCAAATCAAATCCGCCCACTTTCCTTTATGGATGTTTATAGCAAAGACAGATATAATGTGTGCAATAACTAATCATTAACACTGATGTTACAATATGGAATGGAGGACGCCAGTAGTCAGGGACAGAAGTAAATACCTGGCAGGACATGTTTTGTCATATATACTATGACCAGATTTGCTGAGCTCAACATTTGTCCTAGTGTGATCTCTACAACTTTTTTTCTGCACCTGCCCAATCAAAGCAATTGACATCCAACACATCAAACATAAGGGCCCCCATACATGTATCCAACCACAGACGATTTTGCTGACGATCGACTGCTGCACTCATTAGCGCCGCTCGCTTGGGGTGATGGATCGTCCGCAAAATGGAGGAGCCCGTCTGGAGGCATAGACCAGAATAGCACCGTAAGTCAGTTGCCTTGGCAGTTCTTTTCTGGTCATTCACCAAACTTTGGATGTGGACCAATCTCCCTATCCTAAGTATCTTCCAGGAATCCATGTGTGAGTGCACACATGGCAATTCCCATACATTTGGTAGAGCAGCATGGTGACATCACCAGCATATGATCGCTCGCTGGCGGAATGTACAGGAATCCCGAAATTGTATGGGTAGATTAACTTCCAACATGAGATATTAAGAAAAATAAATGGTAGGATTTTGTATGTTGTAGATTGCGATGAATCAGTTAAAAACATTTTCCTCCTTTAATGTGACCGAGAAAAAAATCAGCCGGTTGCCTCTAATACTTTATTGAAGAACATTTTGTCTTATTTCCCAGCATGCAGCCTGCTTGGGTAGGAGTCTACATGGCACATCTTGGCTTGTCAATATCGTCAGGTCACCCAACAGGTATTCTATTGGATTTAGGTCTGGACTCTCACAGGGCCATTCCAAAAAGTAACTTTTCATCTGGTGAAGTCATTCTCTTATTGATTTTGATATATGTTTGCTATCAGCACCACCATCCTCTGTTCAGTCCTCCAGGCTCCAAGATGGTGGATCGAGACTCTTCTGCTTTCACTCCTTCAACCAATCCAGATCTACAGCCAGCGGCTCTCCACTACTCCAATGTGACCACAGCGGATTTAACTTCTACCTTGCCAAGTCTCTTTGCATCTGGAGTCTGTCGCAGCAGGACATCAATGGAAAGTAAGAGCATTGCTGGACTTTCATGTTCACCCCGATACTTTTTTAACCCCTGATCTGCCCTAATATCACCACTTCTGGTGCCAATAATAGAAAGTGAAGAGATACGATGTAACATATTGTCAGCATATTTTGGACTGTTATATGGTGGACAATGAACTCTTCATATCAGTGCTTCTGTGCTGAGATCTAGACAGGTGTCCCAATTCCGAAGACATGTGGAGAGGACCAACAAAGTGGGTGCAAAAGTTGAACAGATTACAGTGGTCTTAAGCTGACTATACACGTAAATATTGGACCTTAAGCAATCAATCCCTGGCCAATACTTTTGATGGAGACCCTGGTCCTCATTCCAAGTAATGGCAATCAAACCAACATGTGATTTACCAGCATGGGATTTACCAACATGTTGGATCCCTGTACGTTCAACATTTTCTTGGAACAGGTTCGCTTGCTCCAGGTAGGCAGCCTTCCAGTCGTGCAGGTGGGCAGCATTCGAGTTGCGCAGGTGGGCAGCGTTCCAGTCGTGCAGGTGGGCAGCATTCGGGTCGCACATGCCGATCAATCATTCAGGAATTGAACACTAAATCAACACATGTATGGCAGCTTTACACCACTTTAAGCACTTAATGCCAGACAGAATGGGACCACAAGGGAGGTTAAATCTTCCAGACCCCTGATCAGAAGATAGGTGACCACTTTTCCTTCAACATCATTAATGGATTTATATCTGGAGAAAACAAAGCCATCACACTGAAATCATCTTTTTGGTAGTATAAACCCAGCACAGATTGATGTCTCCCCTCCCATCGGGGATATTAATGACAGTCTGGGCTCAGGAAAAGTAGGTTGTAGGATGGCATCATTAAACATTGAAGAATAGCAGATCTGGATCCCGGGGCAGAGTATGCTGGAGACAGTCCTGGACAAGAGTTGATTATACAAGCAAACTCCTGTTTTATATTTTTCATCAAAGGCAAAGTTGTTCTTTAAATGTCTTTGGCAACCGGCAAAACAAATGGACAATGCCTAAGGCCTAATCTATCATTGGCATGTGCTCATCCTATGACTATGACTTTAAAAGCCTAGCTAGATACTTTTTGTCCAGGCTTAGGTCATTTACATTTCAACACATCTGCACCTAATTTGGAATATATTTTAAGTCATTAACTCTCAATTATTCCTACACATTGCCCATGTGTCCACCGTGTCCTTATTTAGTCCCGATGCATTGTTTTCTTTGGCCTGCAACCAGTGCCTCAGCTGGCGGAACAAAAAGGATGGATTCCCTTTATTGTGACAAATAAAATTTCTACTGAACACTGACACACCGGTCTGTCTATACTATGGAAATCATTCAGTATCCTCTAAATAAAAGACCAAGAAGATGAGAACATTATAAAGGCCTCCATACACCTTACAATCTTTCCATACAATTTCTGTACAATCAAATTTTGT
>CM070035.1:13235831-13249810 GCA_036250615.1 Ptychadena robeensis | reverse complement strand
AATTCATCTAATCGAGCATCGATTGAACCAAAATCGAACTGTGTGTGGCTAGCTTTACATTTTTTTTGGTCCCAGATTGTACATAGAATGGATGAAAGCATCACATCACATGGAGGGCAAAAGGTAGAGTAAAGGTCGGCTTTAAATATGAATGAAATAGTTAATGTGTTTCTTTTTTATGATTAGGAATAATTGTGCAAAAGCCATCTTTGCTTTGCTCTGCTTCCTGAATGAAGTTGTCAGGTATCTTTCCAAGATACTTTAATACTTTTTGCCTATCTACTGCTTGAATCCAGATACATTAAAGCGGACCTACCACCAGAAATCTATGTTTTCATGAATGGCACTAGAAGTGCCAATAATAGGGAGGAATGCAGTGGGGAAAAAAAACTTACCTGTAATGAGCAATTTCATAAGATAATTCGGCAGCTCTTCTCACTTCCTGGTTCATTGTAGGCAGAAATAGGCAGCACGTCACAGGAAGCAGTGATCTGCTTCGAAAATTCCCATAGAAGATCACTGAATGCCCCCCAGTGGCCACCCGCAATATTGCACCCCCAGTTTCATGTGTCGCCTTCAGTAAACCAGAAAGTGAGGGTAATCTTCTTAAAATTGCTCATTACAGGAAAGTTTTTGAGTTCTTTTTTACTGCATTCCTCCCTATTATTGGCACTTCTAGTGCCATTCATAAAAACATAGATTTCTACTATTTTATTTTATATATATATGTCTGGGTTTTTTTGCACTTTAGTGTGTTTTTCATAAATTTGTTTTTGTCTTTTTAGTGTATTGCAACATTCTGATCGTGTGACAAGTGATAAGATAGAGGCCTTATAAACCCAGAACATCAAAGGTAAGGGTAGGGCTTGTTGGCTTTGTGTGCCTGTTTTTATTGCAGATGGGGTTCAGTGGATTGTGGACATATTTATGCCTGTCTTGCTTGTATGGAAACATTGGGGGCTGAGCAGTGTTCTCCCCAGATTTTTTTTTCAGCCGGGCGGCGCGATGACGTCATGACGCGATGACGTCATCGCGCCGCCTGCACCGGTCCGGCGGCCTCTCTGATAGGCTGCCGGCCAGCGGCAGCACACAAGTCCTCTGACAGGCGGCGCCTCCCCATTCTTCAGGAGCGCGCCGCAGCCACTGAAAGACTCCGGCCCGCGGCTCCGGTAGTGTGCCGCGGGCCGGAGTCTTTCAGTGGCTGTGGCGCGCTCCTGAAGAATGGGAGGCGCCGCCTGTCAGGCTGCTCGCCGCGGAGGAATTGTGTGCCGGGCGGGCCGCCCGGCCAATCTGCTTTGGGGAGAACACTGGCTGAGGCATCTTCACTGATCAAAGACGCAAAGAAAATCCTTCTATCCAGGCAAGCAGCAGATCCATCTTTGTTTTTGAGTGCAGGTAAGACTACTTTTCCTGAACTGAACTCTGTAAATTAAATCCAAGGTCTACATAAAAGCAAGGATTGACAGGATTGACATTAACTTTCACATTCTATGATGCTAGAAAAAGGAACAGGAACTATTTAAGGTGACTTCTCAAACTAAGAAATGCTACAGCAGCTCCCTATAGCTTCATTCAGGATGCCCTAGACTTTTTTTCTTGCTCCATTTTCAGTATGTTAAGTTATGAACTATATGAGCTCTTCTCCTTGATCTGCTGGTGACACTAAAAACCAATGAGGAGTTTACAGCAGGCCTCTAAAGGGGGTTATATTATGGAAAGGAACTAAACTAGAAGATGGTCATAGACGGGACAGCAGAAACAGTCTTTGGAGTGGAGTTCATTTTGAGAGTCTCCCTCATGCCTTAAGCTTGGAAAATTCAAAAAGTACCAGTTGGTCTTGGCACCGAACATTCAATTCGGTGCCTTTTGTGATATTTTATTGACTTTCTTGTTCCAACATATGGACTCATTGAATGCTGGTAGCACCTTCATGCTACCCATATGGATATCTGAATATACATACCCACCGTGGCACCGAACATTCGGTCTATATTATGCTATGTTTTGGTCTAATTGATCGTTGATCATTTTTGTAATAACTTGTTAAACACTTTTTTTTGAATACTGTTTAACCAACTATTTTCATTAAATCCTCCATCTGGAGGTGTTATAGTAAACATTAGGGTGGCCCCGCCAAAGTCCCCTCGCCTTGCTCCTAGCAAGAAAAACTGATGGCAGGATAGGCAATTACTCAATCATAACCTCGACCGTAAATTGCTTGAGGAACATGCCAGAACGCTCCAGATCGCTTGCCATAGAAATCACTAGCCATCACAGTCCCGCAATTAGAATCACGGGTGATCACTCATGTGGGGACATAGCCATAATCTTAAGGCATATATGTATTGCATAGATGTCTATGCTGATAACCAGTATAATTATTATTATTTATTTTTTTTTAGATAAAATGGATTACCTGTCTTTAGGAAAAAACTCTGATTTCAACATGAACCTGACAATCTTGAATGTCAGCTGTGTTCCTGGTAACATGCTGATAAAATTTCAAGGATCCTATATTTCCAACTGTGAATTTGACTACCATATATTACAGAAGGAGCTGCAACTTGTTCCAAAAGTGAATGAGGACCTAAATGTTGGAGACTTTTGCTTGGTGCAAGATAAACCTCTAGGGTTGTGGCACAGGGGTAAAATATTGGATAAAGTCAAACAGACATTTGAAGTTGTCCTTGTAGATCAAGGTAAAATAGAAAAAGTTTATTTTCAACAAATTGCTTCTGCTACAAGTGAGTTATTTGTTCTTCCACCAAAAGTAGTAAATGGAATCTTCTCAAACATACTTCCACTGGATGAGAAATGGTCTTCCAGATCAGTAAAGTACTTCTCTGCCTTGGTTGGTGAACAGCTTAACGGACAAGTCAAAACCACCTTACCACAACAAGTCATCCTCTTTGAGGTGCCAAAAATCATTAATTATGCCATCGAACTCAATGTGGCAAAATATATGGATCCTGACACCTTCTGTCTGTTTGTTGAGATCGTTCATAATCTCCCAGCAAATTCCCTGGGTAAGCAAATACCTGACTTGCTTCAGAAGAAGCCGACTTCAGACGTTTCTCTGGGCTTCACTGATACTCACCCGCATATTCAAAAGGTTCTAGATTACCTACGGCCTGTCATTTCTGTTGGGAAAATGGAGAAAATAAAAATTTCTGCAGCATTAAGTCCAGATCGGTTTTATTGTCGTATACTGCCTTGGGAAGCAGCGTTCCATAAACTGACAACCAGTATGTGCTCATATTACGAAACGCCAAAAACGAAGGAAGTCCCTACAGGTGAAAACTATGAATCTCTTTGTGCTGCCAAAAGAAAGGATGGGATGTGGTACAGGGGTGTTATTCAAGCACTTGTAACTTCCAGTGATGTAAAAGTTTGGTTTATTGACATTGGCTGCAGTGAAACTATACCTTCTGGAAACATCTTTGAGCTGAAGCAAGAATTCCTGGTCTTGCCTATTTTGGCCATCCCATGCGCCTTATCAAGGGTAAATAACCATGTGGAGGCCACAAAATGTATACAGTTATCACTTTTTAAGCAGGCTCTTACAGGGCAGATAGTAATTGCTCACATTGAACAGTTCTGCAGTGAAGGACAGATTTTTACCATATCGTTATTTGAAAAGGAATATGAACTCAGTCCTGACTGTCATTTGACGAACCAACAAGTTCCAGGTTTTTGTACTAGAACCTATAATGAGGACTCTGAAAATATAGAGACGAGTCCAGACACGACTCTGGCTAAATGTTCTATATCCAAAGCCGTAGATACTGTAACACTAATTTCTCACAAGTCAATAGAAATGGACCCGGACTCTGTCCACGTAGCGTACGTTGAGTATGTACTTAATCCTTCAAACTTTTGGATAAGAACTGATGAGTATCAAAACGAGTTTTCTGACATGATGGCAGAGATCGCAGAACAGTACAATAAATGTGAGCCGAACGAAATGGTGATAGAACATCCCCAGCCTGATCAACTTTGCTGTGCCCTTTATGAAAAAGATGGCCATTATTACAGGGCTAGGATTACTGAAGTGCTTAACTCGAGTATTTCTGTTTATTTCATTGACTTTGGGAATACAGAGGTTGTTCCCTTCTATGATGTTAAGGTTTTGTTGCCAAAGTTCAGTAGTTTGCCTGCCCTGGCAATGTGCTGCACTCTGGCATATGCTTTTCCACAAGATGATGTGTGGGTGAAGGATGCAAATGACGCCTTTAAAACAATTGTCAATGGAAAAGCTCTTCTTTGCCACGTCCTTGCCAAGCGTAAGTTCAAATATGTGGTGGAAGTTCGTCTTTTGGACAGTTCTGAAAACTCTGATGTCGTCTCTCTTTTAGTGCAAGCTGGCTATGCAGAGTTTTGGAAGGTTGATTTAAACTCTGATTCTGTAAAGCCAGTGTGTCAGTTGTCAAAAAAGAGTACGAAAAAGTCCTGCAAAAACAGTAACAACAAAAATCCTGTTATACATGGGTGTGGCAGAAAAGGTGATGTAGAGGTGTCCTTGCGTGATTGGGCAATCAAGATGGAAATAGAAAAGCAAAAGTCTTCATGTTATGATCCATCAAATATTGAAAGTTCAAAAGTTTCCCCAATAAATTTCAAGCAATATACATTTAAGCCTGGGGCTGTCCTATATGTCCGATGTTCTCATGTGGAGTCACCAGGTCGTTTTTGGTGCCAAATCTCCTCCAGCGTTGCTTCCCTAGATGCCTTGATGGATAAAATTCAGGTTTTCTATAAGTCTTGCAACAGTAGATACCAGCATGGGCAAATCGCTTGTATTGGAAGGTCATCGTCCAGTGGCAAGTATTACAGAGCCGTTGTTGTGAATAATATCTCCAAAACTGAAGCTGATGTGATCTTTGTTGACTATGGGACTTTAAAAAGAGTGTTGATTTCAGACCTTAAAGAAATTAAACCGCAATTCCTTGAATGGGAAGGCCAAGCTTTTCAATGTTGTCTGAGCAGTGTGTTGCTGTCTTCCAGGAATGAGCACACGTGGTCTGCCAATGCATGCAAGGATTTTGAATATTTTATAGGCTCTGCCACTGAACTAAAATGCACAATCTTTACCATGTTCAGTTTTGGTTCTGGGAGATTTTGCAATGCAGTAGATCTTGAAACTTCCTGTTGGAATGCAAACAACTGGTTAGCTAGTGAAGGACATCTTAATTGTCTTAAAAGTACAGTTCCTTATGTTCATCTACATTCATTTTGGTACTCCAGCTTTGACCTTAAAGTGGGAAGCAAGGAAGATATTTACATTTCCCTCATATACAACACAGGAACATTTTACTGCCAGCTTGCAAGAAATGATGAACAAATTGAGATATTAATGAGGAAAGTGTCTGATTTAGGTAACAAAATAAACCCGGTAACTGAAAAAAAGGTGCAGGAATTGAATATTTTCAGAGATAATAGTGATGGGCTTTTTTACAGAGTCTTTGCATATGCTGATAAACAAGATAATTTACTAGCCTTCTATGTAGACTATGGGGACACCTGTGCTGTAAATCAAACTCAATTGTTGCCTATTCCTGATGACGCTATAGATGTCCTGTTTGAACCTATGCAAGCTATTCCATGTTATTTGTCCGGTTTAAAAGAAGTCAACTTTACAACAGAAGCCATAACTTGGTTTAAAGAACAGTGCATCGATAAAACCCTCAGTGCTGTTGTCGTGTCTATCGACATTGAAGGGCAGTTGGAAATGGACTTGTACTGTGAAAATGTATCAATAAACCGTGAAATAAAAGAAATACTGGGTGTGGCGTTCAAGCAAAAGATATCCAAGAGTGAATCTCAATCGTATGCAACTGATAACAATTCTGCTTTTTCAGTTTGCGCAAAACAGCACACTTCCAAAGATCTGAGCAGGAAGTCTGATTCTTATGGCAAAGGCAAAACGCCGATATTTGATTTCAATGGAAATATATGTGAAAGTTTGCATTATAATGCGCAGACTTCCAAGTCCCGTAGTTTACCCCACAGCGGGGATTCCTGCTATCCACCTACTCTCAAGCCTTTGAAATCATCTGACCTCCCTGAAGTGATTCTAGAAGCTGGATCTAGTCATCTCGTGTATGCATCTTTCATATCCAGTCCTTCCAAATTCTACATACAACTAGCTGAAAATGAGAAGCTAATAATTCAATTAGAGGAAGAGCTAACTGACATCTCTTTTCAGTGTATCGACGTAAACCATCTGGAGATAGGGGCTTTAGTTGTTGCTCAATATGCCATCGACAAAGCTTTTTATAGAGCAGAGGTTAAAGAAATTTTGAACTGCGATTCTTTTGAGGTAGAATTTATCGATTATGGCAACCATGCCAAAGTGGACTTTGCTGCTATTTTTCAACTCCCTGAAAAGTTTTTTACCGTTCCCAGGTTAAGCATTTCAGCTTTTCTAACTGGCGTTCAGAGATGTCAAAATGGTGAATGGAGTGAAAATGTAGTGGACAAGTTTTATAAAGAAATTACAAATCAAGCAATCAGTTGTATGTTTCTTTCCAAGCATGACAGTCGGTGGGAGGTCAGTATAACCTCAAAAGGTCGTTGTGTAACAGAATTTCTTCGAGTCTCAGAGGCTCCTTCAGAACAATCTCCCTTGGATAACAAATGTACCATTTCAAGATCAAACATTGTCCTTAAGCCAAATCAGGTTGAAAAAGTTGAAACCATTTACATGTCAGAAAGTAAAATTCTCTTTGTTACGTTGGCCAGGTACAGTGAAGAATATAAAATAAGCAAACAGATTTCAGAAGTGGTTGAGCAGGCCAACAACCGCCTCGCTGTTAAAGATATCTCCGAAGGTATGGTCTGTTTGGCAAAATCGAAGAAAATGCAAACTTGGTTACGTGCAAGAGTTGAAAAAGTCTTTCTTAGGACAATGGTGATGTCTGTGTTCTTCGTTGACCACGGTGCTCATGAAGTTATAAGTATCCTTAATGCAAAATCTCTTTCTGCTGCAATGCAGTCATTGCCTTATCAAGCTATTCCTTGCATGTGGAGTAGTATGGAAAATGTTGGAGTGAGTTTCTTTCAATCACAAATACAGTCTGTTCTTCAAAAGGAGGTGGTTCGCATATTGTTTCTAACATTTTTGGAAACTGAGAACTGTTGGAAAGTAGACATATTGGGGGAAGATGGATTGCTTTCAGAGCATTTGAAAAAAATGTCAAAGGAAACCAAAAATGGGGTGCCATGCTTTAAATTTAAATTTGAAAACCTTACGGCTTCTATACCAAAACTTTCCCTCCGGTGTTTAGAAGTGTGTGATGGATTTGTTACCTCCTTTCTGAACCCCTTCAGTTTCTCTGTTCAGCTAGAAGACTCCATTGTTTCAATGAACACGCTATCTGAACTGCTTAGAAAACAGGCAAATGATCTCCTGCCTTTAACTGTTGATTCGATAAGACTTGGTTCTGCTTGCCTGGTTAAGTGCTTAGAAA
The DNA here is from genome assembly GCA_036250615.1 of Ptychadena robeensis. NCBI lineage: Eukaryota > Metazoa > Chordata > Amphibia > Anura > Ptychadenidae > Ptychadena > Ptychadena robeensis. Next base: position 13,242,341 of record CM070035.1, on the reverse strand, counting down.
TTGGAGAGGAGTGGTACAGAGCAGAGATCGCTAGCATCAACATGACCTCTATTTTACTGAATCTCCTTGATTATGGCATCTTCAAGTCTATTCCGTATTCAGACTACAGCAAACTTAAAATAATTTCAAAAGAAATAGCTAGTCTACCTGCCCTAACCCTCTGCTGCAAGCTACATGGCGTTCTTCCCAAAAATGGAAATGACTGGTCTCCAGCTGCAATTAAATACTGTAGAGATTTCATTCAAGACCACGATTTGATCATTCTGCCTGTTAATAGTGTCGACCACAACATTACGGAAGTGTCTATTTACGGCAAAGGGAATTTGGGTGAAAAGCTAATATGCAACAATCTTGCTATTGAGAGTAGTGACAATCTGAATTTTTATAGCCATTACTAAAAGTCCACTTTTGGAAACGACCATATTGAGGATCTTGCATACGGTAAGAAAAATAAAAACATGCAAACTTCTATAAGTAATATTTTGTTTTGCTATCTTGTTGTGGAAATAAAATGAAATGAAAGTTCTGAATAAAACGTTAACCTCCCTAGTGCACCGCCTGTACCGCGCCGTTTTTAACAGTGTGGTGCAGGCAATGGCAGCAGTGTACAAGGTACACTGCCTGCCATTTCCTCCCTCCCCCCTCCCCTCTCCACCCAGTTGGTGTCATTCATGACACCGGCTGTGAGGGCTGGAAAGCAGAGGCCCCTCCATTACCATGGAGGTCTATGGCACTGCTCACCCTCGCCCCCTTCCGTGTCACCGTGACGCGATCAGTTAAGCCGCAGAACCCCCAGAAATTATGCGGCTATAAGCAGATATGCGGCTTTCATGGGAGCCCAGCTCATCCAGAGTTTGTTCACATAAACTCTGGACAGATGGGCTCGTCATGAACATTAAGGGGGTTAAATAGGCAAAACATACTTAAAGGCTTCATTAAAACATGCGCTTCCAGGCTGGGTTCAGGTGGTGTTCAGAAGCACCCCCATGATATCCTTATGGAGAGAAAAGGTCACCAAGGGACACCTTTTTGTCTCGTCTTCCAGGCCATGGTGTATTTCAGAGAGTACCTCTTGGATATGGTATTTGAAACCAACATTATTGTTCAATGTATGAATGTATAATCATAGACTATAGACCCCTACCTAAAAAACGAAACCAGGCTTTTTTTTAAGGCACAGAAACTCAAGAGATACTTGTAAAGTTAGAATGTCTATTATACATCGGACCAAAATGGCATATACATACATGCATAAAAACAAACATACATATCATTAATGATTATTGTGTTATAATAAAGTTATCCATTAAAAATATAATTGCATATCTTGGAGTTCTCTTGGATTCAGAATGCCCAGATCTAAGAACCATTATACCCCCTAGCGTTTGAGTTGAACCCAGTTTATTCAGTTCACAAAACAAACTCTGCCAGTGCTGGGGTTGTCTATACTTGCATATGCTCCTGAAAGTGGCGGTGATTCTCTATCCCGCCGCACCCTCCGATCGCACCTCCTGTGTTACTGGAACTCGACCCACTGTTGACTTTAGCGATTTGCTTACTATTGCAGTTTATAACGGCTACCATGAGTATGGACCCATTATTGGTGTAACCAAGGGGCTCACATTTACTATTTGGGTATTGTAAATCTGAATCTTCTGTAAACCTCGCTAGTGCACCGCCCATACCACACCGTTTTTTAACAGCGTGGTACGGGAAATCAGCAGTGTACAAGGTACACTGCCTGCCATTTCCTCCTGCTCCTCTCCACACAGCCGGTGTCATTAATGACGCTGGCTGTGAGGGCTGGAAAGCAGACGCTCCTCCATTAACATGGAGGTCTATGGCCTTGCCCACCCCCGCCCCCTTCCGCATCACCGTGACTTTGCACAACCCCGCAAATGCTGCGGCTAGAAGGAGCATCGCCTTAGCTTTCCGGGGGTATGCGACTTTTATGGGAGCCCAGCTCATCCAGAGTTTGTTCTTCACACAAACTCTGGACGAGCTGGGCTCGTCATGACCGCTAAGGAGGTTAATACACTAAAGCTGCACAAAGGTGAAATCTCTATATGGCTTTAGGTGAAGAAGGGGTTCCTTCGTTTAGGGACTGGCTATACCACCCACATCTCTTTCCTGCAAAACAGCTTATTTAAAGCGGACCTACCACCAGGAATCTGTTTTCCTGAATGGCACTAGAAGTGCCAATAATAGGGAGGAATGCAGTAAAAAAATAAATAAATAACTTACCTGTAATGAGCAATTTAGGAAGATAATTCGGCAGCTCTTCTCACTTCCTGGTTAATTGTAGGCAGAAATAGGCAGCACGTCACAGGAAGCAGTGATCTGCATTGAAAATTTCCATAGAAGATCACTGAATGCCCCCCAGTGGCCACCTGCGATATTGCACCCCCAGTTTCATGTGTTGCCTTCAGCGAACCAGGAAGTGAGGTGAGCTGTGTGGTAATCTTGTTAAAATGGTCATTACAGGAATGTTTTTGAGTTTTTTATACTGCATTCCTCCCTATTATTGCTACTTCTAGTGCCATTCATAAATGGTAGGTCCACTTTAAGTGAGACATTGTATGTTATGCTCTTAAGGAGAAAAGCACTTATCTATATGGTATTGGCCTCTTTGAATTTGTCTTGGGGATAATTTGGCAGAAATATAAAATTTTTTCTTTAGTATATTCTAATTCTATACTTTAGGTGCTAATATGAAGTTCAGCTGTATCAAGTGCACTTTCTTTGTTAAACCACGTACACTGATTTCTCTCCCTGGGAATGATTTTCTCTAATCTCACATTTTTGGGGATGTATACAGTGTTCAAAAACTATCCCTGAAGCGCAGCGTTTATATTGCGTTAATATTGCGTAAAAAATGTACAGTATCAGATGTTGTGGAAATAGAGCCTAAGGCTGGGTCTACACTACTTTTTTTTTCTGCTGGCGCTCGGGGCGGGGAAACCATGCGCTACATACGCCCCCAACATTCACCTATGGGAATGGACATGCCAATCTATATTGTTGTGTCATGACCCACTTAAGCCCCCCCATACACCTGAAGATCAATCCATACAATTTCCATTAGATCTACCAACAACAATGTAGTATAGTGGCCTCCCTGATAGAATACATAGTGATTAAAAGGTTTAGAAAGCTCCTCCTATTACATGGTTGTGGTAGAACAAAAGTTGATTGTACAGAAATTGTATGGAAAGATTGTAAGGTGTATGGGGGCCTTAAGGGCCACAAATGTGATGTGAGCAATGTGTTTTTGGGTGCGGTTTGCTCATGCAAATCACTAGGCTGTCCTACATGCTCCAAAAACCGCACCTGATTAGCAGGCAAACTGCAGACGGGTGCCATGGACATGGATGGGACAACATCTCCCGCTGGATAGTGTAGACCCAGCCCAAGGCTTCGTTTATATTTAAACCACAGGTGGCTTTATTGGTGGGGTGTGATGTGTCCATGGCTTCTGTTTGGGTGCGATTTGTGACAGTTAAGGGAGTGAGAATCGCCATGTGGGCAATTTCGTGACCTTAAACCACGCCCGGAAATACATAAGACTTGTTTTTTTTCAAGTCACATAACAATGGACGCATTGTGTCTCTGGTACGCCCCGCAGGGCACTGTGCATGCGCCGTATCTGCCATGACACCCTTGACATGCCGTGTAGACCCATCCTTCGTACTATGTTGCATTAAAACAAAAGAAGCATCGGTTTCATTTTCCTAACACATGCATGGTCTTGGACTTTAATTGACCAATTGCTTTGAACTTCAAAATATAAATGTATATGCCCTAAACTCCTAGTGCTTCAAAAACATTTATATATTAGTACCTTTACTGATAGGTGCAGGGCCTTTTTTCAATAAAGATAAAACGTTTATTGGTTATCGTTTCTAATGTAATTTTGTTTGTTATTGTTTTGTTTGCAGTAAGTGAAAGGAAGTAAAAAACCAAAAAGCCCCAAAAATTCAAGGTTTACTGGAATCTTTTCAAAATTGCATGAAGAATGTGTTTTCACTTTGAAGTCCTTACTTATAAGATGTCATTTGTACTAAAAATGTACATACATTTATATAAAATGTTGTTCAAAGGCTGATTTAAGTTTTTTTTTTTTAACTCTTCTTACTTTATATTGCAATTGTTCATTGTTTTGTATTCATTACATTTAGAAGGTCTACATTGCATGACGGCTGTTAAAGGGGACCTGACCTATAGATTACGTAAAAGTTTTTGGGTTTAATTACGTCTCATGCCTCAGATATCCATACTACCTGTCAGGTCAGGCAGCTGGTTCACAGTCAAGTAGTAGGAATCTCTTAGACTAGCAAGAATTAGGAATCTTGAGAGATGAGGTAACCTGCTAATCAATATTTGTTTTAAAAAAATGAAATTCGGGTACAATTTAAAAAAAATTAAATGTGCATAAAAACGAATAATTTTTTTTGCAATTGCCATTCAATTCGTTCACAGGACCTTTCAATGGCAATCTTTTGCAGACAAGAAAATATTAAATGGAAAAAAATTGACAAAGTTTGTGTCTTCACCATATGTTACTCAATTTAAACCTTTACATTTGAGATTCCCATTGGTTTAAGATGTCTTTATTTTTCTGTCATTGAATTAAAAGTGCGATAGAGTAAATATAGTTGAATTGCTTTCATTCAGCTTTAAGTATTTAAAAGTAAAAAACAAAACTTAAATAGTATTTATTTCTTGCTTTGCTTGTTTTAATTACTTTATGCAAATTAGGCAATACATATTAAAAATATTGTGTGTGTATTTGTGTGTGTCTGCAATTATTTTGTTATATCGTTCAGATATTTAATTTGATTCAATCGGGTTGAATTTTATTCCCAATTTTCTGCAGATCAGATCTTTTTTGTTACTTTTCTCACCATGTTTCTTGTCTATAAAAAAAGATGTTTTACCTGATTTCATTTCGTTGGAGAATCTGCTGTTTACAAACTGGGAAAACAATGAAAAGTAAACAAAAAACCCCCACATATTGTTGATGTATATAAATCTTTGACGTTTTAATGTGAATGTCAAAGGTGGTTCAGGCTTCCAAAGGCTTCCTGTAAATTTTTTTAAATTTTTATGTGAAAGGCAGCCTTTTATAATGGCAAGAAGTGAGTAGACCTCCAAGTTAATGGAGGGTTGCTGGATTTCCAGCCCACGCAGCTAGTGCCATTAATGACGCACCGTACTGGCAATGTGCTAGGGAGGTTGAAGATGGTCATTCGTTCCATTCGTTCAATTAAAAAAAAAAAAGTTTAACCTCCCCAGTCATTGAGTACACTGTACTCTACTTGTGATCCCCGCCCTCCCTTTTCCTCTCTACACATTGCGGACGCTCCTCCATGAACATGGAGGTCTATGGTGCATGATGGAGAAGGTGCAGCTCTAAGACAGGTTGGCAGGTCTGAATCGGCATTTCTTATTCGTGGAATGTATAAAAATTTCAAGACTCCATTGATTTAAATATCTAATTACAGAATTTTTCCAGGTAACCAGTGACCGGTCAACACAACTTCTCCAGGTCACCAGTGACGGGTAACCACAACAGACGTACCCCAACATTTAAAAAAAAAAAAATATAGAAAAAAGACTAAAAAATCTGAAAGACAGCCATCCACATGTAAAGAAAAAATACAGCATGTTCCAGCAGAGTAGGCAGCACTTGTCCACTCTATATTCCTCTAGCCAAAAGGCCAGTGCCAGGATAGGAGTCTTTGTTCTATCATAATGTTCAGGATTGAAACCTTATTGTGTTCAAGCAGTACCCATTTTCTGAACACTGACCAACTCATAGACACATTTTGCAATCTGGCACTAACAACTTACAAATGGGTAGCTATTTATGTATGGGAGGAGAGATGAGTCTGCGTCACATCATTTTTTTATTGCAAAGAGACATGTAATTGCACAACTCATCCACTGAGACACAACATGTGTCTCTCCGTTAGTTGCTCAGTGGATTCAGAGGATGGGTACTACTAGTGTAAAGACACATTAAAGTTTCAGTCTTGCATGTGCATCCTATAGTCTGAAAATTTGTTAAATGTATGTTTTTTTTTTTAGTAAAGAATTAACATAATTGTTTATTACATATACTGTACATTGTTCTCTTTGGGGTCCTATTATGAAAAGTATATGTACCACTGTGTCCCGAATGGGGTCCATCTTCAGGTTTCCACATCACTGTTGACTGTCCAGTCATACTTGATGCTAGTGATTAGTGATGCTCCGATTGATCGGCCGATATTGGCTTAAATAGCATGATCGGCAATCGGCGCAAAAAAGCCAATCACGGGGGGTGTGGCCGGACGCCGAGCTGCATGGAAGCCTGCTCTGGAGCTCCTCCACTTACCCCTGTTTTCCTGCCTGTTTCCTTGGCCATCCTTCACTCTCTGCATCCCCAAACCTCACCATCAAAATTTAGGCCTACTCGCACCGGATCGCGGTCGGTTGCGCCCAGCCTGGAACACCTCTCAGCTACAC
>CM070035.1:13151135-13187921 GCA_036250615.1 Ptychadena robeensis | reverse complement strand
AATAAAATTATTCCTCAAAAATACCACTTGCCTAATAATTCTGCACTCCCTGTATCTTCAGGAGGCCAAATCAAATCTAAGACCTTACACAGCAAATATTTAAAATGCATTAGATGCTTTATTCATTGATTTGTATTTTTTTTTATGTGTCTACAGTAGTGATGGCCGAACATCGGCCAGGACTGTCCACGAACGGGCGGGTCGGACTTCTAAAGATGTCCGCTGTCCGCCTGTTCGTGGACAGATTCAAATTCCCCGCCTCTAGGCGGTCCCTGAAACGCATCCAGGAACGCATAGTTCCTGGTTTAGGGAGCCGGATGTGACTGACGTCACTTCCTGCTCCAACCCGTTTTTTTCACTAGGAGACCGGCTTTATGCCCGGTCTTCTAGTGAAAAGATTCTTCCTCCGGCACGATCACACAGGTTGTGATCCTGCCGGAGGAAGAATAGAGATCATCTTCTCGCTGGCGAACGGAGCGAGTCGAACACCCGCACTGCTCGCCGGCGAGAAGATGGGCGAACATCCATGTTCGCTGCCGAACTGTCCGCCTTGCTTTAACCCTGTGAGTATAGTCCTAAAACACATATTGTGATACTCACAGTCTGCGGTTATCATCCGTCAATCTCCCATACGGCAATAAAATCTTGAGACAGTGATCACTCTCCGCTCCTCCATGGATCAATAATGTTTTATTATCAAATTGGCAAACACGGCTTTTTCCAGTCTGTTAAATGAACTCACTAAGAATTCCCAGTGAAGTGGTAAAATCAAATGATGTTCACACTGAAACCTGAATTAACTGCAGTAGATGTTTGGATGTAGATATTGGCTGAGATTAAAACACTTGAATTTGCTTATCTTTCCCTATAGTAAAGCGGACCTATACTCACAATTTGTATTTCACATTTTTTGCTGCCAAACTCCACATACAGAGATGGAAAAAATTATTTTTTTTTGCATGTAATGAGTAAATTCTGATCCCTGATCTGTTTGATTCTGATCTGTCCCTCGTTGCTCCTCCCCTCTGATGAACTGTGAACTGCGGTGGGGGAAAAAACCTGATAGCTGGCAAACCATGAAATCCCTTTGCCTCCCTGATGGTTTGCCCGTACCCAGCCCAGCTTATTCACAAAACAAACCTACCTCGGGTTGGGTTCGGGCATACTTACCTTTCCTTTGCAAGCTCACAGCAATTCAGAATCATGGCAGACTCGCCCATCGCTTCCGGCAAAAACTCTTCAGGTGGCACTATTGACCTCCATGTAAAGCAGGCGGCATAGGTTTCCTGCCCCACATGCCTCGTCTGTACAGCCACATCCCTCATCTGTACTGTACTGCTTCTACCAGCAAAACGCTGCTAATAGAAGCAGTACATCAGAGAGTCATACATGGAAGCTGTAAGCCAGCAGCTTCCATGTATGTCTGCCTGTTAGCTAAGATCACTGTGTAGCTTACCTGGCAAGAAGGGAAACGAACAGCAACAGAATCCCCCAATCCCCCTCCCCTTCTGCCTAAAGTGTGCTCTCTAGCGATACCATTTTTGTGGCTGAAATTGGGTACTGCATTGAATTTTTTTTACATGTGACTAGAACATTTCACATTTTTTTCAGTTTTTCCTGCTCTAAAAACAGGGTGCGTCTTATAGTATGAAAAATATTTGGGTAGCAACTCCCCAATGCTAAAGAAATCACATGTTGTTTCTTGGAATCATATGAGAGATTCCTCATTTATCTGCCAGGCTCCAGGGGTGTAAATTCAGTTCAGTATGGCAAGTGACCACTGGGGGCACCATATAATGGCTTTCAATGGAAATTTAATCTGTGTAGTTTTCAATAAAGAGCTGTGATCTGGTACTTTCTTGGCTGTCAATGCTCTCAGAAATGATGGCTCTTCCACTCGGTTTAGGACACTACATCTTCAGAGAGAGGAGGGGATGCGTGGGGCATTCTGAATTTTCCCAATATTGATTTTTTTTCTGAGCTCTGACCTGTTCTAGTGCCTATCATAAGAGGAAAAAATCAGCTGATAGTTTAAGTATAATTCTCTTTGTCAGGAGGATTTGATCTCAGGAATGCTATGGTGCCTGACTGCAGTCATGTCTGCTGACCCATATGAAAGTTGGATTATACATTGCGTTCAATCCCTTTGACTAGAATATGTGGTAACCTATTCTTGTTGAACCCTTGGCCCCTCCCATGGACTTCCTATAAATGCCATGCCCTGTAACTTCCCAATCCTCATTGTGCTCCTGCCAATATCTTGCTCCTGATTCCTCTTGTGCGGGCAATATCATCATCTGTGTACCGACCCTTGGCTTTGTATTAACCGACTACTCTTCTGCTTGCTTCATTGATTACCTGACTCATCTGCTTCTGACATTGGCTTGTTCCTGAGTAGAGATGGGGGAATTTTTCGACTAGCTGACTTTGTAAGCTGAGCAAAGCCTCTGAAAATGGGATCATCACCAAAATTGCTGGAGATGTAGAAAAGGACTGTAGGAACATTTGAAAAAAAAAGTTTTGCTCTAGCACATTTTTTCATAAATGCATCGTTTTTGCATAAATAAGTCGATATTCCGATTTTGTAAAATATGAACTTCATTTGTGCAAAAACTATTTTTGTTGAAGACATACTTTGACAGCAAGTCAGGAGCTTTGCAATTAACTCGAAATCATCGAAATGGTGGAATTAAAAAAAAAGAAATTTGACCATCTCTATTCTTGACTACTCTTCTGCTAGCTTCCTATCTGTTACTACTGCTTGTGAACTACTCTGCCTACACCTGTGTTGCTGTTTCAGCGCCTGAACACTGAGCCTGCCCACAGATCATTACATTCCTTTTCAGTGGTGACCAGCACAATAAGAGAGAACACATCTTCGTAGCAGGGGACACAGATAGCCATATTAACTTGACGGTACTCTCATTCAGCACATGTATCGGAACTTAAGTGGGCAACATTTTACCATCAGGCGACGGTAATAACAAGAGAAGAGAGAAAGTTAGATCCACGCTTTTACAGCTAATGAAGTCCTGCAGTGGGATTGCTCACAAATACTTCAATCGTCTCCGGAGAATTGAGGACCTTGCCTAATAACTTTTTTTTTTACAGTAATTCATGAAATAAAAGCAAACATGTTTTCCTTTTTGGATCCGCCGGCATCTTCACACAAGTAAAAGCTTGTCTCCGTCTTTTCATATCAAGGACACAATCTAACCTAAAAATGATAAAGGCTATGCACATAGAAGAAGCAAATTCCTTGGCAGAGTGCCATGTAATTAAATGAATCCCTTCAGACAAATTGTAAATAATGTGAAAATGAAGAAGGAACTGTTCAATGCTTCTCTCTGTACTATAAAACAAATGATGACTGAGGTCAGCCAGGATGTATCATATACCTTGCTAGTGCCGAAAGACACAACTACCAAGACTTATCTCTGAAAAGTAGATGCTGGTTAACCACTTCATTTCCAACACATGTTTGTACTGTATAGATCCGAGCTATGTGCAACTTAGAAAACTCCATTATAATTTTTTTTAAGACCTAGTCAGAAAGTAGGACCTAGCTTATATTTCCCCTGTGCTTCTAATATAAGACCTACCCTTTCCCAGAGACAGCTACCATATTTAGGGACGGCATGACAGGAGGCATCCTGTCAAGTCTTCTAAACCCAAACCCATCCGGCCACACCCCCCACAGCTGCACCCTGTGTGTTTTTTAACACAGGGGCTTGCAAGGGCCAAATTTCAGCAGCCCTGAAAGTTCCTGTGTTTGGGTACACACAGTGTGCAGCACCGGGTGAGTGCCCCATCAAAGAATTTAAATTAAAGCTGGAGTAGAAAAGCTTATATGGCATCTGTGACATTATGTGACATCTTGTGGCCATTTGATATATTACATCAAACAAATTACTTGGTAAAAATAAGACCTACCCGAAAGTAAGTGCTAGTGAATTTTTGCAACCAAAATAATATAAAACAGTGTCTTATTTTAGGGGAAACACGGTAAGATACAACAATGAAGTTCATCCAATGAAAAAATGGTTTCCCCTTATGTATTACTAATATAGATGGTGATTTAAATTCAACTAGCTGACTGTGAATAAATTGTAAAACCCCTGAGCATGGTATTATCACCACAACATTTCAAGAAAGAGTATTGTTCTAGCATAGCAGTTCTCAACCTGTGGGTCAGGACCCCCTCGGGGGTCGAACGACCATTTCACAGGGATCACAATGTTCACTGAAAGTATTAGCAGCGCTTGGAAGTTAATAGAGAGAGTAACGCCCCCTTCTTTCTAACTTTAGAGGGATGGGGTGTTACTCTCCCTCCTAACTTCGTACACCGCACATCATTTGCACAAGGGGGTGGGAAAATAGGAGGGAACGTTACACCTGATAATGTCAGATGTGATGTCACATTGCTCTAGCACATGTACCATATTTTTCACCCTACCCTACAATTTCGCAGAACCATAAGACACACCCCATAATTTTGGATTTGACCATAAGATACACACAGTTTTTAGAGAAGGTGTTCTAGCAATAATTGGGGAAAAATCCAATGCAATATAAATTTCAGCCACAAGATGCCCTCAGTGAAAACTTACCATCAGCATACTGATAACATCATTGGCTTAATTCTCACACATCAGGGAAGAGGGGGGGGGTGGAGGGGGACGCTGCAGATCTCTCCCCTCTACAGCTGACAGCCAAACTATGTAGATGCGCAATGTAACGATAATGTAATGCCTGCCTTTTAGAGCACTGATCGGCATCACATCCTGGCCGGTCAATCAGGAGGCTGACTTGACAAACCCATGCGGGTGCATGAGACCCCAAACAAATATAATTTTACCACACCTTGGAACCATGAGACATACCCTCATTTTCCCCACACCTTTCAGGGAGAAAAAGTGTCTTATGGTCCGAAAAACACAATACTTGACATATAAGGGTTGTTGGATGGTAATATAATATATGTGATTATCAATACAGAAAACTTTTGGGCTCTTCTTCCTGAGTGCGGGACCTCATTGTGTTGTTGGAACTTGACATATAAAGTGAGTTTTCTCTGATTTACAGTCTATATGATTTATGTGAATAACTTAGAATCTGTATGGAAGGAGATTCTAAACTACTCACACAAATATCAAGCTAACAAGCTCTTGATTTGCGTTGAATTGAAGACAAAAACAAGACTCAATTGTAAACAAAATACATAAATTTATTAATAAAAATTCGTGTAAATAAATGACTAACAAAACAAACAATAGTAAAACCAATAGCAAGGTAAACATGCAAGGAGAAATGCCAATAATACTAATCAAATAAAACACAGTCAAATACTACTAATTAGTTCATGAGTTAAACGATATACTCTCATATATATACTTAATGTTCTAATTAGGTATTTATAAAATTGCAATATAAGGCAACCTTGAGAATTGACTGTATGATTTCTCTTAGCCACACTTTACACATACTTATAGATAGACATATATATAGACTCAACCATATAACTATGACTAAATGTAGTTTGGTGGGGATAATACAGGGATCAGAAGCAACAATATAATTACTTTCCCTCTATACTGCTGAGATTTTAAGTTGATACTGCAGTTACAACACAAATCACGTTCAGTACAGATTCCCCACCCAATATATATGGTTGATACAATATATATATTGACACAAATATGATGTAAATAAATAATATAAGATAAATTTATACCATACCCCACGATATATGGCTAGAAGGAATCAACGTCAAATATCAGGAGAATATGATAGAATGGTCTTCTAAGTTGTCTTAGTAAGGTGGATCTTTAGAGAGATGTTTCAAAATGGTTTCAATAGTAGATGGTGAAGGCTGGATTAGCGAAGATGGTCTTCAAGATGAGTCCAAGAGGTCTCTGGATTAGATAGTTGGATCAGTCTCCCTCCCTCACCTCATGTGACCTTTTAAGTTAAATTTTCGCTGGGTGTGACCTGGTTAACCTATAACTTTTTCGTCATGAATATACTAATGACGTCACGACATTATGCTGCCATCTTTCCATGCCCTATTTAATTTTGTCAGTAGATAGCAGTGGTCAACTATTAAACCATTTTAATTTTTAGAGAACATTGCTGTTAATATATAACAAAAGTCATAAAAACCAAACTTTCTAAAACAATGGTTTCCAAACATGTATGTTTACAATACTAACAGGGTTGTAGACACAGGTGTCTGATACCTAGTTTCAACCATCCAAACAAATCTCTCACATTGTCTTTGAAAAGACACAAGGACATTTGTGAGCCTTTAGCTAAAACTTGGTCAAAATCCTCCAAGGTTTTTACACTGAATAACTAACTCAGTGGTCAGCGAATTTCACAACACGTCCGAACATTTAAGGTTTTGTGAAACCAAATCATACTAAAATGGTTGCCATAGATCCCAAATTATATATATATATATATCTATTTATATTTATATTTCCACAATAATTCTGACAGCTCCAAATACCGGAAGTGACATCACTTCCTCTTATTCAGTAATGGGAAAGTTGACAGGTATGTTACAGAGTCCATAGTTATTTCAGTAATTGTCTCTCACAATCTAATGTTCCTATCATAGTCGTATGTCACTAGCACAGTCTCAGGACAATTTCTGGGGTAGCCCAATAACCTTCCAGTATGTCTTTGAAGTTTAGGAGTACCCAGAGGAAACCCACATACCCAGGGAGAACATACAAACTCCTTGTAGATAGTGCTCAAAGCGTAAATAAAACCTGACACTCATCCTAATTACACAGTAGGGGGTCGTCATCTTTTTCTATTTTTTTTTTTTAATTAAGCAGCAGGACACTGTTTTTGATATATTTTACAAACAGCAGGAACACTGAGTTTTCTTTTTAACATTTTTCATTACAATTTGGCATTGACCCTCCTACTGTTAAAACAGCTTCTTTTTTACACAAAAAGGTCTCAGTAATTATAAACTGCTAAAATGCTGATTCTATATAAAAAAAAAAAGGATTCAGCACTCTTCATGAGCAATAATCCCACAGCTACGAAGAAAAGAACTATATCTCCACGCCAACCCAATTTCCACGCTTAAATCTTGTTTAAATCTTACAGAAGCTGAAACTTGGGTGATTGGTAAGTTCAGAGTAAATGTTTTTGATTGATGCCAAAGAGGTGGAAGCCAAAACGATCAACAAGGTCGCCGATGTAGAGAATGGATGCAGGCTCCTCGGGAACAGATGAGTGACCCCGAGTGTAGGGTAAAGATGGTGGAATTTTTTGACTTGCTAACTTTGTGAGCTGATTGCAAAGCCTCTGAACATACATCACCAAACTTGCTGGAGATGTAGAGAAGGGTTGTGGAAACATTTTTTAAAAAAAGAGTTTTGCTCTAGCACTGTAGTTTTTGCATAAATTAGGTTAAAAAATAAAGTCGAAATTCCGATTTTTTTTTACTTGATTTTGAACTTCATTTATGCAAAATCTATTTGTATTAGAGACATACTTTCTTTTTTGTCGTGTACCCTCAACCCTTCTATACACCTCCAGCAAGCTTGGTGATGTTACCATGGTCACCAAAATTGCTGGAGATGTAGAGAAGGGTTGTGGGAACATTTGAAAAAAAAAAGTTTTGCTCTAGCACATGTAGTTTTTGCATGAATTAAGTTAAAAAACAAAGTTGAAAATTCTGTTTTTTTTTTATTTTGACTCAATTTGAACTTAATTTATGCAAAAACTATTTGTGTTAGAACAATACTTTCTTTTTGTCGTATACCCCCAGCCCTTCTCCACATCTCCAGCAAGTTTGGTGATGTTACCATGCGGCTTTGCAATTAACTTTTGTTTACCATGTCTAGTGTAGGGTAACCATCCAGGAAGTTAATGAAAGACCGAGTGACACCTACCTCCCTGGCCTATCATTCGTGGTTAAGGAGGTTTAAATTTTCCATGTTTATTATACAACGGCACGTTCATATTAGAACATTTGTTGATGCATACTATGTATCAAACCAACAAGTTCTATCTTGACAGACTAATTCACGGATCGCAACTTAGAAAGTGACTAGTGTACAATTTATCATAATTCATAGATAATGAGTTTGCTTCTTGTAATTAAATCTGTTGTTTGGGTGTTATCTAATTTGTTGATATATTTCTTGGTACCTACAAGTAATTTTCTAGACGCCATCAAATTGTGATAATCCTGTGTATCTAAAACTATGTCAATGATTGCCAGCTGCTTGATGCTCAGCATATGCTTTTGCATAATCATTTAACAGTTTGGCATGCTGCATATGATAAAAGAAAAAGAAAATCTTCTAATTATGATGTTCTATTCAGTCTGTTAATAGCAAAAGACTGCGCTGATTTCTACCAACAGGAGTCAGATTAGTGGGAAAACGTGCCGTACCACATAGCACCGCTTAATGTACATGAACTATAGCGATAAAAGTTCAATGACTAAGAAGGCAAAATAAACTAAACTGCAAGAATGTGTTAATATAATAAAGGTTAGTCCGACCAAAGTATGTACTGTATATACTCGAGTATGAGCCGACCCGAATATAAGCCGAGGTGCCTAATCTTATCTACAAAAACGTATTGCCCAGAGTATAAGCCGAGGATGGGAAATGCAAAGCCAGATAGTGGAGTTTTCTAAATGAGAAAAATATAGAAATAGAAATATATAGAAATGAAAAATAATAATCTAGCTCTGTCTGCTGTTGTTCATTAATTATAAAATTCTTATACAAGTCAGTATAGATTGAAAATGTTATGTGCGGCCCTTAAGTGATGCAGAGGGCCGCACATTTGGCCCTCCATATCAACTCAGTTGCCCACCACTGCTCTATCTATACCTTGTTTCCCCTATGATAAGCCATCCCCATCAAATAAGCCACCCCCCGATTTTTGCCCGAAATTTTTAAATAAGCCACCCCCTGCAAATAAGACCACCGATACCTGCCCCTGCCCAAATCTCCCATTCGGTGGTACAATGGGTAACTCTGTGCCTCCCTGTGAATCTGTCAGGGCTGGCTGCTGTACAGGAAGGACGAGCAATCTGCTGATCCCTGCTGTAACGTCTGTTATCCGGCCGTACCGGTAGAACCCAAAAAAAGTGAGTCAGGTAAGGGGACAATGATTGGCACAGAGTGATCAAAGGGGACAATGATTGGCACAGAGTGATCAAAGGGGACAATGATTGGCACAGAGTGATCAGAAGGTTACAATGATTGGCACTGAGTGATCAAAGGGGACAATGAATGACACAGAGTGATAAGAAGGGGACAATGATTGTCACTGAGTGATCAAAGGGGGCAATGAATGACACAGAGTGATAAGAAAGGGAAATGATTGGCACAGAGTGATCAAAGGGGACAATGAATGGCACAGAGTGATCAGAAGGGGACATGATTGGCACAGAGTGATCAAAGGGGACAATAAATGGCACGGAGTGATCAAAGGGGACAATGATTGTTACGGGGTGATCAAAGGGGACATTGATTGTCACAGAGTGATCAGAAGGGACATCCCCCTGAAAATAAGACCTAGGGCATATTTTGGCATTTCAAAAAAGACAGTACCTTATCATCGGGGAAACAAGGTATCTCTAATTCTATCCAACTTTTTGCGTGCTAATTTTTCCACCTAACAAATATACTGTATGCGCGTGTATATATAATATTTTGTAAATGTAACATATATTATCTATAAATATATAAAGTGAGCAGCGGTTTATTTTAGAATCTTTTAGTCATCTCTTTGTTTGAGCGTGGATCATTTATTTGCCAACATCTCATTTCCCTTGTGCTTTACGCTCCTTACTATGTCTTTGTAATGTTTTTTTTCTTTTTTTTTTTCACGCTCCCCGGCTGGCCTTGCTAAAATTTCATAAGCGCCACTAAATACTTTGGGAAATAGTCTACATGGAAGATTCTATTTGAAACAAAATTACTTTCCTATCTATCTTCACTTCAAGAGGAATTTAAACATTCTTGGATTGAAAAGCTAATGCATTTTGAAGGCAGTAAATAATGGATTTATTATTGTAGAAACAGTTCAAACAATTTCTAAAAGATTGTACTGAAAGGAAATAATAATGTTGGTCAACTTTGGGCAACACTCTGTACACGGTAAATTCACTATAAATCACATCTAGAACCAGGTTTTCTATAATGTTCGACACTGCAGAAATTAATGTTCCTCGTTATGTCACTTCGGGGTTGAGGAAAAGTTTTCAAGGTTAAAGGAAGTCTAAAGCTGCCCATACATGTTGTGGGGGTACTGCTTCAAACGGGATTCTCCACATGATTGGTATCTCTTTTAACCTTCCTAGCGCTTCTGACGGCACTATCTCGTCCTGCACTTGCTTATGCAGTATTGCAGCTGACGGTCCAGCTAAGAGCTCAGAATCCCCGGCTGCACACTCTGCTCTGTGCTGCCTGTGCGATCCTTATGCAAGCCAGCTGTGACACCTCTGTACCAGCCTAATCTGCACATGAATGTCCCAATTGGCACATGAATGTCCCCCCGGGCCGCGGGGGGCCGCGGGACATTCATATGCAAATTGGGATATCTTCAAAGAGCACACCTGGAATATCACCCCCATTGTCATTCCAGATGTGATCTTTTAAGTTAACCCTTTCAGAGAATGCCATTGTATTGGATACAGTGATAACTGTATCCAATACAATTCAAAACAAAAACAAAATAAAAATGTTATTATAAACAAACATAAATACTGTTTTGAAATCAATAAATACTGTTTTGAAATCTTTCATACCAAATAAGTATTCAAGAGATTTAAGCATTCAAATCATACATGTCATAATTTTTTTAAATGTACTTTTTTTATAATAATTGTGTGTATCAAACATTATTATAGTCAGGATGTCTACTAGACCCTTGTACGGACAGATTTTTGGAAGTTACAGGCCTACAACACAAAAAAATTCCATTAGAGTCTATGGTGCACTTCTGGTACAGAAATGTGGACCTCAGCAGTGCGCTAGGGAGGTTAAGGGCTCCTGCCCATGTTTATTTGCACCACACAGCTTATAGCCCAAATAGCACACACCCTTGCAGGGGTTAATAGCAATCGGAAAGTCAATTGAAAATGCCAAGCCTCCTGGCTTTCAAAACATTCAACATAAATATTTGTGACTCTATGAATAAGCTCTAACAAGTTGAATGAATTGCGTAGGAGTGGAGGGGTTCCTGGACTAAGGGGGTGGTAGGGTCACTTCTCTGTACATAATTCAAGAATATAGATTAATTGGATTTTGGATGTTGTGTAATATAAGTGAAGCGGAAGACGCGCTAAGCATCCTGGCACCTGGAAAAACAATCTGGAGTTCGAGAGAGTAGCAACTATTTCGGCAATAAAAGCTAAGACTCATTTTCTATCTTTATATTGCTTTTTTTTAAATAAAAGGAATATGAAGGTGCATGTTGGAAAGGTGTAGTGCGGACCACAATGCATGTTTGGATAAATATTTGTTCTTGGTTCAGCTTCCCAGCAGCAACAGGCCTGGGCCTCACACTCTCTGTGAGCCCCCCTGTATCAGCTGCTCCAGTAGCCACAGGTCTGGTCCCCACACTCCTTGTGTGCCCCCTGTCTACACTCTACACTCAGGCATGAAGCCCTGACCCACTGGACTCAGCACCTTTTGTGGAGACACACTCAGCTTTACTCACCTGCAGCCAGGTGTTAACTTAGTGTACTTGGGGGAATAGGAAGGCCCACCCAGTTCCTTCCTTGCCATTCCAGAGTCTGGTAACATAAGCAGCCTAATGGTGCTGGGCAAATAATTACTGGACTCCTTACAGGACACCACCTAATGGTCCATTCACACAGTGACAGATGACCAGTCTGTCACAATGGGTAGATTCCTGTTCGATTCTCGAGTGGCTGATTGACAAAACAAATTGGAATCATGATCAGATTCACCTCTCCTCCCATATGTAAATGGCTTATTGCATGGGTATGTTGCTAGTGCCAGATTGTAAAATGAGACTCTACATTGGTTGGTCAGAGTGATCAGAGAATGGGTACTTCTAGTGTATAGACACAAGTTAAAGTTTCCACCCTGCACACTCTATTGGAACTAAGCTCTGGCACTGGTCTTTTGGCTTGGTTGGAGGAATATAAAATGAATACTGCATGGTACATAACATTCTGTAAATCCACTTTATATTTTATGAATAGCTATATATCTCACTTTTTTTTTTTTATCTCTAAAACTATAGGGTGCTTTTTATGGTCCTGGGCATCTTACAGTGCGAAAATATGGTACATAAGTTAACAAGAAAAAATACTCAAAGAAAAGAAAATTAGAAAAAAAAAAAAAAAACAGAGATAGCTATTCAGATATGAAGTGAATATTAATGCTGAGCTCGAATATTCGAATTTCGAAAATATTCGGTGAATATTGGCTATTCGAGAATTCGCAAAATTCGCAAATATGGCGGCGGATATTCGCAATCTCGAATATTTGCATTGGGATGCTTATGGGCATGGATTGCGAATATATATATTCGCAATGCGAAAATAGATAGCACAAATTTACTGTATGCGCGTGTATATATAATATTTTGTAAATGTAATATATATTATCTATAAATATATAAAGTGAGCAGCGGTTTATTTTAGAATCTTTTAGTCATCTCTTTGTTTGAGCGTGGATCATTTATTTGCCAACATCTCATTTCCCTTATGCTTTACGCTCCTTACTATGTCTTTGTAATGTTTTTTTTTTTCACGCTCCCCAGCTGGCCTTGCTAAAATTTCATAAGCGCCACTAAATTGGGATGCTTATGGGCATGGATTGCGAATATAGATAGCACATGTGACCATTCATTTTAAAGGTAATTACAAGGCGATTATAATCGCGAATCGAATATTAGTAGAATTATTCGCGAAATATTGCGAATTCGAATATTGCCTATGCCGCTCATCACTAGTGAATATACAGAATGTTCCAGCAGACTAGGCAGGACTAGACCATGCAGTATTCACTCTATATTCCTCCAGCCAAAAGTCCAATGCTAGGAGGGAGGTCTTCACTGCAGCAGAGTGTGCAGAGCTGAAACTTTACACTAGCAGTACCCATTCTCTGAACACACTGACACTTATGAAGAGACACATTTTACAATCTGGCACTGATCAACATACCCGTGAGAAGCTTTTTACACATGGGAGGAGATATGAGTCTTTGTTACAAAATGTATTTATTGCAATGCTGAATATTAATGTAAATACACAACTCATGCCATCTAATTATAAAATGCCTCTCTACATAAGTTGGTCAGTGTGTTCAGAGAATGGGTACTGCTAGTCCTAGTGCAGATAAGATCTCGTTTTGGCAGTGGCTTTTTGGCTTGGCTGGAGGGGTTGGGACACATTTCTGCCTCCTGGGATGCATAGGTGTTGCTTCTAGGATAATTGGGAAAAATATTTTAATGGTAAATAAGTGTGTCTTATAGTTTGAAAAATATGGTAATTACAATTGAACATTTTTATGAACAAATTTATTTATTAATGAAAATGACTTAGGCACAGCCTTCGTTTGCCCTGATATACATATTTAATATGTTTGGCCGTGAACTCAAAAGTAGTTTGACCACTTCTCAGGGAATCATATTCAGAGCACGTTCTTCTTGGACAGTCAGTTCTTTAATATAGCGAGCATTAGGGCTAATTTGCCAAAGTTGTTTAGAGTCTTAACTCAAAAAAGTTTGTTAATGTAATACTAAATGCGGCCGTCATAAAAAAATGATTTGCTTGCGATTGGGTATTTAGAATGAACACGAAATCGTGCTTTTCTCATGCTTGGTTAATTGAAAAGAATATTTGTTTCTGAGTGAAGATTTGCAACTCCTTTAGGAAATCATCCTTATGCTTTCTGTTGGCATGAATGTACTCATTTGTCCAATTATATTCAGATTGGGATGAAGCTGATGATCTGGTGGACCAATGTCAGTTGCTTCCTGTGTTTGTCTAATGATGGTTGTAATGTGGTATCAGGCACGGTCTAAGTTTTACTAGGTAACCAGACCCCCTAGTTCTCCTAGACAAAGTTCTCCTGCATGAGAACCAATTGAGAGCACATAATCAAGTTCTTTCCTGATATACTGAATCAAGTCATTTCTGAGTTCCAGTTTAGCCTAAACCAGTAAACCAAATTGATCATGTGCTTCGTTCGCTTGCAGGATAACTTTTCCTTGCCATCCCTAGGTCCTGCATGTTGTGTGTAATAGACATGATCCCTGTAGATGGGCAGAGCTTTGGACACCAGTCTTTATACCTAGTGGCATATGTGATCTGGTCATATCTGTAAAGGTAGCCATATTTCACACATGATTCGTGGCTGATCGATCACCGGGCGCGTGCACGCCGATCGATCGACAAGGAATCGAGTGCAGCCCACCTTGACCGATCAACCCCGCCCGATCGACATGGCCCCCAAATCGGATCGGCCAGAGAACCAACCTGTTGGTGTTTTCTGATCGATTGAGCACACATCAAGGGGAGTTGCCATTTGTGAAGCGATCGACTGGTAACAGAATCGTCCAGGAATCGGTGGCCTAAGCTGGTAGGCACAGACTTGTATGGTCGATCGATCGACGCCTGTGACTGAAATATGGAGCTGTATGGCCTGTGCCTACAGCTCCATATTGCAGTGCTTACTCCTTAATCACCAATGTTCTTACACAGACAATTGAGATGCGTTTTGTAATTTATTACTGTATAAAGTGTTACCATAACAACTTGGTGGTAGGATGAGGAGCAACAATAACTGAACAATGATCATCTACCAGACGTCTCACCTGACAGCTGCAAATTGCTGACATTCCACTTATCGTTCCATTTTCATGTATTTTATTAAAGGAGTTTAAAACATCTATAATGCTCGTACTGTATACTCAATCGTTTTCATTTCCTTTTGAGCGGAATGGATGTGTGGGGTGCCCGACAAAGATGTATTTCATTACTTGATGTTCCTCTACTTCCACTGCAGCTGAAAGAAGAAATGGTAACGTGTATGTCCTACATTAGTCCATTCTTCCTTCAGATTAACAAAGCCCTGCCACACAGCACAATCAAAAGGATGACCCCATTACTCTTTAGCATTGAAGAAATACACTGCTCTCTGCTGACTGGACAATGATGGAGCAGCAGAAGAGTGATAAGATCAATTTACTCCCAACACTTATTAGAAAATCTGCATAAACTACTGGTGATCTGTGAGCTGATTGCAAAGCCTCTGTAAATGGTATCATCACCAAAATTGCTGGAGGTGTAGAGAAGGGCTCTGGGAACATTGGAAAAATAAGTTTTGCTCTAGTACATGAAGTTACATAAATGAAGTTCAAAATCAAAGTTAAAATTCAGATTTTTGAAATTTTTACTTGACTTTGAACTTAAAGCCTGTCCTAGTTCATTTCTCACTTTTGGCTGGCTGCTGCCAATAATGTGTCGAACTGATGTCAAAAATTATTATTATTCTTTTCCGACAGCAGCAGGGGCGATTTTTACGCAATCGCCCCTCCCACTGTGTGACGTCACGCCTAGGCGCTACGAAAGGCAGCCCTATGGTGGACATAGGGAAACATACCCCAAAAATCCCTGCGACTGTAGGAAGTCACATTTACAAAGTCCTGGGGGATTGTGACGTCACCGCAGGACTTTGATTAGGCCATGTGACTCGCCGGCGTCATTTTTGTCTAAGGAAAAAGAAGAGAACGGTGCGCAGAGAAAGAAGAGGCGGGGCACAGAGTGAGGTGGGGGAGTGAGGAGGCAAGTTGTTTCTTCTGGGGGACCTGGTTGCTATGGCGACATTATTTATTCATAGCAGCTCCATCTGGTGGCCAACCTTAAAATTACAGCTCCAGCACGACCAGGAGGAAAACAGGAAGAATGGAGGAAGGTCAGCTTAGTTTTACCATTACTAAACATGATTACATCCAGGAGTGAGGAACAGATGGAGGTTAGCATCTTCTTTTATGTAATGTGGGGTAGTAACCCAAGATTAATACTGCTGCCAGGTAAGTAATATGTCTATATAATGTATGTGTTTTTTGTTTACTTTTAGGTTAGAACCACTATAATTTATGCAAAAACTTTTTGTGTTGGGGCAATACGTTTTTTGTAGTATACACCCAACCCTTCTCTACAAGTTTGGTGATGATACCGTGTTCAGGGGCTTCGCAATTAACTTGAAATCGTTGTAATGGTCGAATTCCCCAATCTCTACTGGCGATTGGTCCCCCCTATCTGCCCCACCATTCCAAATCCATGTGTCGATGAATAGGGGTGTGTCAAGCTATGCGCACGCGGTTCGATTTTTGAATAGATTCAAGCACAATCGAGCAATGTGCGCGTTCATGGGGATTGTGTTTTAATCTTCGTCCAGCCTTCCTTTGATTGCTCCCGCTGGAAAAAGGTTGGCTGAACTGGTAACAGACATATCTGTAATGCTAGGCATACACAGGTAGATCCCTGTGCGATCGATGCCCAGCCAAGCGCAGCGTGATAACCTCATTGCTCTGTGCTTGAGCTTTATCTATATAGAGGTGCAGCACTGCTGCGTCATCGATATCGGCCACTGCTTCGAATGAATGGAAATCAAACAAGGTTTTACAATATGGGACATCGGTTGATCTCGCTCTAAGGAAGCCTGGATGGCTAAAATGGGGGGTCGTGACTGTGCACGGCTCTCCATTGTGCTTTAATCCATTACAAAATCGAGCCACATATGCCTAGCTTAAATCCCGGTTGATCTGACAAGCGTTGTGCGGTGGGAAAATAGCTCACAAC
This sequence comes from Ptychadena robeensis, assembly GCA_036250615.1. Classification (NCBI taxonomy): domain Eukaryota; kingdom Metazoa; phylum Chordata; class Amphibia; order Anura; family Ptychadenidae; genus Ptychadena; species Ptychadena robeensis. Next base: position 13,171,090 of record CM070035.1, on the reverse strand, counting down.
ACCGGACCAGGGTCTCCATTGAATGGTAATCGATGTGCAAAGTGGTGCACATAGATTCCCATTTGATTGCCCCGTGATCTAGCACAGCGTGGTGATGTCACCAAGCTACGATCGTTTGTGGGTCGATAGCATGGGTATCTACCTGTGTATGCCTAGAGAGTTATATCATGTCAACCTAATATACTTGAAAAAACAATGTTATAATCTGATAATGAATACATGCATTCATTAATTATAGATTTGCCTGGAGTTCATATTCAGCTCATTATTATTTCTATTGTTAACAATAATGACACGTTTGATTTCTCTTTCAGTCATATCATCATATTTATGACATCAATGTTCAAAGCCATCTCATTATTTTAGGAAAAAAGACAAAAAAATGATTTTGTTAATCCTAGATGCAGATAAATAAACTGTGCTGTACTAGTTGGGGGTTCTTTGTTTGTGTCAGTGTAGATTAATGGAAGTTGCTAGAAAACTCACATTAGCTTGGCAATGAGTTAATACGTTCCCTATACAGTATGGGTTTCTGCCCAGTAACAGGGGAGGCGCTGAGGTGTCCTGCAGGGTATAAATATGATTGATAAGGGTCTTTTGCCAGTTCCACTACCTGGTGTGAGTTCCTTTGTCATCTTTAAGGATGTCCCTAACATCCAAGCCTAAGGGACTGCAAAGATCATCTATGTCATGGAAGTCACTTCCTTACTGGACTCCCCCTTGGGTTTAAAGACTTTTCTCTGCTTACAATACAACAAGACCTCAGCACCTCTCCCCCTGGGTTAGAACCTCAGCCAAACATATGGAGAATCAATGCGTACCACATTGTGCAATTGACCCCGTTCCACTGATTGCTTGGGAATCAATTGAAAAATGTATGGGGACCTTTATTTTAATTTCCCAGGAGACTGCATAGGCACCCCACTTCACCTTAAGAAATCTCTTGCTTCCCACATACTGGCTTCTCAACAGTTAAGCTCAGTATCATAGGCAACCTCCTGGCAGCTCTGCTCCCTCTCCCAGCAGTGAACCAGTAGCCTTCCATAAATAATGGAGACACAAGGCAGGTTTTTTGGGGACCTCTTTTGGCCCTCTTTCCTTTACCTGATAGTACCATGTTTCCCGGATAATAAGACATCCCCATCAAATAAGACACCCCCCTTTTTACACAAAAAGTTTGAAATAAGACACCCTAGTAAATAAGACAACACACCCGCAAAGCAGCCACTCACTGCAAATAAGACACCCATGATCCGTGCCCAAATCTCTAACTCGGGTACTGTGTGCCTCCGTTAGGACTGGCTGCAGTGCAGAGCGGAGCAGGAAGTGGCTGCAAAGGCTCACGCACGAGCACGTGCCTCCGCTTCAGGAAGGACAAGCTGCTGCTTCCGGAAAGGACTCTGTTACCCGGCCGGTAGAACCAACAAAAAAGTGAGTCTGTGCCATCCATTGTCCCCTTCAGATTAAGACATTCCCCAAAAATAAGACCTGTCTCATATTTTTTGATTATCTTCGGGGAAACACGGTATTATCCTTTATAATGCAAGATTGCGGCATTACCTAACCTCAGTGGATGGGGATTATGCCTATATATGGTATGATGATGTCATCATTTGGTACACCCCCATCATATAGAAGCAGAACCCCCCCCTCCACCTATCCAACAATCGAGAAAACGTTCCCTTTAAGAAGGGAATACCATCTATGTGCCAAGCAGCTTCCCTCCCGGCTCCCTCCACATCCCCACTCCTGCCTGTGACATTTGCACAGCTAATTTTGATTCTAAGTCTTATAGAAAGTAAAATTTAAGCCGTTGGATTTGTTTATATAATAAATTGCCTGCGGCCCCTCCGTCACCCGTACAAGTGTTGTCTGCCTTTTATTTGGATATGCACCGTTAGCCGTGCTTGAATGAAATGAGCCCAACGAGCCACGTTCATGATGTACTGTAATGTGCTGGAGGTGTCTGTTCAGCTTATAATTGGTTAAAAAAATAAATAAATGTGAGTACATATAGATACACACACGCACACACATTCATTACAGACAGTCCATAAGCGGAATCTGCAATATCTTTTAAGCTGCTAAATCTACTCAGAATAGAACAGTGCTCAGAAATGTTGGCTGGATATTAGAAGGAATACAGCTAGAAAAAGGCTTAAATCCTAATTCCACCTCTCCGATAAATTACTTGTAGGATTAGCCGTACGCAGGGTAAGGGTCCATTTACACTTCCAAGCTTAATATTGCATGATTTCTTACCGTTCCTTCTTAAAGGAAGAGTCCGCTTCCACAAAAAAAATACTCCTACATCAGTGGTGGGCAACTGAGTTGATATGGAGGGCCACAAGTGCGGCCCTCAACATCACTAAAGGGCCGCACATGACATCAATCCAGAACCCCCCCCCCCGTCCACATATCTCAGCAGGAGGTGGACCAGCTCCCAACAGGCAGTTAAAGGCTGACAGCACAGCCCCCCCCCCTACCGTTGGGTGCAGCGGTCATGTTAAGAACACAGGAATCAATGCTTAAACTGGAACTTTATTGATGTGTGAGGCCCTGAAGGTGGGTCTCACTGGTGACAAACGGCACAATGGTGCAACAAGTAACTGAAGTTACGGCAACAGTCCACAGTAACAGTTCTTAGATATAGTCCAGAATAGGGGTGCTATTAGTAACACGACACGGACTGGCAGCTCTTACCCCAAGACAGGCCGGGGACACGGGCAGCACAGGACCAGACCTGGATGATACTCTGTATATAGGTAAGGCAGGCTGAGACCGCAGACACGCCAGTAAATTGGATTGCGTAACTCCGGCAAGACCCACAGGGGTCCGGGCATCCACTCCACTGGAACTGCAGTACCAGTCTCAGGTGGCTGACACGGCAACGTGTAGTGCGGCTCTGAGTAGAAAGCTGCGTGTGCTATTATGCCTGCCGGCTGCACGCACACCGGGCTGACTGGATCGGGATAAAAGGGCGCAGATAAAACAGGAGCAGACGTGCTGCTTGCTTTCTCCTTGCTCTCCACCAAAGGCCCAGCCCATGGGGTGGGGACTCCTCTTAAGTCCTCAGAAAACCCTGGGGCATGCTGGTCCAGGGGCTTAAAGGGGACCTCACCCTGACTACACAACCCCTGGCCACTACAGTCATATGTAGACCTGGTTTCCCCAATCAACATTGACAATTTGACTGATATATAACATTGAGCGTGTGACCACTACACAGGTGAGTTCCTATGCATTAATAGTTAGGTTTTAGGGGCCGCATGTGGAGGATTAAGGGGGGCAGCCGAACAATGCCGCAGGTTGGGCACCTAGGTCCTACACAATCCATTTTCTTATCTCATGATCTCATGATGCTTGTGAATATGCGTGTGTATCACTAGCACTCCTCTGGACGACTTTTTTTTCAGTGGCAGCACCCCCCCTGGCCACCACACTTTTTACGGTAGCAAACATGGTCGACTTGGATCCCCCCCAAAAAATTTTTAGGGCACAAAGACAAACTAGATCTATGCCAACATCCCAAATGTATAACTCAAAAACACTTTAATGTGTTGGTCAGGCAACCAACCTATGGGGTAGCCCCTGGGACTTTTAAGGAAAAGAAGTCTAGATACATAAAACAGTAGATACCATCAGCATGTATAGTCACGACAAGCATTACTACTTCATTAATAATACATTTATTTCACATTTAACCTCCCTGGCATTACGAGCCTTTCGCGCCATTTTTTTGAAGGCTCTGCCCGGGCAATCTCTGCCCGGCTCTCTACACACCGCTGGTGGCAATTAGATGCCAGCGGTGTGTGAGTAGAAAACCATTAACATGGAGATCAATGGTGCCACCCCCTGCCCCCTCGGCATCACAGATGAGGCAGCTCCATAGACAGAATGAAGTAGTCCTAAAGTGTGGGCGGAATTGCTTCTCTCTGCCCTTAATAAATATGATTTCTCATGGAATGAGGAAGTGAGGAAGGTAAGTAAGTTTTTTTTATTCTGTAGCAGTTTTCACAGATTTATACTGCTGACAGGTGAGTATTATGTCAAAATTGTACAGCGCTGCATTATATGTTAGCGCTATATAATTGCCTGCAGCCACATCACTGAAAAGAGTGTAGCAAGTTTATGTTACATTCAAATACAGATTTGTCAGCCATCTCTGTCTATTGTTTCCACTGTTACAGCTGAGCAATCTACTTCGCTGTCACTTCTTTCCCTCCGCCATTGCTTATTGTGCAAATTATTTTACACTTAGCTTTCTTCTTTCCAAACCAGATGGACAATATATTTGTTAAATAGAGAAAAGCGAATGAATTCAGCTCAAAAGAAGCCTGCTGCCATTTTCTGACGGCCTGCTAGATGGCGCTGTGGAATACCGAATGAAAAAGACCGGCTGTAAAGAAAAAAAAAAGCTTTGTGTATTGGACATCAATACTTTACTGGTTAAAATATTATGATTTATTTAATAAATGTAGCCTTTTGCAAAATCTAATTAAAAATATATGTGGGAAAGGTATTCAGTGTTTAGTGTAAATATTTAATGACAAGTCGCAGAAAAAATCACCAAATTGTTTTGCAAATAAGGCTTGCAATAGCTGTGGAGGCTAATAGTGCTGTCTACTGAACAGAAAGCTTTTGTTGTGTATTTACCAGGAATGCTGTATGTTTTCAGATTAAACATTTACCATCTAATACTCGCACCATCATCCTGGGAAATACATAAGAATTGCTATAAATATAGGGAGCTAACCTCGCTTATATGCGCAGACATAGAATACTTGCCGTACAAGTTTATAAATATAACTTAACGTGAACCCGTGACCCGCTTTAAACATTTAAAACTCAGAAGAACAGGAGTGACAAGGAACCTGTTAACTTTATACGCCGGAATACCCTCCTGTGCTTGCCTCTGGTTTAGTTCCACTTTGATAGATGGGCTGAATGTTTCCTGACTTCCTGCCAACTGTCATTTCGCTGTCCATTGGTGCCGACTTAGTGGTCATTAAAAAACGCTCCTTAGGGGGGTTGAAGCTAAGTTTTCTGGATTTTATGATAAAGATATTCACAGAAAATTATATACAGATTCTCATTTTGCATTAAGAACATATTTGGATAGTTCGCTGCATTACAAAAGAATTTCTTTAGTATATGAACTACAAAAAGATCTTAAAGTGCACCTTAACCTTCTGGGCGTTGCGCACATGGCACAGTTTTTTATAACGACATGCTCCCCCATGATTGTCTGCCCAGACGGAGGTACAGAACACATTCGACTTATGCCGAAAAAAGGCGACGCCCCTCCATTTACATGGAGGTCTATGGCGCCACCTACCCCCGCCCCCTTAGCGTCACCGGGGACGGGATTGAGAGCAGACCTGGAAGCATCGGCATACATGCTGCCGACCGCCGGAGGAATCTGGTGATTTCTAGAGTGTCTCTGTAGTTAACTCAGGCCAGACTCTCAGAAGGTTAAAGCAGATGTATGCTCAATATGAAAAAATGGCATATAAAAATTTAAGTTTGACTTACCTCTGAGCTGGTATGATGGTGGCTTAGGGCTCTACGATCATACAATAATATACTCACCTGCTTTTCCATGGATTTGTATGAGCGATTCCATATTTATTCACCAGGCTTCCATGGGGTTAACTCTGGGTGGAATATTGCAGGTGGCCACTGGGGCCATTTAAATGGTTTTCTTTGGAAAAATTCCTCAATTTACTTTGAATGACTAGCTGAGTGTCACGGGTGACCCACATCAGCAGTGGACACACCGTACCACAACACAAGTGTAAACCAGGGTGCAGAGTCTAAGGAGCTCCCCGGTATTCACCAGAGCACCCCACAATAAATAGGTAGCCCCCAGGTTGTGGTCCCTAGTCAACACTTACTGGTAGCGGCTGAGCGCAGAGGTACAGAATTGGCAGGCAGAAACATAGTCAGACAGGCGATAGTCAGGGCAGGCGGCAAACTGGGGAGTCAAAGATGGTCCAGAGTTTGATAACAATAACGCAATATGAAGAAGCAGAACCTGTGGATCAGAGACTTAAAGATCTCTTATATACAAGGTCAGGTTGTCTGATTGGACAAGGCTCCAATCGGGGGGGGGGGGGGGGGGGGTGAGCTTTGGGAGGTCCAGAACACATTATGGTCATTTTCATTATTTCTTGACTTTCTACTAACACTTGGGATTCACTTAAGTTTGTAGGACAAGGGTCCACTATACATCTAAAGCTAAGCATACACAGATTGATTATTTAATAGATTTAGGCACATCCGAGTGCCATTTCGTTCACAGTGCTAGATTAACTAGCTTCAGATGTATAGTATAGGAGCCCCCTCCTTTGCAGCCATCCTGTGTCGGGCTCTCAGCAGCTTTCACCCGGTGTTGCTAGTTATTGCTAGTTAATTTTAATTTAAAATATCTCACAACACCGGGTATACATGGGAAAAGGGTCGTTGTGCGTGGTGGTGCAAACCGATTTCCTTCGATTGACCAATAATCGAGTGCTGACATAAGGATTTATCACACAGGTATCGAGCTGTTTATGAGAACTTTAACAGTGATACACTCGAGTTGGTGATACACACATATAGTGGCCTTGTTAGTTTTCATGAATGCACGCTGCTACAGCCTATTCCTTGGAGCATAGAGGGTGGGGCAGTGACATTTCAATGTAAGTAGGATACATTTTTAGAGTCCACTTTAGAAGTTATAGTGTCATGCCTTTTCTGCTATCAGGGTCTTCCAGAGCCATAGGATAAGACTGCCAACCAAGAAGCCATAAGATAACTTTTAACCAAAGGAGCCAGTAGTGGTAGTTCATGAATCTTTGATATGTAAAGTTAAAGTGGACCTGCCACCATAAATGAATCATCTGATTAATGGCACTAGAAGAGCCCATAATAGAGAGGAAGGATAAAAAAAAACTAAAGCCCCCCATAGACGGGCAGACTCCCGACCATAGTTGTAGCAGACCAACCTGCGTGCTTGCTCCCGCTGAGCACATCAAGGTTGGTCTGCCGCAACTATGTGGGAGCCCACCTTGACTTCTGTAGAAAAAAAGCCGGCAGGTTGGATCGCACACGGATCCGACATGCCGGTTTTTTTTCTGCCAGACTGACAGTCAGAACAGCTGCAGGCTGTTAACGCTGTTATCTCACAGCCGGAGTCTCCTCCCCCTCCGAGTTAATTGGCTTCAGTCTGACAGCAATCCCGTGTGTCAGTGGAACACACAGGATTCCTGTCCGACATTTAGCAGACTGATTACAGCGTGGTGCTGTCACCACGCTGTAATCAGTCTGCTAAAGGTCTGCCATAGATCGAGGTGTCTATGGCAGGCTTTACCTGTAAAGAGTAATTTAAGAAGGTCTCTCGCAGCCTATATTAGTATTTAACTGAATGGAACATATTTTTCCATAGAAAACCATTAAAGCAACTAACCCATCTGAAAGCACCACCTTGTCCAGTGCTGTCATGTCAGTACTGCTCTGGACGAGATGGTGCCGTCCGGCAAAGATCAGAGCCCAGCAGCAGATCTTCTGTACAGGCTTTTTCACTGAAGCGGGTGACGGGCAATTCAAATGTAAATGTTTCAGTGTGATTCCCCAGATGTGCCCTTTGAAGTTAACCCTCCCTCCCCTGGTGTGTTCATTCATGAGTGAGTGCCACTGGATACAGTGATAACCACATCCAATACAATTGAAAGTAAAAAAAAACACAAAACACATTTCCAATTGTAATAAACATTTTACTATTAACAAAACATAAATATAAATACATACTGTTTTGAAATATTTCATACTAAATAAGTATTTTTGAGATTTTATCATTCAGATAATACCTTTTATTTTGTTTTTTTTTATGTAAATTTTTTTTACATAATTGTGTGTTTCACATTATATTCAGGATGTCTACTAGACCCTTGTATGAACATATTGTGGGAAGTTACAGGCCTACAACATTAAAAAAAAATTCCATTAGAGTCTATGGTGCGCTTTTGGTAAAGAAATCTGGACCTTGCAAGAGCGTGAGGGAGGTTAAACACCCCCAGTGGCCACTTGCGATATTGCACCCTGAATTTATCTGTCACCCAGAAGTCTGACAGATAAATATGAAATCTCTCATCCAATCCGGGGGAACAGCAGGTAACTACTTTTTAGGGATTGTAGCACTATGCCTCTATCATACCAGTTTAGAGGTAGGTACATTTTTATTTTGTATATGTATACCGTATTTTTCGGACTATAAGACACACCCAGTTTTTAGGGCAGGAAAACCAGAAATAAAAGATTTAATACGTTTTCGCATCAATTGGGGTAATGCAATGAATTTAATGTATGCAATATTTAATTCAGCCGGAAGGTGTCACTAGCAGCAGTACACTCTCAGCAGAACATCATACTTCACACTGATCTGCAGGAGGAAGGGGGAGGGCTGGGCTGTCTTCTGCTCTCCTCTCCCGATGTTACTGATTCTGTGTCCGTTGGGGCAGAGTGATTGCTGTTCCCACAGACAGGAGAGATAGATGCAAGTTCATCTATACTTCTCTCTTCATTGCCTATGCCAGTTTAGGCTGGCATAGGCAATTACACAGTTCAGATAGGAGAGTCTGCCATTGGCTGGCATCTCACATCTGACAGCTCTTCCAGCTCCCCGGCTAATCACCACGCCGGGAGAGCTGGCGGGAAGCCAAGGTGCGACCACCGGCGGCAGGCACGTTTTGCCCCCAATAGTAGGGGTTAAAAAGTGCGTCTTATGGTCTGAAAAATACTATATTTAGATTTTGCTATACATCCACTTTAACATTCAATAAAGCCAAAAATGTAAAAATGGACATAAAAATTAAAGCAGAAAAAGTTATAACCTTGAACTAGTACTTGATGGACGGTTGTTCTCCCTGTAGACAAAGAATGTTCCTCGAGCTTTAGAATACTAAAAAAAACGAGAGTCCCATAAGACCGAAGTCACGTAGGGTTCAGTGGCACAGCCAATGTGACAAGAATGGGTGTTCTCCGTCAGTACGCGGCCAGGCTGGCGACATCGATAACACCGTCTCCGAACTCACCGCTTAAATTATTTATTTTGTCAAAAAGATGACACATGCGGGCCGTCTCCCTGGCTGCAGAGAGGGAAAGTGCTGGTTACATTCCGCCCGTCTCCCCTGCTCAAGTCCATTATGTTTATGGATCACTATTGACATGCTGACATTTGTCACTGCCTTTCCAATCTATTCATTTGTGTACTTTATCTGTGAAACGTCTTAAGCACTTATCTGTAAATGCTTAATGGGAAAGACTGAACTTTGTTGCCGATGAAAAGATCTTGGAGATAAAAGAAGCTGTAAAAAATAAAATAAAAAATCACTTTTAAAGAGCCAGACTATTCAGTGGACGGCGGAGACTTGACATGTCCTATTTATGAATAAATGTTCCTCTTCCACCATACAGGATGTACATGTCATGTGAGAGTGTGTAAGTCTATGTACACACAAACAATGCACCTCTCTTATTTGGTCCTTTGTGTTGTGTTACACTATGGAAAGAGCTTCGATCGCTTTGATAATTGCAAGTATTGATCAGAGCTGTCTTATGTCTGGTGCATGTTCCCTGCATTATATCAACATCAGTAATTCTCTCTTCTAGTTATCTATGGAATGATTGGGCTGTAGAAAACAAAAGAGTGTTGCAGTATTTTGACAACTGGAAACTGGGAGGGGATGACACCGCTTTGTCGGCAAAAAACACTCAAAAACACTGTGCTGTCAGTCCACGGGCGGGATTTACAGTATTTTTCGGACGATAAGACGCACCCAGTTTTTAGAGCAGAAAACCAGAAAAAAATATTTAGTAAGCTTTCACATCAATTGGGTTAATGAAACGGATTAAATGAGTCCAATATTCAATTCAGCCAGTAGATGTTACTAGCAGCACAACGTCATCTTCCTCACTGACTTGAAGGAGGGGGGCCAACAGCTACTCTCCTCTCAGTCTCTGCTCTCCTCTCTGGCTGTTCCTGGGTCCGTGAGAGCTGCAGAGTGATTGCAGTTTCCACAGACACAGAGAGAGAAAAAGATGCCAGATCATCTATCCCTCTCTTCATTGCTTATGCCAGCAGGGCTCTGGGCTCTGTTGGCATAAGCAATTATACAGTTCAGATGGGAGATCCTGACACCGGCCGGCATCTCTCATCTTGACAGCTCCCCAGCTAATCTCCTTGCCGGGAGAGCTGGCTGGAAGCCAAGGCGTGACCACCAGCGCATTTGGGCCATAAGGTGAAAAGGTGGGTCTTGTAGTCCTAAAAAATACGATATGTGAGTTTCTGGTTAATCCATAAGTATTTTACTCCACTTACGGTATCAGGAGGTTTAATCCGGCTAACTTTGGAGGTAGGGGGCGTTACTCTGCCTAATTTCCCACCTCTGACATCATCTGCACAAGCTGGGTGGGAACTAAGGAGGCAGAGTGACCCCCCCCCCCCTCCTAAATTACCCTATTACAAAATCCAGGATTTATTGAAATCGAGATTCACATAAAAAACATGGCTTTCCAGGCCAAAATGGGGTGTTTGACAGGTATGAGGTGGAGTTGTAAAAGAAAATAGTAATGCATGATAATACATACAATACAGTACAATACTAATATTTTGTGATGGGCGGGCAGGTGGTAAAATTGGGAGGTCTGTAAAGATACAGTAAGTAGCTGGTCATTTGGATTGGAGGTGCTTAGTAAGTATATTACACAGAGCAGATACAAAGTATTGGAGTGAGAAAAATACACCAAGGAACTTTTCAATATTTTTTTTACTAAAGGAAATGCAAAACAGGAAGTATATAAAGCAGGGAAAACTTGGTTGAACGCCCCTCACAGGTGATATCAAAGTCAGTGCAATTAGTGGGTGAGGCCCTGGCGATCACCGGTTGGTTCTCCTGGCTCTATTTCCCTCTTGGGATAGCAACTTCAGACCACACTTATGGGTCTCTCCATTGCTGGTAGCCAGCTAACAGTCCGGGACACAGTGTCCTGAACACTAAACACATGTTTCCAAAGGAAGTGTTGCACACTGGTGGGAAGGGACGCACACCCCTCTGCCCTTCTTTACGCTAGGGCTCTACTATGCAGTGGCATCCGCTAATGTCAGAGCAAGCCCCTGTTACGTTCCCTTTGGATGTAGACGGTTTGAGTCGACATTAACCTGACGGAGGCTCGGACCGACTGATCGGGAGCTCTGACTGGATGTGAAAGCCCTATTGCTGTCTATAGGCGGCTTGTGCGCTCTGTTAAAATCCCTGAGTTGAACACAAGGCCATGTCTCCACAACGTTTCATGAGCGCAATGCTTGGCGGGGATCCAGACGGATTACACACATTTTAGCTGCCCGACGTTTGCTCTGTTCAGACATGTGCCGATGCAGGGATTAACGTACTCCAATAAGTTAACCCCATGCATCGGCGGAATGTCTCAGCATCATGAGAACACAGCATCCACCGAGCAGATAAAATGTATGTTCCCCATCGGAACTTCCTGCCAAGCACTACACCTAGTGTAGGGGGTCCCGACAGATGTGGAAACATACACTTATAGGGTCTGGGATAGAGCTCCTCCTAGAGGCTCCTGAAAATAGGTTCACCTCCACTATGCTTACTTCTATAGGTACAGATTTAGCCGTACTTGCAGAAGTTATCTCGACTCCCTCGTCTTAAGATTACAAGAGTAGGAATTTTTGTAAGGCCTGGAGAATCAGAAGCTCATAGGAGATGTGGGAGATAAGACTCTAACACTATACACCACCCATTGCTTATGGATCGTAGATTGAGTTTTCAGTGCCGTGGCCTCTATTATCAAAGATGGAGCCCACCGGGAAAGTCACCTAGGGATATCTATTTGCACAAAAGGAATCGGTAAACTGTTCTCTTGTGTACAGATAACACATTCCTTCAATAAATGATAAAGCATATTAGGATTTACCTTGGAGCTTAGTGACCTTTATAGATGTATTTAGCCTAAAGCTTGTTTTTATGATCATTGAACTCCTCGGTGACTGATAATGCTATTATTATTTATCCTTGGGCTAACATTATTAAACGCATAATACACAAGTGATAAATATGCACATAAAATACAGCGAGAGTGAAAGGAAAAAGAAGCAACTGTGATTCAGTTCCATTGTTCCATTTGTTCTATTGTTAGTTCATCCTGCCAGCAGACCTATTTTTCCCGCTTTCTTTAGAAGGAAATTACAGCAGCGTTGTCACTCTGAGTACGGGGCACTTTCAAGCTACATATAGAAGATTCTGCTTCCACAACACAGTAGTTCCACCGGCCTATCACTGGTCCACCAATGACATCTCCACTCATAACCACTTCACATTGATGCCTTCAAGACTTCTCTAAGGCCACTCCTACTTTTTGGAACTCTCTCTCTCTCTTGTCCCATTAGACTTTCCTTCACTTTTAACACTTTTACCAATTCCTGAAACCCACCTCTTCAATCTGGCCTACCCATCTTCTCATTCTTAACATCACCACCCTAGTTCATGTATCAACAATATAACAATTTAAAGATGGAGATGGTATCATCACCAAAAGAGAAGGGTTGTGGGAACACGCCCCCGTGTGCAATGATTCCCAAAGATTCACAATGCAGCTTTACAGCTCCTCTTCTTCATTCTGTGATCTAAGCCAGTACGAGCGCTATGTGTACTGCACATATCCATTCGCAATGCGCACATACAGGGAGTGCAGAATTATTAGGCAAGTGGTATTTTTGAGGAATAATTTTATTATGAACAACAACCATGTTCTCAATGAACACAAAAAACTCATTAATATCAAAGCTGATATTTTTGGAAGTAGTTTTTAGTTTGTTTTTAGTTTTAGCTATTTTAGGGGGGAATATCTGTGTTGCGTGACTATACTGTGCATAATTATTAGGCAACTTAACAAAAAACAAATTTATACCCATTTAAAATTATTTATTTTTACCAGTGAAACCAATAATAACATCTCAACATTCACAAATATACATTTCCACAAAACAAAACACAACAAATCAGTGACCAATATAGCACCCTTTCTTTGCAAGGACACTCAAAAGCCTGGCCATCCATGGATTCTTGTCAGTGTTTTGATCTGTTCACCATCAACATTGCGTGCAGCAGCAAACCACAGCCTCCCAGAACACTGTTCAGAGAGGTGTACTGTTTTTCCACTCCTTGTAAATCACACATTTGATGATGGACCACAGGTTCTCAATGGGGTTCAGATGGTGAACAAGGAGGCCATGTCATTAGTTTTTCTTCTTGTATACCCTTTCTTGCCAGCCACGCTCTGGAGTACTTGGACGCGTGTGATGGAGCATTGTCCTGCATGAAATTAATTGTTTTTTCTTGAAGGATGACGACTTCTTCCTGTACCACTGCTTGAAGAGGTGTCTTCCAGAAACTGGCAGTGGAGACTGTGATTGAGCTTACTCTCACCTCAGCCCGAAAAGGTCACAAGCTCATCTTTTGAGATACCAGCCCAAACCAGTACTCCACCTCCACCTTGCTGGTTCTGAGTTGGACTGGAGCTCTCTGCCCTTTACCAATCCAGCCACGTGCCCATCCATCTGGCCATCAAGACTCACTCTCATTTCATCAGTCCATAAAACTTAGAAAAATATCAGTTTAAGATATTTCTTGGCCCAGTCTTGACGTTTCAGCTTGGTGTGTCTTGTTAGTGGTGGTCGTCTTTCAGCCTTCTGTCTTGAGTAATGCACACCTTGTGCTTTGGGCACTCCAGTGATGTTGCAAGCTCTGAAATATGCAAAACATGGTGGCAAGTGGCATCTTGGCAGCTGCACACTTGATTTTCTCAGTTTCATGGAGTTATTTTGGCGCTTTGTGTTCCACGTGCTTCTTGCGACCCTGTTGACTATTTTGAATGAAACGCTTGATTGTTCGATGATCACGTTCAGAAGCTTTTCAATTTTAAGAGTGCTGCATCCCTCTGCAAGATATCTCACTATTTTTGACTTTCTAAGCCTGTCAAGTCCTTCTTTGACCCATTTTGCACGGAAAGGAATTGCCTAATAATTATGCACACCCTAATATAGGGTGTTGATGTCATTAGACCACACCCCTTCTCATTACAGAGATGCACATCACCTAATATGCTTAATTGGTAGTAGGCTTTCGAGCCTATACAGCTTGGAGTAAGACAACATGCATAAAGAGGATGATGTGGTCAAAATACTCATTTGCCTAATAATTCTGCACTTCCTGTAGTTATAAGGTGGCAGTCTTTGGTGATTGGTTATGTCTTGGAGTTTTGGTTATGTACACACCGAGCTGGGAAAATTGGGGTTGATGGCTGGTACTGCTGGCTACATATTCATATGTACCCTTCAGTACATGCCACAAGCAGAGCATGTCTTTATCATTGGCAAATGCTATCTATCTATCTATCTATCTATCTATCTATCTATCTATCTATCTATCTATCTATCTATCTATCTATCTATCTATCTATCTATCTATCTATCTATCTATCTATCTATCTATCTATCTATCTATCTATCTATCTATCTATCTATCTATCTATCTATCTATCTATCTATCTATCTATCTATCTATCTATCTATCTATCTATCTATCTATCTATCTATCTATCTATCTATCTATCTATCTCTCTATCTTTATAAATTACCATTACAAAATAACATTACATATTACATCACCTATTTTTTAAGCAATATAAAATAAATATTAAACAATTGATTTATCTATATATGTAAAACTCTCTTATGACAAAGAGGTTCATATTTAATATTTATAACATAAAGCATTACATAGTGGTTCTCCTGAGGCATCCGCCATTTCTCTTCCACTAACATAATCCTGTGTAGTGAACTCTAATTTTTTTTCTTTCCTTAAAAGTTCCATGAACTGCTAATATACAAAACAAAATGGAGAACATCTGAGCACAACCACGTCGGTGCTCGAAATATCCTTAAGTGCCTTTCACTTTGTTAGACATTAGCAATTAATCATACAAAAACCAGTTGATAATGCATCTGTTTCTCGGTAAGTAAATCATCTTGTGCCATCTATTCAGCAGGCAATGATTTTCATCATTACATGACTCCAGCTGCTTTCTCTATTTATATGTATATCATATGCTTTCCAAACAGTGCCATTATGTTTAGCAGCAACTGCTTTTTTATAGTGTGGTTCAGATGGAATTGTTTCCATAAAAAACATAAACATTTTTTCCCCCCTTTTTTTTTAATGTACAGAAAATACTTCACTCTGTATACATCAGCTAATAAATCATGAAGTATGTAATACACCCATTAACTTTCTCCTGCCAGCAACACCCCACGCTGAGGGAATAGAACTCAAAACCTGCAATAGCACCATCACTGACTTCTCCTAATCTTAACAAATGTATTCAAGATCATGTGATCACATAGGTTTGTTTACAAGCCTATCAGCTCAGTTGGCGTTGTCTGGGAACATAGCTTTTAAATAGCATTTACATTTTGTGTACACTGGAAAAATATTTCAATATAGTTTTACATACTTCTTAGCCCGCATGATGGGGGAGAAGTGCTCCACAATCTTATTAAGAAAATACTTGCAATGCCCTTGCTATCTCTAGTTATCTCTATCTGTCTGAATTGTGGGTGTTAAATTACTGCAATAACATGAATGACCACTAGATGGGGCTTGATAATGATTTTCAATGCGGATAACATGCTCTTTTAGATTGTGAAGGGAGCTGTAGACTTGTAAAGGCAGCTGTAGGCTTGTAAAGGGAGCTGTTGACTTGTGAAGGGAGCTGTAAACTCGTAAAGGGAACTGTAGACTTGAAAAGAGAGTTGTAGGCTTGTAAAGCAAGCTGTAGGCTTGTAAAGGGAGCTGTAGACTTGTAAAGTGAGCTGTAGACTTGTAAAGGGAGCAGTAGACTTGTAAAGGGAGCTGTAGACTTGTAAAGGGAGCTGTAAACTTGTAAAGGGACCTGTAGAGTTGAAAAGTGAGTTGTGAGCTTGTGAAGGGAGCTGTAGGCTTGTAAACCAAGCTGTAGACTTGTAAACTGAGCTGTAGGCTTGTAAAGGGAGCTGTAGGCTTGTAAAGGGAGCTGTAGACTTGTAAAGAGAGCTGTAGGCTTGTAAAGTGACCTTTAGACTTTTAAAGGGAGCTGTAGGCCTGTAAAGCGAGCGTGATTACGTCGCAACCCAACTGTCTCTGTTGGTAATTAGAAATATCTGCCATTTTTGGTGATGCTACCATGTTCAAGGACTTTGCAATTAACTCACAAACTCAAAAAAAATCAAATACTTCTACTACAGAGATAAATTTTCCCTATTGAAAACCATTATCTATTGCCATCTAGTGGTCACTCATGATATTACAGGTAATAAACTTCTTGAGGACTGGCAGATTAATAGATAATCTCTCAAATTATTTCAAGGAACAGCAGGCAAGTCTATTTTTGTAGGAATGTGGAGTGCTCCTCCACCATCATGCCGGCACAGAGGTAAGTCAAAGTAAAAATTTGTATCTATATATAGTTTTTATTTTCATTATACATCAGCTTTTATTGACTTCAGAGAGCAGTGAGTGCTTGTTGCTCATTTTCTGGTTGTTAAACGTTACAAAAAAATGTCTATAATCTTATCAGAGGGACATACGCAGCAGTTACTGCTGGGATAAGCAAGGTGAGCTGCTTATATAATATCTAGTGATGAGCAGCATAGGGAATATTCGCGTTCGCAAAATATTGCAAATTTTCCATCTAATATTCACAACATATTTGTAAATTTGAGAATTCATGATCTCCGGTCATTATTACCTTTATTGCAAAAATCAGCACTTGTGCACGTGCATATTGCATAAGCAATGTGTGTTGCCATGACCTTTACTGGCAGAATGTGAAATAGCTTCAGTGTAATCATCAGACAACACTCATAGAAGTGATTCATTGCACAAATCGGCACTTTTGCATGCGCATATTGCGAAATGCATGGTACTTCCCCCAGAATCTCAAATATTTAGGATTCCAAAGACATGACATTATAAGTGCCAAAGAAATTTCATAAATAGTTGTGCACAACTTCCAGCAGTGGTTACAGAGTTAGGCTATGTTCCCACTTGGCGGTAAGAGTGATTGCAACCAGGAAGTGGGTGAGGCAGGACATCTTGCTTCTCCCTGTCTGATCACGCCATAGACAGTGAATGGGCGCGTTTGAAGTGACAAGCGATTTTTTACCGTGCCCATTCAGGTCTATAGCCGCGATCAGGGGCGATTGGCCGCCCGCAGCGTGCGATTGGAAATGTGGTGACACGCGTTTCAGATTGCGGCCCATTAGTTGAAGTGTGCACTAGCCCATTTAACTAAGTGGAGGCGATCATGTGATTAAATTTGCGTCGCCCCCGCAGCTGGTCGCCTATGTGGGAACATAGCCTTACAGTGATATCAGTGGCCAGAAGGGTCCTCAGTAGGTGTATGGGACCAGGCAAAGGTCACAGAGTAAAAATTGGTCAGTATGAGGGGTTACAGATGGAATCACTTCCTGGTTACAGATGCTGTAGGGCTCAGCAGGATCAATGGGATGCGTTTCTTTGTCAACCATAGCTAAGAAGGCTTGATTGTGCTATGCACTGCTCGAGATGAGGGCTTTCTGATTCCTTTAATCCCTTCTCACCACATCCTTCATGCTTGGTTCTCTTTGTTCGGCTTCCAAGCCCCACACCAAAGAGCTATGGTTTCCAAGCACTGCACTGATGATGGCCAATGAGCCTGAAACATCTGTATGCAGTTTAAAATAAATGACTCTGTACCATAAAGGCTATATCTGCACTGTACACCAGCGTGTCTTTATCGCCATTTGGCTGATGGGGCATAAAGGAATAATTTGCATGGCTCCGCCCACTGTCCCAAAATGAGGGTTTCTACCTAAACTTTTGGTTTTTGTGATGACTTTGGCCGTGTAAATACCTTCTGTTTTAAGAAGGCTTGATTGTGCTACGCACTGCTCGGGTTGAGAGCTTTTTGATTCCTTTAATCCCTTCTCACCACATCCTTCATGGCTGTTTCTCTTAATATCCTCTAATAATATTTTGACTGACTTGTTTTTAGGCATTGCTCCACAATGCCTGCAGCTGAAGAGAACAGTGATTGGTTTTAAAACTGTCTTTGTTTAAAATATGAAGCAACAGTTAAACTTTAAGCAACAAACATTTTATTGCCAGTCATACAAGTTTATATCTCCTCTCACACATGGGAGGGGCCGGATGTCAGTCTTTCTGGTGCATCTGAGTCCGCATATAATCCAGGTAAGACCACAATGATCAATTATATCCACCACCAATTTACCTGATTACCCATCTAACCTAATACAAACCTACTTATCCTTAACTTACAGTGCACTACTAGTGACCCATGCATAGTCCTGATGAAGCTACCTAAGTCGCGCAACGCGTAGACTGCACCACCTGCATGATCTGTCTGTATCACAGCGTATCTTCATCTATATGAACATTTTCGTGAGACCAAGATGTATTCAAATGTCTCATTATAAATTGTACTTACTGGATTGACCTTAAATGTCCTGTTTGAACTTTATTATTTCATTGTATTTACACAATAGTCCACCTCAAAGTCCACCCTGGGCTAACCCTCCAATGCTGAGGACTTAATACCCAGGGACTTAGGGTGCAAACTCTCCTTCTTCCATTTGTATATTATATCTGGATGTTGGTGGACGACTTTACCCTACATATATACTGTATATGGGGTGTGAGAGTCTCTTTCCCTTTTCGACATATAAGTTTATATTGCGGGCAGTAAGCCGTAAATGAAAAATTTGTATTTCTCTGCCCGCTGTTTGCATGGGAAAACAACCGTTTTTCGTAGGGAAAGAGATGACATGTTAAACTTTCCTTTTTTAAGATGGCAGCGCCGAACTTCAAGAGAAAATAATAAACACAATCACTCTCTGTTGTTTCCCTCTTCAGGCATTTAATATGAAGAATCTCTGTGATGTTTTCCAATTGCATCTACATAAAATCAATCATTTCATGAAAAATTTAATATTATCGCCCACTGTTCCAGCCTGAATGCAGCTGGAATCCCCGTTATCTGATGTTGCATAAATTGCAGAGCAGCTTGCTTTAAATGTATTTTCTCCTTATCTATAGGGGGAATTTGTAATATTGCAATATGCCACATGGCTCGGTTATGCCGATGCCTTCTATCTCAGCTTGAAAACTGAAAGAAATCAAGATACGGAGGGAAAAAAAACGAGACCTGGACAGTCTGTGGAAATGTTGTGTGTGTGTATGCCGACTTGGCACAGATAATTCGTACAAACAGCATAAACAAAATTCCATGGACGGAATTATCATTTTAATGTGGAACATAACTTACATAATATGTTTTAAGCTAAACTCCAGGCAGATATACACAGTTTTTTTAATGTGGCGTTGTATTAAACTGTATCTGCAGCCGAAAGTTTCTTATATGGTAAAGCCCCCCATACACCCCCCATACACCTTTAGATCTACCTTTTACACTCCATACAATTCCCTTTAGATCTACCAACAACTATGCAGTATAGCGGTCTCCCTAATTCAATACATAGTGATTGGAAGGTATATATCACTGCTATGTAGTGCCGGGTCCTCCCTGATAGAATAGGTAGTGATTGGAAGGTATATATCACTGCTATGTAGTGCTGGGTCCTCCCTGAAAGAATACATAGTGATTGGAAGGTATATATCACTGCTATGTAGTGCAGGGTCCTTCCTGACAGAATACATAGTGATTGGAAGGTATATATCACTGCTATGTAGTGTCAGGTCCTCCCTGATAGAATACATAGTGATTGGAAGGTATATTTTGCGGCTATGTAGTGCCAGGTCCTCCCTGATAGAATACATAGTGATTGGAAGGTATATATCGCT
>CM070035.1:13119132-13149459 GCA_036250615.1 Ptychadena robeensis | reverse complement strand
CCCCCCCCCCAACCCTTCTCCAGCAAGTTTGGTGATGAAACCATGCTTAGGGGAAATAATGTTCATTAAAATGGTAGAATAAAAAAAAACAACCATCTCTAATCCTAACTTCCACACTTCCACTCTCCCTTTAGCCCACCATAGCCCACCCAGTCAAGTACCCTTTACCCTGCCGGTTCCCCTCCATGTCAGAGTGTACAGTCAGTTTTTCCATTGGTTGAAGCAAACATGGCTATGCGTGCAATTTTGTTCTTAAGGGCCCATTCACAGCATATGTGTTTTTTAAAGGCATTGATTTTTTATAGGCATGCATTTTTGACATTACATCTGCGTTTGCGTTTTTTAACAAATTAATGAAAAATGCAGAAAAAAATAAATCAAAAATGCATACAGCAGTGATTTTTTAAAAACGCATGCGGAAATTCAGCGTTTTTAAAAATGCAACGCATACAGTGTGAATGGTAACATTGGTTGTCTATGTAAAAACGCTTGCAGTACTACAAAGCTGTATATCATGTAATATGATTATGGAGCAGAAAGTAACCTGATTCTGACAAAATATCTAATGGTCATTTCCCAACCAGTGCCGTGGTCTCTGCCATACGTAATTTCATAATGTATAATGATGCCAACCTGCCTGATGAGCACAAATAATTATATGTTAATATCAGATATAATAGTCATCAAATTGTGCTAATGAAGCTCGAGTGCTAAAATGATAACATACTATTATTGCTATCATGGCAATGTATGTAAAAAAATAATTGCATCCTCAACCCTTATTATAGTGCAAGTAGAAGAAGCATTGTACCCTCCATGAAAAATGTCATTCCCCATATTCATGTGTAGGGAATGCAGAAACCATAAATAACATTTTAGGTTTATCTGTTGCTGTTTAAACTTAACACAACTGTATCTACTTTTCAAGCTTCATGTATTTTAATTGTTATTGTTGTGAAGCAAATGTTAATAAAGAAACGTCAGGTCAGTTTTTTTACACATTATCTTTAAGGCCTTGACTCCACTATGTGTTAAAACCCTGCATTTGATTAGGAGTGATCTGTCAGCTTGCGTTGCGTTAAAATCAACTCAGAGCACTGCGTTAACATTAACGCAGCATAAGCCAGTGCTAGTTAAGAATTAATTTAGTCTGTTGGTCGCTGCATTAATGAATTCAGTGTTGCTCAATGCGTTGATCAATCCATTTATGGTAAAAAAAAAAAACATACGCATCCCTACGCATGGGTTGCGTTTATTGAATCCGTTAATGCATAGTGGAGCCTAAAGGCCCCCATACACTGCACGGATTCCCTGGCTGATCGATTCAGCACCGATGGATTCCGGCGATTCCGCCGGCATCCACAGGTGAGAACGATCAGCCAATCAGGGAATCCGATCGTGGCAGCCCACCTTGCACGGCCGGATCCGTGTCCGATGGATCGGCTCCCTGACCGCAACGCCCCCTGATCAGAGCAGAATCGGACCCGAAAAGACCAACAGGTTGGTTCTTCCTCGGATCCGATTCTGTGCCCCCGATCCATCGGATGCGGTCGGACGGGCAAGGTGGGCTGCAGAGGATTCCGGCACGATGGATCCGCGTGCACGCGCCCGGAATCCATCGCGCCGGAATCCGGCACGAATCCGTGCTGTGTATGGCAGCCTTAAGGCTATATTTCCACGATGTCCGGTAGGAGGTTGACGCAGTGCAGTATGTCAACCTCCGGCTAGCGTAACGGCAGAACACCAGTAGGTCCAGTAGGAAGGTTTATGGATTGGCTCCATCAGGACCACCACCAAGGAAGGTGCAGGAAACACCGTGAAGACATAGCTGAAGGTAAGCTGGGGTGTGTAATTATGGGTGCTTAATATACTTGTACTCCATAGCTGCCAAGTACCCAATTTTAGCCAAGAAACTACCATTTTCACCCCTCTTTCACGCCCACATCACGGATTAGTATTTTTCCTGTAAATCTTGTACCGTGCAACTGAGCCTGCTTACAGAGTTTACAGGAATACTAATCAGGAAGGATGGTGAGAAAGAGGAGGAATTGAGGATTTGAGGGGCATTATTTTCCCCTCTTGACCATGGGATGTGTGGTGTGAAATGCAGGGGTTTCTAGCTTTTTGGGGGCACTATGCAAGATCTTTGGAGGCCTCTTTTTTGTATGCTATGATGGTAAGGAGTTTAAACCCTTTGATGATCTGTGCCTCACTTTGTTACATTTTCAAATTAAATACACGCTGAAATGAAAACCAATAACAAAAAAATCAAGTTGAAGTAATAATCAAAATGTTTATGCCCATAGAGGCCAGCAATGTCATTTTTTTAAACAAAAAATAGCAAAAATGCCCCTGGTTGGAAGTTAAGGGTAGGAGGTTAGCTTCCAACCCCATACATCCTCTGGACAAGCAGGTGGGAAGTTTGGGGAAAGGTAAGTCTTACCATTCCACCCCGCACATCCACCTGACAAGCCGGGAATGAAAATGAGAAAATTAGGAGGGGGGGGGGGTGTTACCCTACTCGTTGTTGGGAGGATGTGTAAAGCGACACTTCTGGGTTTTGGTACACGGAATTGGTGACAAGCATGGTGTCCGTCACTTCACGGCCTGTTTGGAAAGGAATAACTTGACAGGTATGTTGTCCTAACATATAGCTAGTAGGACCTCACTTTACTAATAGAAAACATTCAGGTACCCAGCCTAGCTATGCAACCTGACACTGCTGTGTAAAATTCTTAAATGAAAAGCAAATCCTTTGATAGGAACAAATCTCTCTCTCTCTCTTTCTATATATATATATATATTGATTTTACCAACAAGTCTAGTATTCAGCTTGAAATATTATCCACCATCTGTCACAACACCCCACATCGTCATTAAACAATTCAATGAGCTTTCACCATTTACATAATTCTGTGTCATGAGCAAAAATGGAAAAAGCGTTTTCTCTTTCATCCACCTGATCATTCACGAAAAAACTGAAAGGAAATGGACACAATGCTATTATTTTTGGCAAATTTCTTTTTTTAAGTTCTGTTTTGAATATGTTTCCTTAATTATTCATATCCTTTGTGTTTCAGTGAGATTGCTGTCTGTGTTCAAACAGTTGCTTTTCAAAAATATCTAGAGTTCTGTAGTGTAATGGAAAAGCCACTAAACAGTTAACCTCCTGAGCGTTTCGCCATTGGCAGGGTTTTTTCATAACCGTGCCACGGGCAATCGCGGCGGAGCACAATATGCTCCGTCGCGATTGCCTGCTCAGCTGGAGGATGTAAACATAGGTCCGGCATCACTGGAGACGCCGGACTTATGCTGAAAGAAAGCGACGCCCCTCCAGTTAGACGGAGGTCTATGGTGCCGCCTACCCCCGCCCCCTTCGCATCACCGGTGATACATGCCGATTCTCCTGACCGCCACAGAAAGCCGGCGAGACCTAGAGCGTGGCTCTAGTTAACTGGGCTGAGTTTCATGATGCATGAAATTCAGCCTGAGTTAACCCGGGCTAGACACTCAGAAGGTTAATAAAATGTGTGCTCACTGTTTTGCTGGTCCTGTCTGGGGGGGGGGGGGGGGGGGGTGGTGTCTCTGGCCTAGGGAAACTGATAAATTGTATTGTCTTTAGCTGCACCCTCTCTCTCCTGGCTCTGGATGCTGAGATGTCTGGACCTGTCTGCAGTGTCCTTCTTCCAGAGGCCCCCATGGGAAAGGCGTTCGGCCTGGGGCAGCAGGAGCTCCTCATCTGGATGGAGTAAGTAGCTGATTTTACCCTCAGGGTAGGGTAGTGACCCGCTGGGCCCCCTTAGCAACTTTAGCCCTGATCAAGTTCCCTAAACTCCTCAGGCACAGAGACATATTCCCAGGGACAGGCCACATTGTATACCCGTTTGCAACTGAATACTTTCCTATGATGCAGCCCCACCTCTGGGACATGAGGTAGTATATTTTCACCTGCCCTTCAGTAAAGTTGCCCCAGTTAACCTGCAACCAGTGTGTGGACATTCTTTATTATTTATATGAAAGAACTGTGTCGTGGATACATTTTCTACAAATGGAACTGTGTGAAGCAGACCCCGCTGTCTACCTGTCTGGACCAGGGTGCCTGTCTCCCCACGGTAAGCAGCACCAGCATTCCTTCCCATAGCCGCCCAAGATGGCTGCCCTTTAGGGAGAAGAGGAGAATTGCGCGTCAAAGGGTAAGAGACCTCGCAGCACCTGGTGACCTAGGTCATGTATTCCTAGGGTCCCCGCCCAGACAGGCGCCAAGCAGTCAGCCCCTTCACCGCTCCTCTACAGTTCTACCACATTATATCTCCCAATTTGGAGTTCTACCACCTTAAAAAATTCAAAATGGAGGATGGAAGTCATAAATGCCACGCCAGGTGTTCAGACCCAGAAACCTGTTCATCACTCCAAGTACTAGTAGAACAATGTCATATAGGTAAGGGAGGTGAGAGCAAGTGAAGCAAAGCTCAGCTCAGTTTTGCTTTATTTATATATTGGAATCAGAAGAATTGTCTGCCACTAAAATAAGTTATTTCTATGAAGATGGCCTGACTATTGTATGAAAAATGCAGCAGAACATTCAGCTGGTCTTATCTGCTATAACTATTTTTCTCCATATAAATGTACATATTCCTGCGTGTCAATGGAAAGTTATAGTGAATAGAGTTTGTAACTAGTGATGAGCGGCATAGGCAATATTCGAATTCGTGATATTTCACAAATAATTCTACTAATATTCGATTCTATATTCGGAAATTCGAATATTCGCCTTATGACCATGTTTTGCGAAAATCATATTCGCATTGTGAAAATAATATTCGCATCGAGAAAATCTTTAAAATGAATGGTCACATGCTATGTTTATTTTCGCAATGCGAATATTATTTTCGCAATACATGGCCATATTGCGAATATTCGGAATTGCGAATATTCGCCAACATATTTGAGATATTGGCGAATTCTCGAATTGCCGATATTCGCGAAAAATATTCGACATTCGAATATTCGAGATCAACACTATTTGTAACATCATTTGTAAAAGATGAAATAATACAATAAGATTGAATGTCCTTGCAGAAAGATTCTTAAAGTATTCATATACAAGTTCTAGTCAAAAAGTGTAAGGACGTATCGCAATTCTTAATTAAGCAAGAAACAAGTGCAAATGATCATTGACATATTGTGTAGGTTTACCTGAACCGATAACTAATACATAAACATCTGTGTAGAGGAGCTAACAGGTTAAAGGTGAGATCACAGTAAATGTGATGGATTAACCTGCAAATCTTGCATCTAAGGTGTTCATCCTGTATCACCCGCCCCCCTCGCAGAATGTTTATGGAAGAAAAGTATTCACACAAGTGCAATCCAGGCTCCTTGTATGGCCCTATGTCAATGCAGTCCAGATGTCAATTCCCAAATCTCTACCGCACTCGTTGCCTATTGACAAACCCCTACTTATCATTGGTAGCAGGGTTGGCATCAGAGCTCCAGGACCAGGCGGACACGGGCAGGTAACTGGGGGGTACGCCCAGTGCCACCATGAGAAACGTTGTTGAGCAGGGGGTGCTATCAAAAAATTCTACACCCCTTTCCATCTGAGGAGCTAGCAACACCACCTCCACTGCTTGGGAGGCTAGTTGAGCTGTCCCAGCACTCGACAGCTGCGAGCATGTAAGCACATCGGTCATCGCCAAAATTGCCCGTGGCTTGCAACATGTATGAGGGCCTTAAGAAAGAAAAAAGTAATTAATGAGTAATATAAAATATGTAATGTAGATATAATGTAATATAATAGGTAACATATATATGATGATGGGAACACTGCAAAAAAAAATATAAGGTACATGTATTGGCACCATCAAGTTAGAATAGTAAAGGAATTCTTCAGAGTTGACGAACATGTAAGTACCGTATTTTTCGGCATATAAGACGCACTTTTTCACCCCCAAAATTGGGGACAAAAAGTGCCTGCGTCTTATACGCCAAATGCGCGACCCCCGCGGCCACTCGGCCGCCCGTGGTCGCACCTTGGCTTTCCGACAGCTCTCCCGGTACGGAGGAGCTGTCAGTTCAGATGGGAGAATACAATGACTGGCTCTCCCATCTGAACTGTATGATTGCCTATGCCAGCCCTGAACTGGCATGGGCAATGAAGACAGAGCTAGATGAACTGGCATCTACAGCTCTCCTGTCCGTGGGAACAGCTGCCCCACGGACACAGAATCAGTGACATCGGGAGAGGAGAGAGAGAGAGCAGAACGCAGCCCAGCTCTCCTCTCCCCCCTCCCTCCTCCTCAGATCAGTGTAAGTATGTGTGTTCAGCTGAGAGTGTACTGCTGCTAGTGACACCTGCTGGCTGAATTGGATATTGCATCCATTAAATTCATTGCATTATCCGAATTGATGTGAAAACTTATTAAATCTTTTTTTTCCTGGTTTTTCTGCCCTAAAAACTGGGTGCTACTTATGTGCCGGTGCGTCTTAAGGCTGCCATACACGGCACGGATTCGTGCCGGATTCCGGCGCGTTGGATTCCGGGCGCCTGCACGCGGATCCATCGTGCCGGAATCCCCTGCAGCCCACCTTGCCCGTCCGACCGCATCCGATGGATCGGGGGCACAGAATCGGATCCGAGGAAGAACCAACCTGTTGGTCTTTTCGGGTCCGATTCTGCTCTGATCAGGGGGCGTTGCGGTCAGGGAGGCGATCCATCAGACACGGATCCGGCCGTGCAAGGTGGGCTGCCACGATCGGATTCCCTAATTGGCTGATGGTTCTCACCTGTGGATGCCGCCGGAATCCATCGGTGCTGAATCAATCAGCCAGGGAATCCGTGCAGTGTATGGCTAGCTTTATAAGGCGAAAAATACGGTAGGTATCTGGCCAATGAGTGTAAATGTTAACATGAAGCCAACCATTGGCTCATCAGTTTTAACTACCTGCATGAGTAATATGATGGATATTACGGTAGGTGCTCTTTAAATGACGTTTCCCATAGGTTAATGGATAGCAGTTAGCTATTGGTAATCATTATCTCCTTTCCGTTTTGCTCGGATGTATATTGCTGATCCGATGTTTCAGTCCTGCAGGAAACATAATATGTTTCAAACTTTAAACCTTTTTTCATTTTCTCCTTTTTAATCAAAGTTTCCGTACAATGGATTTTATTGATCATTTAAGCACGTCCTATGCCTCTTAAGCCGGAAAGAACTGACACGTCTTTCTTTTGATTTTCCCTTGTCTATGGGAATAAAAAACATGTTCAATTGACAAAGAACATTTTCTTAACTTCAGGAACAAAATGTCTCCATATAAAGAGTGTCATCATCTGAGCGCCGGCTTTGTTACAGAGATCAGTTAGAGCAAAGAAAAAAATCTAAGCTTAAAAATGAATGAAAAGGAATAGTTTCTTGCAGCTAAAACTTCCGTTATTTCCATTTATTGATATTTAACTCATCTTTATTCGGTTTTATAACTTTTGAATATGATGAACAACCTTGTGTTAACAAGACAATTTTTAAGATAAGTAGGATTCCAACAAGCTTCAAATGAAACATTGAGGATGTATATAATATAAAAAAGCATCCTAAAGAGAAAATCATACTTTTTACTATAAAATGCTATACTTATGCATGGGGGGCCAAATGTTGGTGCATGGTACTAAGGGTCATGGTATGTTTTTTTGATGGGCCCAATGGTTATTGTATGGCGTCCCCACATGTCTGTGTTGTAGGAAAATTAGTATCTCCCTGACATTGAGGCAGCATTCACATGGTTGTTTTACGGTCACTTTCTGAAAAATTTCAATTGTTATGGCTAGTGACCCCAACTCACAGGTTACAATCTGGGTGTCAGGGTTTGAACCCATGACCGGCTGCATACCCGGTGGTGGCTCTGCTCACTAGGCTAACATCCTCTCTGACTTATTCACTCTTGAATCTCCCTGATCTTCCTTGTTCCTGCCAGCCTAGCTAATTCTTGGCACCTGCTACTTCCCCTATAAAGCCCAACCCTCTGCAACCTTCCCTTTGCTGATTATTGTGCTCTTGAGCCACTCCTCTGCTTCAACTGATTTACCGCTGCTGACCTTGGAACTGCCCTTGACTACTCTTCTGCCTTATCCCTGACTGCTGTCTACTTCTACTGCTGCCAACCCAGATTGTCTGACTATGCTTATTGCCATCTGCCCGGACCTACTGCCTGTTACCTGACCTGGCCTGTCTAGCTACCTTATGCATCCTGCGGTCCTTGCCACTGGGCTTCTCTCCACTCTCCAGCCTCAGTGTCCTCAGACTCAGGTGAGCCTACAGACCTAACAGTGGGTGTTACAGATGACAAAGGAGTGGACCAACTGGGCTAACTTGATAGAGGTTAATTTTAGACACAGGGCCTAAGGAACTGCCTGGTGCTCACCAGAGTACCTGCAAGGAGTGTTTCACGGGTGAACCACGGGAGCAGTGGACCCACCCTGTCACCAGACAAGTGTAACCAAAGGCACAGAGTTTAAGGAGTTACCTGGTATTCACCAGAGCACCCCACATGGAGACTCCCAGGTTGCAGTCCCTAGCTACACTTACTGGCAGCGGCTGACAGCAAGAATTCCAATATGAGATAAGAAATCAGCAGGTAGAAGAGATGTCAGGCAAGCAATAAAGCTGACAGCAGGAATTCCAATATAAAGTACATAATTTAGCAGGCAGAAGCGAAGTCAGGCAGGGGGCAAACAGGGTAGTCAAGACTGTCCAGGGGTCAGTAACGATACAGCAATAGGAAGCAGAAAAGCCTGGGTAACAGAGACTTGAGGACCTCTTTGTTTAGGCAGCTTCCTCCTGCCTTAGGGTTTCTTTAATACATAATATTTACTTTAATACGTAATGTGACTAGATTGGTATGATGACGGGTGAGTTATAAGTAGTGCTATTTACAGAAAATATCAGAGCACCTAGCAAAAGGAGCAGGGAACAGCACATCAAGTACTTTTTAGTGATGAGCGTCATAGGCAACATTCGTATTCGCGGCATGCCGCGAATTTTTGGGAAAATATTTGCATTCGGCAATATTGTTCTTATTGCGAATATCGTCAGTTTTATGCGAATTTTGCGAATTTTATATATTGCGAATTTTGGACGCCATCTAAGTGATTTTCGCGAATTTTCTAAAGTGCGGATTTTCGCAATATTCCGAATATTCGCATCACCCCAATATTGGATTTAAAAACTGTTGATGGTCACAGGGAGTGTTGCTAAGCTCTTGTTGCAGCCTTCCCATTTGTCCACTTGCATTGAGAGGCATGTGTAATGGAAAAAAAATACAGAATATCCGGAATTGCGAATATTCGGCAATATATTCACCATCTTCGCGAATTTCCGAATTGCCGATATTCCCGATTAATATTCGGAATCCGAATATTCGTGATCATCACTAGTACTTTTACAACCAGAAGGAGAAGAAGGAGACGATCTTCGACAAGTCAGTTTCCTTTAAGGTTTTGGAGGTGGAACAGCAGAAGAGGTAGAGGGCACATCTGCAGTTACAGATTGCTTGGTGACACTGCAATCTGTAACAAAGTGATGGACTTTGCTGCAGACGGTTTCTAGGTTACGGCCCTCAAATGCACCTGTGCAGGTAGCTGCTTACAATCACCAAGTCCAGGTACCAGGGGATACTTCAGTGCTTTAGCACCCCTCCAGCTCACATGCAAGAAAAAGATAAATATTATAGGGGTCAGTTGTAGCATAGATACAAAAAGAGGAAGATTTATCTTTTAATTATCAATAGGCTGTTGGATGAATCTGCAGGTAGAGATGAAAATTCCTTTATCGTCCCATCATAATGTTTATTTTGTTTGGCAAACAATAATAAAAAAAACATTAGATAAACAACAACAGATCTAATCTCCCTTATGTTTTAAAACTTGTTACTTTATATTTAGGCAATTAAATCCTAGTATGGCTTTAAAGAGTCCTTCTATGATTGTGACATTTCACTGCTGACCTTTCTTTGTTTTAAGAATATATTTAAATGAGTTAATGAAAGCTGTGTAATTCTGCAAAAGAGCATTGTCGCAATAACAATTTGGTCCGCAAAGAATTTTCTGAAAGGGCAGGGATCTCGCTGACAAAGGCGCCATTAGCGGCAACGCGCTCACATCGAGAATACAGAGCGTGAAACAAAAACTAGGAGACATTTTTTTCAATCATAGAAGTAAAAGGTCACCTGTCAAAAGGCCAACTCTAATATATTTTACTTCCAGCTTAAAATATGACAAAATACTGGAACAGGAAAGAAAAAAAATCCTGTAGAGAAGTAAGAATAGTTTGATTGGTGTTTAGTCCATGAGCCCTAGGTCCTAATGACATTTTATTTAACTCAGAAATCATCGTACAAAGTTAAATTTTCTGATTACGCCAGAACAGAAGAAAAGCACGATTTCGTCTTTGGAGAGTCAACTTTTGTGATTTACACACAAGGATTGGGAGACACAGGAGGCACTGAAATCAGGGTTACTGACAATTACAGGAGGCACTGAAATCAGGGTTACTGGCAATTACAGGAGGCACAGAAACTGGATCACTGTGAGATACAGGCGAATACTAGTGATGAGCGGCATAGGCAACATTCGTATTCGCGGCTTGCCGCAAATTTTATGGAAAACATTCGGAAAATATTTGCATTCGGCAATATTCAGGGTTTTTTTTTATTGCGAATATCGGCAGTTTTTATTGCGAATTTCGCGCGCGCAATATATGTTTAACATGGCACAAATTTTTATGCAAATTTTCAAAAGTGACGATTTTCGCAATATTCGCATAACCCCAATATTCAATAAAAAAACTGTTGATGGTGTTGCCAAGCTCTTGTTGCAGCCTTTCCAGTCGTCCACTTGCATTGGGAGGCGTGTGTAATGGATAAAAAATACAGAATATCCGGAATTGCGAATATTCGGCAATATATTCACCATCTTCGCTAATTTCCGAATTGCCGATATTCGCGATTAATATTCAGGATCCGAATAATCGCGATCATCACTAGCGAATACATTCCATAATTAACATCGGGGCATATAAGCATAAGTCTGTGCCAAAATCCCCCAAGAACCAAACACGTAAATACAAAATGATGTCTGGACCGAGACCACTCTAGCCCAGGCATGGGGGGGCTAGCCCCTGGGACTAGAGATGGTCGAATTGTTTTTTTTTTAATCTGACCATTTCGACGATTTTGCATTCACGCAACACTATGTTCATGATTTTTTTTGGTCTGCTGTTATCTCACAGTTTCCATTACTTTTAACGCTATACCTTCAATTCATTGTGAGTAGTAAATATATTTTTATTACAATTCAATTTGCATTGGTAATTTATCATTTCTTTCTCTTCGGGTTGTGCAGTTTTTTTTTTTATTATATTTTAATGCTTGGGAAGAAATGGGTTAATTGCAAAGCCCCTGAACATGGTATCATCACCAAACTTGCTGAAGATGTACAGAAGAGTTGAGGGTACACTACAAAAAACAAGTATGTCTCTAACACAAATAGTTTCTCCACAAATTAAATTCAAACTCAAGTCAAAATTTTGAAAATCATAATTTCGACTTTGATTTTGAGCTTATTTTGAATTTATGCAAAAACGACATGTGCTAGAGCAAAACTTTTTTTTTTCAAATGTTCCCACAGCCCTTCTCTACATCTCCAGCAAATTTCATAGGCTTTGCAATCAGCTCACAAAGTTAGCAAGTCCAAAAATTTGACCATCTGTACCTGGGACTTTCACGACACAAAAGGTCCACATACCAGTGTACATCCAACAGGGCATATATTCATTAGGAACGACAAG
This sequence comes from Ptychadena robeensis, assembly GCA_036250615.1. Lineage (NCBI taxonomy): Eukaryota > Metazoa > Chordata > Amphibia > Anura > Ptychadenidae > Ptychadena > Ptychadena robeensis. Next base: position 13,137,619 of record CM070035.1, on the reverse strand, counting down.
AAAAAACTGAAAAACATACAGATATAATAATATACACCATACAAATTGTCCATATAGGAGTAATCATGCAATACATTATCAGCACACATAAAAAAGATCAAAGGCGATATCTCTATCTCTACACGTTTTGCCCTGAGATTCAGGGCTTCATCAGGACTATATGTCCTGGGTCTGTTATAAACCTAGAAGCAAGGGTGGGATCTTAAAATTTATCCTGTGGATCAGGTGTGCAGTAGAATGTAGAGGAGGAGGCACTGGGTGTTAATAAAGAACTCAGTATAGGTTAGTTTGGTCCAGACATAATTTTGTTTTTACGTGAGATACAGACGGCTGTCTAAGCAGAGTCACTGGAAGATACAGGCAGCTGTCTAAGCTGGGTCACAAAGAGGTACAGGTTACTGTCTAAGCAGGGTGACTGGGAGATACAGGCGGCTGTCTAAGCAGGGTCACTGGGAGATACAGGTGGCTGTCTAAGCAGGGTCACTGGAAGATACAGGTGGCTGTCTAAGCAGGGTCACTGGAAGATACAGGTGGCTGTCTAAGCAGGGTCACTGGAAGATACAGGCGGCTGTCTAAGCAGGGTCACTGGAAGATACAGGCGGCTGTCTAAGCAGGGTCACTGGAAGATACAGGCGGCTGTCTAAAGCAGGGAACACACAGCTCAATATTGAAGTCGTTCGAGGTTCCCTGCAGCAGCATGATGACGACAGCGGTCTCCATGCAAAGCAATGGACATCGACCATGGTTTGCAATAATGTCCAATATCCCTGGAATGGCCGCATATGATATGGGCCAGATAGATGGCTGTGAGCGAGCATGGCGCTAGAAGGGGCCATCGATTTGGCCCATATTTACACGTGCTTTCCCTTCTTAACTCTTGCCTAAAATAATCTAGTTGACCCAGCAGCACCATGCAGAGGGGACCATACCTGCTAGGCTGGTTTAGAGTCCAAACAAGTTGTCCAGAAGGAGAAGGCAGAAGAGTAGTCGATCCAAACAAGGTCAGGGCAGGTGGCAGACAGAGAATGACCAAGAAGCAATGGTCAGAATCTAAATCTAAGTGACAAATTATTACCGTACGTGTGCGTCAGTCAGCGCTAATCTATTACAAATTTGATTCCTGCCAGATCATTCACAGTTAACACCATAGAATGTCCAGCTCTGTCCAAACACAACCTCAGACCAAGTCATAAAAAGCTCCTATAGAATTTCTAAGATCCGTAGTTCTGAGAGTTTCAGTTAAGGTCAACTCAACACTCCCCCCTATAAAACTCTGGCTCTGTCACATGAAAGAAGTTGAATTGGGGTGGGGGAAGCTTTGGGTCACATTTATTTCCCAGAAGATATGAATATTCATTCAAGGGGGCTGACTTTTTCACTCTGGTTACAACTCCTCCCTTTGAGAAGGAAGGGGTTAAAAGCATTCTTCTTCTTTTTATTGGTGTCCTTCTTCATTGTCCTAAACCCTTGGTACTTCAAATATGATCCTTCATTGCTACTTTCTGCAACATTTCAGACCTCATACCTCCATCCTGGACCGCTGTACTACAATACTTTTGAACTTACAACAAGGACAAATGTCTGTACATTGGACTTCTGCAGAGATCCACGGTAAATGCTGACAGACTGATCAAACCAGTTTCTTTTTCCTATTTTTAACACATTTATTTAGCTATCAAATCTTATTTCTTAGTTTTTCTATAATCTTTCTTAAGCACAATTCTAAATATTAAAATAAATTATTAAAAATCATTTCGGTCTTGCACTTGTTTCAAATGTCCCAGAAAAGAACCTTAGCCCTGAAGGGACGTTACCTAGTGTTTTTATAGATAGGTTGTTTGTGAAAAAACCCTTCCACAGGGATAATTTAGCTAGGAGTCTACTTGCTCTCTAAAAAAGTGGTGGCAGCTTTATACTGAGATATATATATATATAAACACACAGAAACTGTACTGAGATTGTATAGTGTATTCACAACCTCAACTTGATCTGTTTGGTTATACTGTTCACAGTGAGGAAGGCATTGCGAGGGCACCCAGTGGCTGGGACTGGAACTGCGCCTGTGACACAAGGGAACAATAAATTGGAGTTGGGCGGTTTGTGACACTCACAATAATGGAGGTACAATGCAGGATTGGACTTTGTGCTTCGGATGCCTGGTGTCTTTGTTCCCAGTACCATTTCTAGCCTTTCAGTGGCCCTATGCAAGCTCTTGATTAGGGACCCCTGTCGACCGCGGGGCTATTGGTGGAGCTGGAGATGTGTACTCCCTGTGCGGATCTGAGGCTGTGAGCTGCCGATGGGGGGGGGGTGTACCGATGTTGTTCGTTCTGGAGGGGTAAAGAATAAAAGGAACACGCTCATACATGACGCTCTTCCTTCCTCTTCTTTTTCTTCTCCTTCCCCCTCCAGCACCTCCCCATTCCACTGGCAGCTCGCTCGGTTTAGATCTACATGGGGAGGGAGCTGGGGCGCATGCATATTAGCATAGTTGAAGAAATGACCCTGTTTGTCCTTATCTGCGTTAGTTGGAGAAACTTTATCATATATAAGATTATTTTTGGTTATATTTTATCCACAGTTCTACATTAAACTAGCATAATGCAGAGATCCATTCACCACTCACACCTTAAAAAGTAACAGTCTGAAACCACTGCAAATCATTCTTTTTTACAAATAAATATATAAAACCAAATGAAAACACCTCTGCAACTAAGAGAATGATATTCGTAGAGGAGTGATTTTAAGGCCTAAGAAAAGATATACAGAGATAACTATAAATCTACCGAAAAACCTCATTTGGAATAGACCATAAAACTGGCTTTTATTTTCCTTCCAAACCCGGGCCGTGTGTATACGGAACAATAAATGTCACTTGATTCAGAACGTAAAATTAACCTTAAGAAAAAGAAAAGTCTTCAACCATATTGCGGCAATATTTCATAGTTCACCGGCTATTGTCACTTGCGAAAAGTAAGGTCAAGCAAGCAACAATTCTTATTTGTTGCCTACAGTATCTATAACTAAATGTTCATTGTCAAGTATAACCTTTATCAAAATTGTCCTGGAAATGTTATTTTTAGAATTCATTTCTTTTGTTCTCCCGGGAGCTAGGAGTAAAAAAAAAAAAAATACATATCCAAAATAATGGAAAAAGAAACCAAATGAGCAGCCCTGGGCTTAAAAATAACCTCCTTCTGCCCTGACATGTTAACTCTGGTATGTAAATGAGGAACGCTAATTGGGAGAAAGATGCAAACCACTGTTTAAAAATCAGCATTTACCTGGTGCTGAGGGAGAATGATACATTATACATTGTTTATTTCAGTACAGATTGACAAATGCATAAATTAAAACAAAAAAAGTTTTGTATTCATTTATGGTCAAGAAAGATGGTTTACAAGTAGTTAGGCTTTGTCACTCACTTGTGTAAAAAACATATACCGCATTTTCCACCCTATAGGACACACCATCAACTGGAACATCTTATAGGGGCAAAAAAAAGATATCTGACTCTGCCAGTCACAGCACAGAGTTAAATGAGGCAGGAAATCTATCACATTCCCCATCCTGTGCTTTGCCATACACAGCAGTAGCAGAGGGAAGATGTCTCTGCTGCTGATCTGTGTGTATGTAGAGATGAAGCTTTGTATGGCAGCTCAAGCTGACAAACAAAACTCCTGGCTGACAAGCACACAGCTTTTCAGCTCTTTCCCAGCTGATTTCTGCCCTGCTCGGCCGGGACAGACAAATATAAAATTCCGCTTGCCAGGAGGTTTCTAGCACAAAGCTACCAGTCATTAGAGTAGGCGGAGAAGCCTTCGGACAGATCTTTCTTCTAAGTGCTTTCATACGTCTGCCAGGCAAGTTCAGTGCTTGCAAGGGGAGGCAGAAGGCGTATAGAATTATTATTATTAACATTTATTTATATAGCGCCAGCATATTACGCAGCGCTGTACAATACATTAGAGAGGAGATACAACACAGTATAACACACGGGTACAGGTAATGACACAGGAGGAGTAGAGGACGGGAGTATGACTAAGTTCATTCCTGTCAAGTGACACTTCTGCGTTCCAAATACAGGAAGTGATGTCACGATTGTCACTTCTGGCATCAGGAAATTTACCTCGGTTCCTGCCTATTTAGTAGCTGGCTAACTTAGGAGGGAGGGGGTGTACTCTGCCTAACTTCCCACCCTGCACATCATCTGCACAAGGGAGGGAGATCAATGCCTCCCCCTAGGGTGGGAACACCCCCCACCTCCTAAGGTATCTCGATTTCAAAATCCAGGATTTATTGAAATCTGTCAAGCCTCTTGTGACTCTCAGCCAAAACTAGAGGCTTGACAAGTATGGCTACGTTTCCACATGGTGGCATGCGCTTGTGTGCACGTTGCTTGCGGTGTAGGGTGCATTTTTTGCTGGTAACATGCCCTACACATTGCAATAGGAAAAACTGTGCCAGATTTTCCACGTCCTGTTGACAAGTCTATTGATGTTCACTTAATGCGTCACTTGTCATTGACAACAACCATGATCAGCGCGCTGAATGCAGGAAAAAAGACGTAGTGGAAACAAAGTCAGTCAGGGTGTTATGCCTGAACCCAGTATGTTCACAGTTTGTTCTTAAAACAAACTGAGCCCACAGCGGGATCGGGCAAACATGCCAGTGCTGTGCGAGCTCGCAGCAATTCTGCCATTGCTGCAGGTTCACCGATCCCTCCTGGCATAGACGACGCTTTTCCCAGCCCACAATGTCCACGTCTTCGTGACGCCGGCGATGTGCAGAGAGGAGGTGGGGAATCACGGCTGAGTACAGTGTACTCTGCTGCAATCTGCCGTGCCACACCTAAAAGAATGCCGCAACACTATATTAGATATTATATCTCTAGGAAAGGTCTCCACCATCCTTATTGTGTTTTGTTAGTCAACCCCCTATCTGGAAATCATGGTAAAGGAAAGTGTTTAGATGATTCTGGAATATTAATCTGGATGTCTAGAATAATAAGCCAGTGCTCAGATTCTATCCAATTAAATGCATTTCCTCAGCAGAGAGTTGTGGGTGGGACTGTAAAGTCCGTCTACCATATCTACCTACAGTCTGCAGATAAGTATAGAGGGGGATGGATATTATACATGCTATCCCTATATCCATTCTGTGCTGGTCACCTAACCAAATTGGGTTGATCCTTAGCTTCTGAAGTCATGTGATCTGTTCCCTAGGCTTTAGGATATGTGAGAAACGCTGGAAGGACCATGGAGAACCATTGTCTCCAGAGTGGGGTACCATTTCATAGCTTCTATTGCTCTTTATTAATATTCCTGATTTCATTCAGCGGGAATGCTAACATATCTCTTTAAGCAATCTAGTACAGATCTACTTTAAATCTCCTGCTAAACGCTTTACGAAAATCTTTATCTGCAAACTGCGGTCCTGTCGTGTGCTTCACTATAGAAGAGCAGTAAAATAATAATGCAGCCGTTAACATTTCATAAAATATTAACATAATTGCCATTGATTTGCAAATTAAAGAACACTATGGCCAAATCTTTTTAAGTATTCATATATTACTTAAAAGCTTATTAAAATCCACTATAACACGGCCGCAATAAAAATTCTGTGCAGTTTGTGTGCAAATAGGGATTTAAATTACACCCTGTCCAGAGCAGCATTAAACTAAATTCATGGCAGGACATCGGACATTCTGTAAATACATAACAAAGTGAAAGATTAACAGAACACAATTGTTTTCAGAAGTTTGCTAAAAGAAAATGGAGCCCATTTATATACAATTATATTGAATATACTAGATATATATTGGTGATAGAGTGGGGCAGCTGGGTGAATGTTATGATTAAAGCTGGCCATACACCTTTAGATCTCTCTGTCAGATATCCTTTAGATCTACCAACAAACATGTAGTGCCGGGTCCTCTGCGATTGAACACAGGTAGACTTGATTGTTTAGAAAGTCCCTCATATTACATGGTGTTGGTAAAACAAAAGGAGATCTAAAGGAAATCTGACAGAGAAATCTAAAGGTGTATGGGGACACTTATCCTAGCAAGGTTGATTGGAGGAGTGGTCATTATCTAGGATCACAACAAAGCTAAGGGTGAGTAGAGATGGCTGCAAAATTTGGACTTTTATTTGGGAGTTTTCGAAATTTTTTCACATAAAAGATGCATCAACTTGACTGTGTACAGGAGTGGTGAAGGGCTGACTGATGGGAGCCTGTCTGGGACCCTAGGGGATACGTGACCTAGGTCACAAGGTACAGCGATGTCTTTTGACACTTTGGGCTTGTTCCATTATACGTCGGGACCCTCTCTTGTAAGCACATTGCTTGGCGGAGATCCCGACGTACCACATGGACATTGCCTGCTCAGAGGATGTACTTGTACTACGTTGAGCCTTGTATTGGCGCAGTGAAGACACAGCATCCACCGAGCAGGTAAGTCTTTGTGCTCAGTCAGGATTAGTGATGATCGCGAATATTCGGATTCCGAATATTAATCGCGAATATCGGCAATTCGGAAATTCAGGAAGATGGTGAATATATTGCCGAATATTCACAATTCCGGATATTCAATATATTTTTTCATTACACATGCCTGTCAATGCAAGTAAACGAATGGGAAGGCTGCAACAAGAGCTTAGCAACACTCCCTGCGACCATCAACAGTTTTTAAATCCAATATTGGGGTGATGCAAATATTCAGAATATTGCGAAAATTGTCACTTTTGAAAATTCGCAAAAATCACTAAGATGGCGTCCAAAATTCACAATTTTGTTACCTATGCCGCTCATCACTAGTCAGGATCCACGCCAGGCAATACGCTTAGCCGAGGGGGTCCCGATGTATAATGGAAACATAGCCTTTGGCGCGCTTTTCTCTTCTTCTTCTCTAGTTGGCGGCCATTTTGGGCCTGTACATGGAATGAGGCACTAGGTGGGAGATAGGCACCTTGGCAGTCAGCAGGTCCCAGCACAACACAGATCTGTTTGTAATCAATGTAACCACAACACAGTACTTAATGAAGAATAAAGTAATGTCCACACACTGGTTGCTGCTGAACTGGGGGTTACTTTACTAGGCGTGATATTTACATGTGCAGCACTACCTTTGGTCCCAGAGGTAGGGTATCACACTTGGGTTTCAATAATGCAGTACAGTGTTTAAACAGCTACAGCCCAATCCTTGAAGGTGTCTGTTAGCCCAGAGAGGGACGTTGGTTTCTTAGGGCAGTGAGAGAAATAGGGTGTCCATCCAGCAACTACCCTAGCCCTCTGGGGAAACAGGTTACTCACATATACGGCTGGAAGATCCTGCACAGACTCGCCTCTCTGCCGTATTCCCCCGGTGATTCTCAGGATCAGCATACACTCTGATCCTTCCGGGACTACCCTGATCATTTTACCAGGGACGCGAAAGGGGCGGGGGGTAGGTGGCACCATCGACCTCCATGTTTGTTGAGTGGCGTCACTTTTTCCCAGCAGAATCGTGCTCAGGATCTCCTGAAGACTGTGAATCATGGTAGCATTTAATATGGAACACTGTGATTGCTGATGCGCTACGCTCTGGACGGTAGGACGCGTGTACCAATACATTTGCACATCATGTATATATAATTATAGATGAGTATATGTCTATTTTTCCCTGCAATGTTTGGTAGGTTATAAAAGGTCAAACTGTATAAATGAAGAAAAAAACTAACAAAAAAAGAACTTAAAAACCATAAATCTTCAACCTCAAAAAAAAAAGGAAAGCAAGGAAAATGCATTCAGCTCCGCTCATAGGACAGATCGCGCTTTTTGAAGAATTTCCGATATAACAAAGTTCTTCTGCCTCAGGCCAACTTGAGAGGGAGATTGGAGTTTGATTGACCAAAGGACATCAGATAAGAAGAGAAACACTGAATTTAAAAGAGAAATCAATAGAAATAAACTTACCAACATAAAAATGAAGCTTGGCTGAGAGTGCGGCTTATAGATGAAAGAAGTGAGGAATATTCTGTACTGTATAAATTGTGTTTTTATTCATCTTTTATTGATGAATGTTATTAATTGTCCTAATGTGAGAACATTAAGGTAAGTGTGCTCAATAAAGCAAAAGATATTCCTTCAGTTCTTAAAAAGGCCTCCAAAATGTGTGAAGAACTGTAAAAGAGACAAGTGAAAATTACATACAAATCAAATGGTAAATGCCATATAGTAGAATTATGTGATAAAGCGTTAAGGCTATGTTTCTACATCCGCCAGGACCCCCTACGCTGAGTGTATTGCTTGGTGGGAGGTTCCCATGGAGCACATTCACTTACCTGCTTGGTGGATGCTGTGTTCTTACGGCACTGAGCTGTTACCCTGATGCACGGGTTAACGTAATGGAGTATCGGCCGATGTCTGAACACAGCATCTAATGTGTATGTGATCCGTCGGGATCCCGGCCAAGCACTGTGTTTAACATAGGGGTCCCGATGGATCAAGCAACGCTGTGAAAACCTCCCCTAACAGTTTCACAGTGAGTCTTCTTATAGTCTTGGATCCCCCACAGTATAATCCAAATCAGATTCTGGTTGGAAATTATTCAACATATATTATAATTTTTTTTAGGTATTTGGACCCATTGCCACAGGTATTAAACATTACCCAGTGCTAACCAGTGCTTTGTAACATGTAAGTTTATGAACTCTACTCTACTGCTGGATTTGCAAAGTCAGTTATGATGTTATTATTGCTCCTTGTTGAACATCATAAATGATCTTAAGGTTGGTGCACTACATAGTCTAGTAGATCGTTCTTATACAATTGATAATTCATAAATGATTAATATTAATTCAAAAATCAAAGAAGGAAAACAATCAGATGAGGGGTGTCCTGTCCTGGGTCTTGGAGGCTGGTGAAATATGTAAGTAGAAATAAGCCTTTTTTTTACCTAAATTTTCTCTTAAGGTGGCCATACATGGGTAGATTTTCCGAGCCATCGACCGCCATGTGCATTCACGGTGATCGATTGCGAATCGAACACGACCATCCTTTCTTTAAGTGGAATCAATCAATGCCGCTTGAAGAAAGCTCGATCGAACAGGGAACCGACAATTTGGTAAATCTCTATTTGATTGCCATTATTTTGGATAGGGACCAAGTTGTGTATATGGATTTGCTGTCCAATAGGCAAACGCTTGAGCACAGCATGGTGACGTCGTCGTGAGGTCATCACACTGTGCCTGACTATTCATCGATCGAGTGGGTATCGACCTGTCTGTGGGGACCTTAAGTCTGACACAATGAAAATCAGGTGCTTGTGTGTTCTACTAGTATACCATGGACTTTCCTCCTTTCCAAATAACTTTTTGGTCTGTTCATGGGTGTTTTGTTTGTCAATGTCAACACGATTTTAGCCTGCGCCCCTAACAATATATGCCTGGGTGCACATTTACACTATACTTTAGGATATCCCACATTTTACCATTACCACACCTATGGCCACTAATATAATATTTAAATATATAACATAAATTAGCATTAATTTTCCAGTATGTGTAATGCATAGGGTATCTATTTTGCCTAGACATTAATGAAATATTATGTTCACTGGAGCTCTTCTGACCACCATGGTAACAGTAATCAGATATGCCCATTTTTTTGATGCTATAACAGTCTCAACTATTTTGTTATAGTGATGAGCAGCATAGTCAATATTCGAATTCGTGATATTTCACTAATAATTCTACTAATATTCGATTCTATATTCGGAAATTCGAATATTCGCGGTATGACCATGTATTGCGAAAATCATATTCGCATCGCAAAAATCTTTAAAATGAATGGTCACATGCTATGTTTATTTTCGCAATGCGAATATTATTTTCGCAATACATGCCCATATTGCGAATATTCGAAATTGCGAATATCCTCCGAGATATTCGAGATATTGGCGAATTCTCGAATTGCCGATATTCGCGAAAAATATTCGGCATTTGAATATTCGAGCTCAACACTATTTTGTTATTGGTCTTGTCTTTGGTAGCCAGTTTGGAAGACAATAGTTAGCCAATTGCTAAGAATCAGTGAGGTTAGGTACTGATGTTGGGTAAGAAGACTTGGCTTGAAATTGGTGTTGTTAACCATCCCAAGAGTATTCATTAGGGTTGAAGTTAGGCACAGGCTGGCCACTTTAGATGAAGAACAGAAAATTACTTTCTATGAACTATTGTAATAGATCTGGGTGCTGATAACTGTCAAAATGTTTGTCTATGCTGTATCACAACAGCTTACTTCAAATAAAATAACTTGTCCATAAAGTGTGTTACTCTAGTAGACATTGGTGTAACACAAGGTTCCATGGTAAAGCCAATTAAACTGTACAAATTTCCTAAGCATTTTCATTGCTTAGATGGTTGGATCTACTGATTGTATTTCAATGGGGTTTTCCCAGAAGTCATAACTGTCTATTTGGTTTTCTTCTTTCTTATGTTGTCATATATTCTTCCTCTGGTTTGTGAAAGGTTTATTGTAGTCTCGTTGGTAAATAAGGTCAGGTACTGTTGTAAGACGCTGTGTGGGGTTTACCCACGAAAAATGTGAGTCTGCGGGACTCCCCATAAAGAAAAGAGATATAATGGGGAAAACGCAGGTCAATTGAGGAGCGGAACAGTAACTAATAAAAAATTAACATGTGATTACTTGATGGGTTGTTGGTTTTTAACTCACCCCGTACAAGGGATATTGTTATACCAACAACCGCTTGCAGTAAAATGGCATGTGGGGAGAATTGTTGTACACTGACCCCACTCAGTGTTCGGTCCCCTAGTTCAAGGTTGCAACTCACATAGCCTATGGGAGAATGGTGGTCTAGGCAGCTTTGTCCTTCCCATCTGGTTTTGCAAATTCGGTGAGGGTTTTTTTGAAAATAAAAGGCTCAGATGGAGGCGCCCGTCAAAACAAAATGCTCATTTATTTGGCTTGAAATTGGTGTTCTAAATCATCCCAACAGTATTTATTAGGGTTGAAGCTAGGACTATACAGGCCACTTGAGATGAAGAACAGAAAATAACTTTCAATGAACTCTTGTCATAAATCTGGGTGCTCATAATTGTCAAAAATGTATGTCTATGCTGTATCAAGAGCAACCTTCAAATGAAATAACTGAAGATGGATGTCATCAAACCTTTGACCATATAGTGTGTAACTCTAGTAGACATTGGTGTTTACAGGGTTCCATGGTGAAGCCAATAAAACTGGGCAAATTTTCAAAACATTATTGTTGCTTACATGCTTGGATCTACTGATTGATTTTCAATGGGGTTTTCCCCAGAAGTCATAACTGTCTATGAAGCTATGACCGTATTCATTAGGGTTGAAGCTAGGACTATACAGGCCACTTGAGATGGAGAACAGAAAATACGTTTCCATGAATTCTTGTCATAAATCTGGGTGCTCATAACTCTCAAAAATGAAATAACTGAATATATTGTTTACCGGAGTGTCATGAAACATTGGCCATGGAGTGTGTTACTCTAGTAGACATTGGTGTTTTACATTATTAGTGTTCTTCTCCATTCTTCTTGATTTTCAATTTGATTTTCAATCTTGATCTTTTAATTGAACATCGATTGCAATGGAATCCAAAGTAGCACCATATGGAAGGTTTGATCATAATACGACTAAAATCGTTGATTTTAGTAACAATAAAAAAACAAAGGAAAGAGTGATATATAAATTTGTTCATTGGATACAATCGAACCAACCAACAAACAAAATCCTACGATTTTAGTTCGATCATTGTACAATCTTCGAACATTTTCCAACATGTCCGATTTAGATTGATGTTTTGAACGTTATCGAACAATTTTCGCCGATCGGACATGTGTACGATTTAAGTTTGTTCGATGTATACTTTCATCGTTCGATCATTGATCGAACACTGAAATCGAACTGTGTATGCTTTGCTTAACTCTCTGTGAACTCTTGAAATCAATCTGGGTGCTCATAACTTTAAAAAATGAAATACCGGGACATATTGCTTAGCGGGGGTGACATCAAACCTTTGATCATACAGCTTGTTACTCTAGTAGACATTGGTGTTTCACATTGTAACATCAGTGTCCCTCTCCATTAGAGATGGCCGAATTTTTTTCAAAAATTTGACGATTTTGACAATTTTGATTTAATTGCAAAGCCCCTGAACATAGTATTAAGTTCAAAGTCAAGTTAAAATTTCGAAAATCAGAATTTCAACTTTGATTTTGAACTTAATTTATGCAAAAGCTCCATGTGCTAGAGCAAAACTTTTTTTTCAAATGTTCCCACAACACTTCTCTACATCTCCAGCTATTGTGGTGATGATACCATTTTCAGAGGCTTTAGAATCAGCTCACAAAGTCAGCTAATCGAAAAATTCAACCATCTCTACTTTCCATGGTATGGCCAATAAAAGTAGGAACATTTCCATAACATTATCTTTGCCTATATTGTTGGATCTACTGATTTGAGTCTACTGCAGTATAACTGTCTATGAAAAAAAATATATATGTGGGGTTGAACATTGACCCATAATATAAAGGGTGCCCAGAGCCGTACGGAGGGAGGTGGGAGGGCACCATGACTAAGGATCATGGCCGTGGGAGTGGCTTCAGCCCTCCCCCGGAAGGGGCGCGGTTTCAGACATTCTTAGTCTGGAACCGGAAGGGGAAGGTTCTTTTCAGTTCGGGACAGCAAGCTGAACGCCTCGCTGGATCTGGTATGTGTGCGTTTCTCTTGCAGGCCCCACGGCAGTGATGGATTCGGCGCTGGAGGCCCTTTTCTCCCAGCTCCGCGAGCAGGCAGCCTTGAGGGGGGAGGATTGGGTCCATTCTCAGTTAGTCCCCGAGACCCCCCCCCCCTCCGGGCGGCCTGCCCGCACGCGCCGCCGCGCGCCAGATCGGCTGAGCCCTTCCGCTGCTTCAGCTCGCATACGGCCCATCAGTCGCAGCCCTCACCGGGCTGGTCCCGCTACCGCGGGTAGGCCGCGGGCCTCCCGGAGTGGTGCGCCACCACCAGCTACATCTCGGCCGCATAGCAGGAGCCCGCATGCGGCGATCCCTCCGGCGCCGCCCGCCGCGCGTTCCAGGGCCCAGACGGCAGCTAGGCCCCGGGCCTCCCGCGCCCGCGCCACACCACCTTCCCCCACCCCTGTACGCCGATCCCCTCGGGGGCGCAGCAGCCGCCGGCAGGGGGGTGCGGTGGGTGAGCTCCCCGGTTCCCCAGTGCAAGGGCCCTCTGTAGTGGGTCTCATTCAGGACGCGCACACCGCTCCCGCGCAGAGGTCTGCTAGGCCTCTCCTGCCCGCACCCCGCGCGGCCCCCGTTCAGGAATGGGAGGAGGGGGATGGATTTGATCCCTTTGGAGAGGTGGCTGGGGATGACTGCGTGCCTGCGCCTGCGGCTTTGGACGGCCGGGGCCCCGGGGCCCCCTATGCTGCCTCTTCTGGGGGTTCCCCGCCCCCCATCCCCACATCCTGGGAGGCGCTCCCCCTGCGTTTGGATCCCTCGCGGTCACGGTCCGCCTGTGGTGGGACTCCTGGTGTTTCACGGGCTCGCAGTAGCGCTGTTTCTCAGGGCCCCCCATCTGGACGGCAATTCCCTCCTGTGGTCCGGCGGGAGGGGGTGGCCGTCCTGTCTATGTCTCCGCAGGTCGCCGAGTTGGTGGATCGTGAGGCGGCACGTCGGCGGAGTGGGGAAGCATCGGCTGGACGTCAAGCTGCGGGGTGTCGTTTTGCTGCCGGGGGACCTGCGGGCGCTGGAGCGGATGACATGGAGGACGACTTCGTGGTCGGTGAGCTGCCTTTGCACCCACACCTACATACACCTACTGGCTATCCTTTCCATTATTCTGTGCCTCAGCGGGGAATAGGGCCCTTAGGACAGGGGGACAGGGGTCTGTCCGGGCCTCCAGTGGGGTCCCGGGGGGTTGAGGGCGGTCTTTTGGGGTCTTTGCGGTCTTTTCTGTTGTCATGGGAGCAGTCTGCCGGGGGGCCTGCGTCCGGCCCGGAAGCGGCCTGGGTGGGCCGGCCACCGGCTGGGCCTGAGGCGGGGTTGCAAGGTGGTCCTCTTCCCTTGTCTGGGGGGGTTCTTGGGGGCCCTGAGCCCACCGTGGAGGCGGTCCCGGCACCGGCGGCGGTGGACCCGGTTGAAGCTACAAAAGACAAGCCCTTGTTGATTTCGGATGCGGCGCGGGGGGCGGCTTGCACGGTGGCTTTGGGGCCCATTGGGGCGCACGTCCGGCAGGAGGTCCGGGAAAAGATATGGAGGAGGGAATTCATCGACATCTTTACCCTTCTCCCTTTAGAGCGCTATGCGATCGAGAAGTATGAGAAGGGTAAAGAGCACAGGAAGGAGGAGGACGAGGAGAGGCGACGTTATCGCCTCATCCCTCGGACGTTCGCTAATTGGCTCCATGCTTTCTTGATTTTGGGGAGCATCCTGTGTGAGAAAACGCCTGAGGTGTCCCTTGCGCTGTTTCGCTACCTGGAAGGCATTATGGACGCACACAGGATTTATGGGGGGATGGCTTGGCTCAAATACGATGAGCAGTATAGGCAACGTTTGTCGGTTTCGCCAGAGACCCACAAGGATGTCGACTTGTGGCTTCGCCTCATGACGGCTCCCAAACAAGTGGGTTACGGCAGCTTGGGGGGTTATGCGGAGGGGGCGGGCGGACAGGCCTCTCCCTTTCAGGCCGGGGCCGGCGCCTCCTCTGGGGGGGCGGCGGCCTCGCAAAAGAAGGGCGTCTGTTGGCGCTTTAACGATGGCAGCTGTAAGTGGGCCGCCTCGTGCCGTTTTCGGCATGAATGCTCCGGTTGCGGTGGCAGCAATCACCCCCTCAGTAAATGTTTCCGAAAGGGTAAGAGCGGGGGTGGACAGAAGGGGTCCGATGGTTTGGGTAAAGGGGGCGACGCCGGTGATCGTCGAGCGGATGGTGCCCTGGCTAAATGAGTACCCTGACCGTTTGGCCGCTGATGGTTTGTATTTTGGGTTCCGGGATGGTTTTCTTATTCCTTACTCTGGGGGGAGGGGTCGGTCGGGTTGTTAAAATCTCATTTCGGCTCGGGAGCGGCCCGATCTGGTTTTGGAAAAATTGACCAAGGAGGTCCTCTTGGGGAGGATGGGGGGTCCCTTTCCGTCCCTTCCCAGCCCCGACCTTATTGTCTCCCCCCTCGGCCTGGTCCCCAAGAAGGAGGTGGGTAAGTATCGGTTGATCCACCACCTCTCGTTCCCTCATGGCACTTCAGTAAACGATGGGATCGCTGTGGATTTGGTGTCCATGTCTTATACTTCCTTCGACGCGGCAGTTGACGTGGTGCGAGCGGCGGGGCGGGGCTCTTGGTTGGCGAAGGTCGACATTGAGTCCGCATTCCGGCTCCTTCCGGTGCACCCGCGGAGCCAGTTTTTGCTGGGCTGTCAACTGCTGGGTCGGTGGTATGTGGACCGGTGCCTGCCCATGGGGTGTTCCATTTCCTGTGCCCTCTTCGAGCAGTTTAGTTCGTTTCTTGAGTGGGTGGTTCGGAAGGAGGCAGGGTTTTCTTCCATCGTTCACTACCTGGACGATTTTCTCTGTGTGGGTCCGGCGGACTCGGGGGTTTGCGCCTCCTTGCTTGACACGGTCGTTTCGGTGTTTGCGGACTTTGGGGTCCCGCTGGCACACGAGAAGACCGAGGGCCCAGCTCGTTGTTTAAAGTTTTTGGGCATCGAGATTGACACAGTGGCAATGGAGTGTCGTTTGCCGCAGGACAAGCTGCTGGACTTGCGGGAGACGCTGCTCCATTGTTTGGGCCGGAACAAAATCACTTTGCGGGAGGCGCAAACTCTTCTGGGGAAACTGAATTTCGCCTGTCGCATTTTGCCCATGGGGAGAATTTTTTGTAGGAGGTTGGCGGGCATGACGAGCGGTGTGCGTCTGCCTCATCACTTTGTGCGGGTCACTTCGTTGGTCAAACAGGACTTACGGGTGTGGCAGGCGTTCTTGTCCCGCTACAACGGGAAGTCGTTGTGGTTGGCCGACCCGGCCACCAATTCTGAGTTGGACCTGTTCACCGATGCTGCGGGCTCGGTGGGCTTTGGGGCGCATTTTGGCGGAGAGTGGTGTCAGGGCGTTTGGCCCTCGGCTTGGCAGGCGGCGGGGCTCACCAAGAACCTGGCTTTTCTGGAGTTCTTTCCAGTTGTGGTGGCGGTGTCGGTGTGGGCCCCTCAGCTTGCCAATCGCGCGGTGGTCTTTCACTGCGACAACACAGCAGTGGTTTCCGCCATCAATACACTCTCGGCTACGTCCTTTCCGGTGGTGGATTTGGTGCGTAAGTTTGTGTTGGCATGCTTGGCAGCGAACATCAAGTTCCGGGCGGTGCATGTCCCGGGCGTGCTGAATGACGTGGCTGACGCTCTCTCTCGTTTCCAGCAGGACAGGTTTCGCGAGCTGGCGCCTGGGGCGTCGAGGGACCCGGTTTCAGTGATATCCCACTTGTGGGACCTAAGGTCGCCGGTCTGCTGGGATGGGTAAAGAGAGCGTTGGCCCCGTCGACATGGCGGGCCTACACTTTGATCTGGGGCAGATGGTTGCAGATAGAGGCTTCGGTGGGGCCTTTGACGGAGGTGGGAGAACGCAGGGACCTGCTTTTCCTTTTTCTATGCAACTTGTTGGGGTGGGTCGTTCTATGGCCGCCCTGGCATATCTGTTTAAGCTGAGGGGGTGGCCTGACCTCACGAAGGACTTCCTCTTGCGGCAGGTCTTGCAGGGTTATCGCAGGGGTAGAGTGGTGCGGGACTCGCGCAGGCCGGTAACGTTCACTATCCTGGCTGGGTTGTTTAGGGTGACGCCGGGTATCTGCAAGGACGATTATGAGGTGCGGCTCTTCCAGCTGGCGTTTTCGTTGGCATTCTTCGGGGCTTTTCGGGTTGGGGAGTTGGTGAGCCCTAGCAAAAGGTCCCCGGGGGGGTTGCGCTGGGGAGACGTAGTGCTGCGGGGTCAGACGCTCCACATTCGTTTTTATTTTTCTAAGACCGACCAGCTGGGTAAGGGACTTACTGTGTGTTTGGCTGGGGTGGAGGGATGCCAATTTTGTCCAGTTGCTTGCTTTACAGCATTTGGGAGGGTCAGGCCAGATGTGGGCGGCCCGTTACTATGTCATGCGAACGGCACTTGGCTGTCCCGTTACCAATTCACCACGGTATTTCGCAAGGGGTTGGAGCGGCTGGGATTGGCTCCGGGACAGTTCGGCACACACTCCTTTTGCATTGGGGCGGCCACGGAGGCGGCGCGCTGTGGGCTGGATCAAGGTACCATTCAGAGGATTGGTCGCTGGGAGTCCCATCGCTTTAGGTCCTATGTTCGCCCTCATCTGGCCTCTCCTGACTGTTAAGTATGCTGGGTGTTTCTGCGGGCCGATTGCTAATGTTTTTTCATTCGCAGATGACTACAGATGTACGGTGTGGATACTGGGCCACTCTTATGTCACCCGGGCGGAGCGCCGTTCCTTTATTCGTCCTCACGGCAATCAGCTGGGCCTACAGGACGCGAATGTGGACGTTCATTGGTTCGGCTTTCCGGGCCTGCGATGGCGACAAATTTTTCAAAAATTCTCTGATTTGGTGGTGGCCCGCTCCCCTCCCGATGTCCTGGTAGTCCATGCAGGGGGGAACGATTTAGGCACCTGCTCGCAGCTTAGCCTTATGCGGTCAATTAAGGCCTTCTTTGCACGCATCAGGGAGTGTAGTCCCAGTCTGATTTGTGTGTGGTCGGAGATGGTGCCACGCGTTCGGTGGCGGCCGACCATTGACAAGTCAGTCCTTCTGAAGAGTAGGATCAAGGTTAATAGGTCGTGGCTGTTTTCCTGTGCAGGGCGGGAGGTTTCTCTGTTCGCCATAAGCTCCTGGAGGATCCTAAGGGACATTTCTGTTTAGATGGGGTTCACCTCTCCGATCTGGGGATGGACATTTTCAACATGGGGCTTGGGGAGGCGTTAGAGGCGGCCCTGCTGCTTTGGTGGGGGAGGTCCCGGGTTTGAGGTGTCAAAGTCCGGTCCCTGGTGGCGGAAGCTCGGCAGTGCCGCTACTTTAAAGTTAATTGTAAGGCAGGTGATGTGCCAGTATATTAAGGGCAGTCACCATTGTCTATTGGATTGTTTTGAAAATAAGGTACCCACCGTGCCAGTAGCTAAGGGCAGGTGGCAGGTACAGTGAGGAAGGAGTTGATTGGAGAATGGGCGGCACTGTCGGGGGACCCTCAAACAAAATTGTTATTTAACATTGTTATTTAATATTTAATTGTGAGTTAAAGTGTTATTTAAAAGTTATGGTCATTATAAATACAACTATCCAAAGAAGTCACTGTCTGAGTTTTATTTCTATTAGTGTTAAGTGGGTTATGGGAACGGGTCAGGAATCCTGGGGTCATGGGATGGCTAGTCCCCGAGACTTTAACGGCACAAAGTTGTAGACACGGATGTGAAAAC
>CM070035.1:13050942-13107763 GCA_036250615.1 Ptychadena robeensis | reverse complement strand
CGGATGGGTGATCGAGCGGACATGGAATCCGACACGTGTATGGCTAGCTTTAGAGTCCTAAAACTTTTTACAATGTGTGAGCACAGAAAGTGCATTTCTTTTCAAAGAAACAATAGAACCCAGAGGGAGGAAGATTGGAGAAGGTAAGTGTTATTTTTTAACATTTTCTCCCCTAAGCTGGAGATGTACTTTAAAAGAATCTAACGCCACGTATATTTATAGTGACAAATCAGTATAAATGAATGCTCATTTCCTTCTAATGTAACTCCCTCAACTTACTGAACAAATACAAAGGTACAGCATGCACTTATTGTGACATACGCAGCTATTTGGTATGATAAAACAAGGCTAGATGCCACCCTACTGACACAAACAGAGCCACATTTAGCTGTGCAATACGCAGCGTAACAAAGCGGCTCCTTGTACTTAAGTCCCCCTGTAGGGGGTTCGCCGAGAACATGCAATTTTACCTCAAAATAGAAAATTCTGATATTTCAGCAAATATATAATTTGTGCACAATGAGGAGAAAATTACTTTGCTTCTATTATTTATGGGGATACTAATTACACTTTTTGATACATCCATAACAAAGCTAGACACAGCTGGGATGCAGCTCTTGAATTTTCGCTATAAATAAAGTTATTGAAGTGAAGCTCTTATAGTGATATTAGGAGCGCTGTGATGTAAACCCCAATGTCCCCTTCATTTATACCCAACTTCAAAGTCATGTAACAAGTTATACAATACAGTGTGGACTAGTATTTTATACATGAGAAATATATAAAGCAGGTTTAAAGTGTATGTAAAACCTAAACAATTAACTCTTCAAATTCATTATTATTATAATTCTTTTTTTGTTCTTCATTTTATTTTGTTAATAAAAGAATTAAAAGTCTTTTTGTTTTATAAAAAATAATAAAAAATACCTGTCAATTGAAGTTCATAGGCGCATCAAAGCCCCTTTACTTTGAATGGGCGGTGCGGTCTTTTTCCCCTCATTCGGCCCATGTAGGGTGAAAGTCAGCCGTAATGGAGTTTTGACTTCATCGGAATTTATAGTCAGGGGTGCACAACTTTTTTAGTCAGCTCCTCAGATGAGTACCAGGAGATTGTGTGTGGTACTCACCCCATATGTATGTGGTCTTCCTCACTGTCTCCCTCACTGTCCTCTGAGTAAGCCTCCTGCATGGTAGATTCTGCTGCAGATGGACCTCCCTGTTCCTGATTGATCCTCCTATTAGCTGTCTCCATCCACAGGTCACCAGCTGGCTTTGGGTCACATGTAACTCTCACAGTACAACACATTTAACCCCCCAGATCTCATATCTCAGTAGTGCAACCCTGAGATTTTCCGGCTTAGTAACTAACCCCTGAGACTACCTGCAGTCCAAATGTCAACCTCTTGTCAGATTTTACCCTTACATATACCTACTCTGACTTTCATCCCCCAGATCTCAAACACCCTTAGAAGTCCAATCTTTTTTTTTGGATTATTAGTTTACATTCCCAGTGTCACCCCCCTAACTGCAACCTTTTATAGTAATTCATGTTTCCCTGCGGTTATCCAAGTGACATAAATTGTATACATGTAACATTTAGCTGCGGCCGCCCAGACACGGAGCGCCTCCAAGTTGTTAGTACACATATGAGTTGTGTAACAATAATACAGGTATGCAGAGCTAGTACCTGAGTACCACTTATGTGCACCCCTGATTATAAGCTCCTCTTCTGCTAAGCCTGGTTTAGCTGCTCAGCTTTTGCAGTTGCTTTGTCTAAATGGCATTCCCCAACACATTGCTTTGGCTGAAGGCCTGCCCTTTGACTGGAGTACAAAGTCAGGTCAGTAAATATCGTCTAGATAACCTCCTAGACCAGGAATGGGCAAACTAAGACCTGGGAGACGGGTCCCACCAATAAAGCTTTGTTACCTTGTTGAAAAGATGCTCCCACTTCGCTTGTTCTCTGCAATGAGGACGATGCCTTAGGAACGATGCAGGCACATCCTCATGGCAACAACAGACTGTCTCTAGGGATGATCTCTGCTCATTGCAATAAATTAGCTCAGGAAATTTTAAAAGATAACAACGTCTGTGCCACACGTCGCCTATAGCACATCACTGCCTTAATTAGTGATGCTGACAATGCATGGAATTGGCAAACCCATGGCTGTTTTGCCAATATAAGATTTTGGTTCGGCCCCTTTATCAAATTTAAGAAACCAATGTGGCCCAAGAGTCAAAAAGTTGCCCACCCCTGTCCTTGACTTTGAGGCTTAGTCTTCACTATGGGTTAAGCCCCCCATACACGTTCCGATTATTCTCCCGACCGATTTTTCGTCCGATCCTGTCATCCGATTTTCACCTAAAATGTAATGGTCGGTCGGTTGGCTGGCACAAAAAATCGGATTTCAAGTTTTCACCGATCCATCAGCCCAACCCTATTTATTAACAGCTGATCGACCAAAAATTTACGTACAGGTCCGAAGTGGTCCCGATCGATTTTTCGGCCGATTTTGAGAAATCGGGATCGGTCGGGTACATAATTCCGAATCCAATTAATCTCCCGATCGGTCGGTCGGGCAAAATTCGTACGAAAAATCGGAACGTGTATGGGGGGCTTTAAGGATAGTGTTAAGCAGCATATGGTATATTCGAATTTGCGTAATTTCGCGAATATACAAATAAATATTCTAAATTCATAAAATTCAAATCTTCGTCTGTATTCTATTGCCTTACATTGCGCATGCCCGTGCGCAATGATTCGCAGAGATTCGCAATGCAGCTTTACAGCTTCTCTTCCTCATTCTGTCACCTTAGCCAGTACGAGCCAAGTGTGTAGTACGCATATCCATTCGCAATGTGCACACATATGCGCGATGTATGCCGGTAAACAATGTTGAAGCATAATATGTTGAATATCTGCCATTGCGAATATCCAAACACACATTTGCGAAATATTGAGAATTCTTGCATGACGGATATTCGTCGAATATATTCCAATTTTGAATATTCCCGCTCAACACTATTAAGGATGCGCTGCGTTAACAGATTTAAAAAATGCGTTTGTAATGTATCCGTTTTTTGGGGATTTGTTTTTGACCATGATCGGATTGATCAACACATCGAACAACGCATACCATTGCGTTTCAATGGACTCAATACATTTTCTATGAGTGCATAAATATCCTTGCATTTAGTTTACGTCAAACGTAAACGTAAAACAGTGTTTTAATGCATAGTGGAGCCTATGGCTATGTCTCCACTGCTTTTGTGCTCCGTCAGGACCCCCTGCATTGAGCGCTCGTGTCCCGACGGAGCACATACACATTACCTGCCCAGCGGATCCTCTCCTCACATGGATTTGAGCCGATTCGGTGATGCAGGGGTTAGCGTAGTGCAGTACGTTAATCCCTGCATTGGCGGATGTGTGAACAGAGGATCTACCGGGCAGGTAATATGTATGTACTCCTCGGGACCCCATCAAGCACTGTGCTTAACATAGAGGGTCCCGATGGATCACACAACGCAGTATGTAAGTAAGTACATATCTTTCCGAAGCAAAAAAGGTGAAGGCACTCTTGGTAAAAATGGTTCACAAGTTAAAATCATAAATCATATGATTGGCACAGTCACCCCTAGGGGTCTTCTTATTTCATCCCATATGTATGTTGGGACTTATTTGTAGAGTGAGTGAAGACATAGCTCAAGCCTTAGAAGATTTTAACCCGTGCACTGGGGGAGGGTGACCTGCTGCGAGAGATAACAACCCCCCTCTCCCCCTTGCGTCCAGCTTTAAGTTACCCTAGAAAACCTCAGTAGTAAAGTTAAATAGCAGACACATAATGGGAATCAGAGAAATGCGCCTTTTAGTAGAAGTGCAGTATACAAGCACAGAAGTACATCAATATTTCCCAGGAAGGCTTCTCAGGCCAGACAAAGCTAACTGTGAGTATATTACTTATTGCTCAAAGGACACCTTCCTCTGACATCTTCTTCTCCTGCTGTAAATCCTTAGTGAACCTTCAGGAACTTCAGAATGAATGACAAAGGTAGAAGTATTCATGATGGTCATATAGTCAGGGATGCACATAAGTGGTACTCTGGTACTCAAAGGTTGCCAAAACCTAGCTCTGCGTACCTATAGTATTGTTACACAGCTCATATGCGTACTAACAACTTGGAGGCACTCCGTGTCTGGGCGGCCGCAGCTAAATGTTACATGTATACAATTTATGTCACTTGGATAACCGCAGGGAAACATGAATAACTACGAAAGGTTGCAGTTAGGGGGGTGACATTGGGAATGTAAATTAATAATCCCCAAAAAAGATCGGACTTCTATGGTTGTTGGAGATCTGGGGGATGAAAGTCAGTGTAGGCATATGTAAGGGTAAAATCTGACAAGAGTAAAACACAAGTGTGACAGCTGCAATATGACTATGAAAGGATGACATTTGGACTACAGGTAGTCTCAGGGGTTAGTTACTAAGTCAGAAAATGTCAGGGTTGCACTACTGAGGTATGAGATCTGGGGGTTCAAATTTGTTGTACTGTAAGAGTTAAACAGTGACAGCTAATCGAAGGCTAAATAAGGAACATGGTCCATCTGCAGCAGAACATGCAGAGGACAGTGAGGGAGACAGTGAGGAAGACCACCATACCTATGGGATACATTTCATGGTACTCATCTGAGGAGCTCATTAAAAAGTTATGTGCACCCCTGTATATAGGACCTTCTGGAGACCAAAACTTGTCATCAGTATTTCTACACCAAGACCTGGACATTAGACAAATAATAAAATGAAACACTAGAACATCTTGTAACATGTTCCAGGCCTCAGACACTCCATTGTTTGCCTATGAAAAGGAACGTCTGCTGCAGATTCTATCATAAAAGGAGACGGCGTAACACAATGCAATGCCTCCTTATGTTGTAATAACAATAATACGCGTCTGCACTGTACCGCTGCCACTGGTAGTATTAAAGGGGAAAGTGTTCACAGCTGTAAGATAAAGACTTCCCATGTCTGCATCCCACAGATAACAATATACTGTATATGATGAACCATTGTTGGGTAGGTTATAGCAGAGCATTTTTCCTTCTGAACATGAGATGTGATGTTACAATGTAGTAGCTTAGTAAAATTATAATTTATGATTCAATAAAAATATTACTGTTCAATTAGTGCTGAACCAATACCCCCCCCCCCCCCCAATTGTGCATACACAAAATTCATGAGGTATCAACGCGTTTCGCCCTTTCTGGTAGACTGACCTCATCAGGAGGGAACCTGAAGTATAGATGTATTTACACTTGTTATGGAAACGAGAATTGGCTCCCACCTGATTAGAGATGGTAAAAAAAATTCACAAATTCAACTATTTTGACGATTTCGAGTTAATTGCAAAGCCCCTGATCATGGTGTCATCAACTTGCTGGAGATGTAGAGAAGGGTCGGGGGTATACTGCAAAAAAAAAAGTATGTCTCTAACACAAATAGTTTTTGCACAAATGAAGTTCAAAGTAAAGTCCAAATTTTGAAAATCTGAATTTTGACTTTGATTTTGAACTTAATTTATGCAAAAACTACATGTGCTAGAGCAACACTTTTTTTTCAAATGTTCCCCCAACCCTTCTCTACATCTCCAGCAATTTTGGTGATGATACTATTTTCAGAGGCTTTGCAATCAGCTCACAAATCATCTAGTCAAAAGATTCGACCATCTCTACTCCTGATGACGCCCATCTACCAGAAATGCCGAAACGTGCCGAGAGATATGTGAAGGGGGCGCCCTCCTCAATTCTACAACACTGTTGATTGTTTGATTTGATGGGTGTCTTTTAGTTGACTGTTGTGACCACCCTGTACAGGTGGTACCACTGTAGATTTCACTACTTGTTGTACAATATAGCTGATGACCCAACATGCCCCTTGTTTTATTGTCACCACAATTAAAGGTCCCCAAGGCTAGCCACCTCATATGATCCATCTAATGATGTATCCTTTTTTGTGTTTTTCATAATGTTGGGGACTGTGGAATTTACTCTGTAACTCATTTAGGGGGGGTTTCCACATGCGTCGGGACCCCCTCCACTAAGCGTATTGCTTGGCGGGAGGTCCCGACGGAGCAGATTCACTTACCTGCTCGGTGGATGCTGTGTCTTCACTGCGCCGAGCCATTCTGCCGTTACAAGACCGAACATTGTGCCTCTGCATCGGCGGATGTCTAAACACAGCATCCACCGAGCAGGTAAAGTCTATGTGTGATGTATAGGCTGTATCAACACGCTCAATACTTTGCATGGAGATTTTTGTCTCCATGCAAAGTATTGGAGATGGAACAGGGTTCTCCAACATGCAACATCCATTAATAGATCCTGCTCGAAGGAAGGCACAGATGGGTAGATTTGTAAAAAGTACAATTAGAGTACAATCAAGCTCCGTGGGCGCGCACGTTGCTCGATTGTACTCAAATCTATTTCCACATCTACCCGTGTGTCAATAGATCCCTTCCTTCAAGCGGGATCTATTGATGGATGTTGGAAAACCCCGTTCAATCTCCAATACTTTGCATGGAGACAAGAATCTCCATGCAAAGTATTGGATGTGCTGCTACAGCCTGGACACCGCTGTCAGTATGGAGGGGGCTTAATTGAAAGAATACATCTTTATAATAGAGATACAGACATCAAAAGCAGATATAGCCAGTCAATGACTGGTAAATAAAGTTGCAAGCTGAGTGATAAAATACCAACAAACATTGACACTTCAATTATGAGAAGTACATCAAATTGTTTCTTTATGAGATAAGTGCACTTTACAACGCGCATCCTGTTTGCCCCCTTGTTGGTTCCTAACATAATTCACTCTCCTTCAGCAGAGACACACATACAGAGTTCCTATGACCGTGACCTCTGCTGGTTGTTTGCATCAGCTCCACGACTCTCCGTTCTACTCGATGGTCTGGAGCATTGTTTAAATGTGCACTTATACTAAAATTCCAATGTGAACTCCATTGTGTTAGATGGATCGATATGAAAGAGATTTCTGCTTTGTAATAGTTGAAAGCAAAAACAAAACGTGTTTAGCTATTTATTATGTTGAAGTCATGGCAGAAGTCCATTTCCATGGCTCATGGCGGCTCTTGCCTGTTTACAAGCACTAGGACTGCTAAGAAGGGTAACCTTGCTCATGCTAGTATGCGGTACTTTGTAACGTGGCATTAAGCCTTTGTGTAAAAATAAAATGGCTACCGTATATACTCAAGTAGATGGTGTTGAGCGAAAATATTTGAAATTCGAATATATTTGACGAATATCCGACATTCGAGAATTCACAATATTTCGGTGCTCTTGGATATTCGCAATGGTGGATATTCGTCATATTGTGCTTCAACATTATTTACCTGCATACATTGCACATATTTGTGCGCATTGCAAATGGATACGCACAATACGCACAGTGCTTGTACTGGCTAACATCACAGAATGAAGAAGAGACGCTGTAAAGCGGCATTGCGAATCATTGCGCACAGGTACGCGCGATGGAAGGCAATAGAATAATTTTACGAATTTCAAATGCTCCTTTGTATATTGGAATTCAAATATACCATATGCTGCTCAACACTACTCTTCAGTGCCATCGATGATGCTAAAGAGGGTAGCGCCATTGACCTCCATGTTATTGAGTGGTGGCGCTGGCTTCCAGCACATCCCCCGCGTCATCAACGCTTCTGGACGCATAGTAGGAGGGAAGGAGAGCCGAACAAAGCGAATCACAGGCAGAAGGCTCAGGAGGTTGATGACTCCAGCTAGCCAATAAAGGGGATCACTTATAATATTTGAGCGGTTTGAGGAAGCTCCAGCCCAGTGTGATGACATCATCATGCTGAGTCCAATATCGAAGGGACCCGCAGTCCCGGTCCAAAGCAATGGACATCAACCGTGATTTATGGTCATGTCCGATAACCTTGGATCAATCAATCCCGCTCAAAGGAAGGCATAGACGGGTAGATTTCTTAACACATTTGAGCTCCGTGAGTGCGCACGGCACTCGATTGTACTCAAATCTATTTAGCAACCCACCCGTGTATGCCCAGCTTTAAACTCTAAAGCAGGGTACAGACGTGGAGATATGGGTCAAATCGATGATCGTTTTGAGCGCCATGCGCGCTTACGGCCTTCTATCTGACCCATATATTGTGCCCCTATCGCTGAAAACAGCCTTATCGGACATGACCATTAATAAGGCCGATGTCCGATGTTTTGCCTAAAGACTGTGAGCCTCCAGGCAAAGCTTGGCTGAGGAGGAGGAGCCGGGGAGAGACAGTTCTGCTGTCCCGGCTCCTTCGATATCTGTCAGCAGCGTGATGGCGTCATCACACTGCAGCAGGGTACATCGGACGGCTCAAATATCGAGCCACCTGTACCCTGGTTAAACTTTCTGTATTTGCCCATTAAAATCACTTCTATTGTTCATCCTGCAGTCTCCTGATTTTACATGGGTAAGGATCTCCACGTTGACTTCTTACATACCTTCTGATCTACTGTAGGGGTACATTATCTTCGCACTAATTCCCAACTGCAGACAAACCTTACAAATTTCAAGACTTTCGGAAAACATCTTTTTTCAGGTGTTTCATTATACAACAATATTGGCTGAGTGCTCCATGTGTCTGATTGCAATTTGCAATAATGACTAATTAATTGTAATGAATATAAAAAAAATGGATAATGGGAGCTGGATATCTTCACTTTCTGAAGATTTGAGCCACTGAAAAGGTATAATCATCAATATGGCTGTAATTAGCTTTGAATATGCATGAATTGCCTTAAATGAAAACTCTCTGGAGACAATCATCTTAATGTGAAATATATATTCATAATAATCTCAGTTTTGAGTACGGCACTTAACAAAGCACTTGGCAGGACAAGTGAAAATGTGCACCGTGTGAAATCCTCCCCGTGGCCCCTCCGCGCATAATGGCTCTTTATTTCAACTTTTTGGTAAAAAAGTTTATATATATTATTTGATACATAGTTTTTTAAACTTATTTTTTAGAAATTGACTAATTGGTAGATAAGTAGATACGTCTGACAATTCTGGTCTGATATACTTTCCTTTATAAATTGTGTATTGGACCTCTCAAATATTGATGACCCTAAAGGCTGCCATACACATCCCGAGTAGGTCAGACAGACCTACTGCGATATACACCGGAATGCAAACGTGATGACGTCATCACGTTTGCACCCCAGTGCATTATGGGGCCCCTTCAGTCGGCCGGCACCCTTTGTGTGCCGGCCATTAGCTTCAATGTAGACGCCGGTCTTCATTGAAGCTAATGGCATCGAGAGATTATCGGACATGTCCGTTCTCTGGCCAGCAGAGCTGTGGGGCGACAGGGATCTGTTGCCCCATGTGGGCACATGCCGATTAGCGGCGCAAGCCCGTCGGTCAGGTGAAAAATCGGCCGCTTATCGGCATGTGTATGGCAGGCATAAGGTGTGTCTCCTGGGTATATTCAGGGATTTCATGCATCAACACTCATTGTTTTTAGTGATGAGCAGCATAGGAAATATATTAAAGTTCACAACATTTCTCTAATTCTCCATTTCTCAAATATTCTAAATATCTCCTGATGAAAAAGTTAAAAGTCGACCCAATATTTCACCTAGTATCGAAATTTTGACTGAAAAATATAGTGTTGATCGATTGTTGAGTGTTGAATATCGTCATGGCAAATTAGTATTAGTATTAGTTGAAATATTTGTGAAATGCCAACATTCGAATAGATTATTCGTGATCAACACTATCACATGAAAACTCAAGTCAAATTTTGAAATTGACAAGTCAGAATTTCAAATTAGAAACTTCGAAGTCGAAATTTCACAAGTGAAAAAAGTTGGACGAAAAGTTGGAAAATCTGTGGGGTGATCTGAAGAGGACTGTGCACAGGAGATGCCCTCACAATCTGACAGATTTGGAGTGTTTCTGCATCCCCAAGAGGAGTGGGCAAATCTTGCCAAGTCACAATGTGTCATGCTGATAGACTCATCCCCAAAATGTGCCATGCTGCTAGACTCATACCCAAAATGTGCCATGCTGATAGACTCATCCCCAAAATGTGTCATGCTGATAGACTCATACCCAAAATGTGCCATGCTGCTAGACTCATACCCAAAATGTGCCATGCTGATAGACTCATACCCAAAATGTGCCATGATAATAGACTCATTCCCAAATTGTACCATGCTGATAGACTCATACCCACAGCACAGGAACCTGACATTTTACCAGGGGTGTTTAGACATTTTATATACACTGTATTTATATATATATATATATATATATATATATATATATATATATAGTTAACACCCATATTAATGGCCGTATGCCATATATGTCACTAAACACTATGGGGCAACAACATGGGTTTCCGGCACCAGGCGACCCCTTACCTAGTGACATCACTGCTATTCATGTAAGTAACATCATGATTAATAAAGCATTTGTGTTACTTAACTCTTTTGGATTGACCCATCTAAGACAGCTTTAGCTTTTTAAAGAATACTTTATATATCTGGGAGAATAACAAAGACGGTCCTACACACTCTGCACGATGGCGCTTAGATTCAGAAATCACATTCATGCTTAAATATTTGGAGATTATGACAGTTATTTTCAATAAAAAAAAACCTCCTCATGTCTTCTCCTCACCTGTCATGTGCTAACTGCTGACCAGGCTTCCTAAGCCACGGCGGACGGTTTTCCGGAGCAATTTTACTAACATGTCTATTTTGATGTTTTCGCATGTCTCTGTGGACTGCCACAAGTCAGGAAAAAGCATCTCCCTCTTGAGTCTAAATGATAGCATACCCGCTGTAAGGTGCTATTTACCCCTCAGGTGGTGAAGTGAAGAGGCATGAAATGTGTCAATATACTCGGGAACATACTGTGATCTTACTGTAGTTGACGAAAGTGAGTGAGATTTAAAGGGCAAGTCCAGCCAAGCAGGTAAATACACAGTTGAATATCTTATAGAAGTGTTATTTTACCTGCCAAGGGGATTTGTAAAGGAATGAACATGTCCTAGCTGTTCCCTCAATGCTTCTGGTTGATTTTGATAAGTAGTGTAAGATGGACACTCTGCAAAGGATTTATAATTCATCACTTTCCATGTCAATGCCCTATCCCCACTACTAGTTGACAATGTTCCCTTGTCCTGCCATTGCCACTTTCCTGTGTTCATAGAACAGCCGTACTTAACATACTCCACTAGCAGATAGGTATTGTCTTCTCCAGAGAACACAGTAATCACCTTTATAGTGTCTTCATCTTCTTTTTTCTCAAGCAGGACCATTTCTAGCTACTTTTCATGGTCAATCTTTGCACTAGACTCAGATGTTGGCTCACTTATTATGCTATCATGTAAAGATGGTTGTCTATGCATTTCTTGGCATTGATGGGCTCTTATTGTAGCTACAAGGTCACAGCGTACAATTCTAATTAATGGGAGAGAACACACTAAGGAAATGCAGCAGATGGATTTCATCAGGAAATTCAAACTGGCGAGGCAGCAGGCTGGACTGTAGACTAAAGCTGGCCATACACCTTTAGACTTCTCTTTCAGATTTCGTTTAGATCTCCTTTTGTTTTACCAAAACCATGAAATATTATGGACTTTATAAACCATTAATTCTACCTGTGTTAAATCGCAGAGGACCCGGCACTACATAGTTGTTGGTAGGTCTAAACGATATCTGAAAGGGGGATCTAAAAGTGACAGCTTTAGGCTCTGGGCTTGAGGTTTGGCTGAATGGCTATTGTTGGTTTGGCTAAACAGTAGAATAAGTAGAGTGGGGAGGCATGTCTATAATGTAATGAATGGATCACCCTGCTAGAGCATGTAGATATGCCCAGACCATGCTGAAGGCTACGCAGGTGCCTCTGAGATACCTGGGGTCACCAAGGATAACACAGGATTGCCTGTGACCTCTATAATAAACATACAACAGTTGTGGATCAGCTGGTAGACACTGAGTGAAATAAATGTCAATGTAATATTTGAAGGAGTAAATTACCTTTAAAGTAGTTAAAGGGATCAGGGGTGTTTTTTAAAGTTTCCACGCCTTGTGAAGAATAGTTTTCTATTCCTTTCCAGTGGCGGTTTTACATAGGGGCAATATATGCGGTTGCCCAGGATGGCAGCATGCTGGGAGGGCGGCATCTGGGCATGGAAACCTTTTCCGATGCCTCCCCTCAAACGCACCCGCATTTCAAGCTTACGCCCACCCACAAAGAGAGAAGGGTGTCTCTGGAGAAATTACTTACCATCACCCCTGGGGGAACACTCTGGCTCCGTATTATCAGATAAGATTTAAGAAGTTATTCATGAATGAATCCCCCCAAAAAATGTAAAAAAATTTCCTTCTAACTTAAAGAACATCCCCTGGCATTCAAATGGCATTAACACATACGATGCTTTGAATCTGAAGGGGTCGCTCCCCTTTTTTACAGCATGCCTCAGGTAAGCAGCTAGTTGCCATTATGTTAATTTTTTTTACCACAACCAATAAAATAGAATAAAGTTTCCAAAACACCGTACAATGTATATGACTGGTCTGAGTTTCTAAACTTTCTCTTGAAAATGAGCCAACGGCACCTATTCTGGTCCTCTAGTCATGAGTCATTAGTCATATTTCACCTTTATTTTTTCTTTTCCAAATATTTATGCAATTGGCTGTTGAAGCGCTTTAGAGTCCTACAGTTTTGTTATCCATTCATCACAATAATAAAATATTGATTTTTTTCCACTCCTGATCATATATATTTACAATGCTCTAAAATTATTTGTATGTTCAATTATTTTTGGTTCTCCCATTCTATTAGCCCTGTGTCCGTTGATGAGTGATTTATGGGGAGATATCAGGAAGATTGATTTGCGCATGTTGAGGTATGCCTGTATTTCCTGTACTACACAGACAGCTTTTTATAGAAAAGATTAGACTTCAACATCAGATGCCTCTTTATGAACCCATTTGTAATATATGACAGGACCAGGTGGCTTACGCAGTCAGACATTCTCCGCTCACGGCAGCTTTACACTCTCTATTCATTTATTACACATATATATATACTGTATGGACAATATACTACCTCTTCATCATTGAAAGCAAAATCAGAAATTTGGCTTTAGGTTTATAGAATGTTAAAAGATAGGTTATTTCACCATCAGCAGAAAGTAGTATGATGAAAGAGGAAACACCACCCATCTCTAGCACCCAAGTGCACCGCACGTACCAGGGTGAATCAAGGGGGCCAGGGGACAAGGATCTTTCCCCTATGTTGCTACGGACTCTCTCCAGGCCTCCACATACATGTACCTCCCTTCCGTCCAAGGGGCAGCCAGGCCTCACAGTCCTCACCTGCAACATCGGCTGAGCGGGCTTTCTTCCGCTTGGCAGGTCCTTGCGCAAATCTCTCAAAAAAATTCCAAGAAACATCCGATTGTTGTGAATGCCCCTTAATATCAATGATGTCCCAGTCCCAATTACATTCTACGATATTCCTGGGAGCCATCTGGGAGCAGTATCTGCCGGTACAGTTTCTCCTAGGCTAGGACTGCATTTGCCCCCTGCAAGGGGTACAAGGGGGAGGCATTAGTTACATCTTAGTGGGGGCCTGGTCTTCCGATCCACAGGCCTGAGGCCTGTTCCCCACTGTACCCAGTACGCCTCTGCTCTCTTCTACTATGCTGCTAGGAATACCTAAGTCCTTCACTTATATAAGCTCCAATTCTCCTCCCAGATGGCTCTCAAGATCAAAACATCACATGTTCCAAACATTTGCAGTGACACCTCTCACCTATGTTTTTCCCAGCAACAACACAAACACAATCACTGACATTACTCATGGGGACACGGTTAACCCCTTAATGACCATGGTACATTACACTGTAAGGTACACAGGAATCAATCAGACGACAGAGGCGGCTGTAATGCTCAAGGCCCAACTTTATTGGCGCTCGGGGCCCAGATCGGGTACTCGAGTAATACAATAGCACAACGGTGCAGAGGTAACGATAACAGTAGTCCAGATAACGTTCTTAGCTAATAGTCACAATGGAAAGTCCTCCAGTGAATGCCGGCAGTGCTTACCCCAGGACGAGACAGGGACACAGACAGCGCAGCAACGGTATTGGCGGTGACACCGGCGACATCCAAGGCTAGATGAGGCCGCAGGTACTCCAGCGCGCAGGATCGCGTAACTCAGACGGGACCCACGGAGGACCAGGCATCCACCCCACTGGAATCACAGTACTGCCGATCGTCGGCTGACACGGCAGCGAGTGGTATGGATCTGGGTAGTGAGTCGTGCGTGCTATTGCGCCTACTGGCTGCACGGATGCCGAGCTAGCAGGACCGGGATGCAAGGCCCCAGATGAGACAGCAGCAGACGTGCTGCCTGTCTCTACCTCGCTCTCCTCCAAAAGCCCCGTCCGGTGGGCGGGGACACCTCTTAACACTTCCTGGGACCCCAGGGCATGCTGGTCCAGGGGCTTAAAGGGGACCTCGTCTGACTACACTACCCCTGGCCACTACAACACTACAATCCACCTTCCTTCAATTGTAAAGTGTTAAGGTAGCCATACACAGGTCGATTTTTCACTCGATTTTTGACTGATCGATCACTGCGCCTGTTCACGAGATCGATCGGCGATCAATCAGCGATCAATCGGGTTCTGCCCATCCTGAACTATCCACCAAAACAACAGAATTGGAATCGACTAAAAATCGGATCGGACATTGAACCGACATTTAGTTTTTTTGGGTCGAAGTGGCAGTGGTGGGTGTTTTTATGGCCGGTTTGCTGGTGAGATTTACGGACTGTCACTCCACCAGATGATCTTCTCTCTCCCCGGGTGGTGGCACGATTGATAGATAGGCGTGCTGGGGGAGGCATCCACCCATGTTGCCTATGCCTAAAACCATCATTGACTATAATAGAGGTTGATTATATGCCCCAGTACATTCCAAATCCCAAAAGTTAAGGGAAAAATCCTCACGTAGGGACAGTGGGTGGAGCCATGCAAATCATTTCTGTACACCCCATCAGCCAAATTTATATCCAGGCCTGCTGGTGTACAGTGCAAATATAGCCTTATGGCTTTACTGTGTTATGCACTGCCCAAGTTGAGGGCTTTTTGATTCCTTTAATCCCTTTTAAACATAACCTTCATGGTTGTTCCTCTATAATAGAGTTTATGAGCCCAGCCATTTTATATATATACATTGTAACACAGTGGCACCGATATCACCTGTGTCACTGGGCATTGTGCTGGATGGGAGATATGTGGGACCCCGGTATCTCAGATTCCCATTCTGAGGTAAGACCAGGAATCTTTTTATTTAATTTTCATGTTCCTCTGCTGGTATTTTTTTACATTATGTTCTGGGGTTGGTTTTACTGGGAATCTGCAAGAGCAGGGTGGGGCAGATTCCCAATCCAGGGTCCAGTATTTCCGAAGGCTCAGGATCCCATTAGAGCACCTGGTGCTCAGTATCAGGGGCTGATGTGTGTAAAAACAATCTCTGCTCTGGAAAGGAGAGGATTGTGTTTTGTGTAGAAGCCAGGAGGCTGTGGAACTAAGTTGTGGGATTTTCTATGGCTTTGGTTGGATTGCCATTTACCCCCTGCAAGGGTTTTGTTTTTTGTTTGTCCATAAACACGAGCAGGAGCCCTAAAGGAAAGTACTATCTGTGTGGAGACTCCACATTAAGAGCACCATTTGCAGCTGAACCCCCACAATATATATATAATTATAAAATAAAAACAATTGTGTTTTGAAATAGTTTAAAACATTCTTTAACTTTAGTGAAAATAGGACTCCTGGCACTGATACATTTATTCTGTTGGAAGTTTAGTGAAATATTGTTTGATGGTTTAAGGTTTGTTTGTGAAGTAAAGGTATTCATGCATTCAATATATATATATAAGTATATTTTAAGTAGAAAGAATACAATGCATCTAGACCTTTCTAGCTCCTCATTTTAATTTGAAAACCCCAGCAGTGATAATTAAGAATCGCATAGGCACTTGTTTTGTTTGAAGACTGAGGTAAGTCCGAGGCACCATCGCCAGTTGATGACTAGTGTCAACAGTTGTTGTTAAATGTTTAGTAAAGCCCCCCATAGACAGGCAGACTCCTCCATGCAACTTCTGTACAACCAACTTTTTTTCTACCAAAACCATGTAATAGGAGGACCTTTCTACACCTTCCAATCACTATGTATTCTATCAGGGAGGTCACTATACTACATGGTTGTTGGTAGGTCTCATGAAAGTTGTATGGAGGAGTCTGCCTGTCTATGGGGGGCTTTAGAAAGAGAAAAAAAATAAAAAAATCCTTAAAGCCCCCCATACACCTGCAGATTCCTCCATACAACTTTCATGAGACCTACCAACAACTATGTAGTATAGTGACCTCCCTGATAGAATACATAGTGGTTGGAAGGTGTAGAAAGGTCCTCCTATTACATGGTTTTGGTAGAAGAAAAGTTGGTTGTACAGAAGTTGTATGGTAATTGTATGTGGTGTATGGGGGGCTTTATACATGAAATTCCTTTACACATGAAAATATAAATACTTTTGTATTCGAATCAATAACTTACAAAACATTGTGCAGCTGATCTCTAAAGAATTCCCATCACGTGTCCTTTTTATGAAATCACCATAGGATTATTCAATAGAAAGAAAAATATGATTTACCTATTTAACAATACAATTTAAATAATGAGGGTAACATATTTTATTCTAACTCGGAATGTGTTCTTTTTTTTGGTTTCCTTCCATATGCTTAATAGTGATGAGCGACTAGGCAATATTCGAATTCGCGTAATTTCGTGAATATCCGCCATAATATTCGATTCCATATTCGTAATCTCGAATATCCGCACTTACGGCATAAATTGCGATCTTACAATCGCAATTGCGATCAAATATGCGCAATGTATGCAAGTCAATGGAGCTCGGATATTCGACTGGGAGAATATCCGTCATTTCCGTTTTAAAAAATCGCATTGCGATTATATAATTGCGATCCCATTCATTGCAATGGATTGCGATTATATATTTGCGATTCTATAATCGCAATAAAATCGCGAAAAATTTCGATCGAGTCGGATATCCGATGATATATTCGCGAATATTCGCAAAATAGCGAAGTAACGATATTCGAGCTAAATATTTGAAAATCGAATATTCGAGCTCAACACTAATGCTTAAAACGTATTGATAGCTAAACTGGCATTTTGTTTTGGCAACAAGACCTTGGCACTCTATGAGCTTTGGCATGTCCAGTGTTGCTTTCCCTTAATTAGTTCTCCTTGACAACTACACATATACCTGCATGATGCCAAAATAATGTGATCCACTTGACTAAACCCTAAGTGATGTTTTTCCAATGGTCATGACTGTGCTTGCTACCATCTTTACATAAAAATATTGGCCTCATCTGTTCTGTTTTACTAAGCACACAATGCAAACCAAAATTATCTGTCACCCCCCTCATTTCTCACCTTAAGCACAAGGAACAACACAAGAATGTCCCAAATATGAACAATATGTAATTGTATTGTGAAGCTTGCTTGTGAAGCTTGCACACTCTACACAAATGTCCCATATAGCAATACATAAGGGCATGCTTAGAACATCCAGTACTTTTTTGGGAGTTTTCAGCTCTGGATTAAAAGTTAAACAAAAAATGGGAGGATGTGCTTTATCCAATGTGGAAAAACACACCAACATTTTTTTCAGGGCTTTTCAGACATTTTACACACAACAATCATATCAATAAAAGATTCTTTATTTTGTATACAGAGACTTAAAATAAAAATTTGGGGTTCTTAGGCAACATAGTGTGACACCACCAACAGTAATATGAACAATCAAATACAATTATACAGTGTATATGGTTTATTTTTTTTTCCTTCAACATGTTTCGTCCTCACAGGCTTCTTCAAGGAGATTTAACTTTAAGGAAAACGTAACATCACAAGTATGATAATGTATACATCATGGTTAGGCAAACCTTAAACCACAGTATATACAATGTCTTGATGCAATTAATGAAATGAATGTCATGTCCATGTATAACCGTATGATCACAACATATACAAATTAATAAAAGGTGTATTCAAGAGCTCATACAAATCAGAAACAGATTATAATTGGATGGGCTACAAAATTTCCGTTCAGTTAATACCAATGGCATTACGAGCCATTGCATTATGAGAGTGTGGGTGTAGTTAGCACTGGGTGAAACCATTTAATTCCCAGAGGAGCTGTGACATTAAATTATTAAATTTCCAACCAAATACTTTTTGTATTGGGGGTTGTACAAAGGACTTGTAGGTCAGTGCCAATCTACATCAAGAACCATAGCTCTAATCTCTGTGTGATAGCTGCAGCACAGATTTTGGCTTTTCCCTGCCTCTAGTCTGTAAGTCTGGGACTTTATGTCCATAAAGTATGTTTTTAATCCTAGCACGTATCACTGTTTAACTATCTGGCCTATTTAAAGTCCCAGGAGGTTAGCCCCCCCCCCCCCCCCCCCCCCCCCCCCCCCCCCCCCCCCCCCCCCCCCCCCCCCCCCCCCCCCCCCCCCCCTTACAGACTAAGTTCACAACTTTATTTGGGTTTCCCTTTTCTGTTTGATAGTTACATGGGATGAGGCAGTTTACAACTGTGAGTGCTAGACGCTCTGCATTCTGACAAATACTCACCCACCTATCTTTATAGTCAACATTACTACACAGTTTGAACCCCCTATTACTCATATGATACATAGGTCACTATGGGGTGACACCATGGCTCTCGTGCACTAGGTAACACCAACCCTAGTGTCGCCATTGCGATTACTATATTTTAACCTGGATTACACCAAAACTGGTTCCGATTCTGGCTCTGAAAGACTAGACTAGATACCGACCTCCTACTCGCTCTAACATTCTTACCCTGTCAAGCATCCTGTGAACTTGTCAGAATTACAGAGCGACCATAATTACCTAAATAGATCAACAGCTATTTTTAAAAAATATATTTCAGTCAAACTCCAAGGTAAGGAACGCATTAGTCTTGGACTAAAATCAATATCCATCATGGGATAAGAAATATGGCTTCTGTCAACCATTTTTGGCAATGTACTCACCTCCCAAAAAAAAGGGAGGTGAGTACAGGCAAAGGTAGTGATCTGAAATTCATGTATCCTTTAAAATAATAATAACAGAAAAGGAGAAACATTCATGTATGTATGCACTTATGCATCTCAACTTACATATATACAGTGCCGCCATCAGAATTCCCGGGGCCCCAGACTCTGAAGTTTTTTGCCCCCCCCGGGACAAAAGTTGTTGAGCGGGGGATGGTAGCAGACAGCTAAATGTTTGCGGGTGCAGCTCATAAAAGTCTGTCTTCAGTCCAGCGAATTGCAGACTGGGCAGCCCGAAATGTAGCCACCAGGGACCAGAGATAATGCCCGTCAGGCTCCCCTAGCTGCTCAGCCCGGGACAAGATTGCCCACCCCCCACCCCCAACAGCAGCCCTGTATGTATATATATACATATATATATATATATATATATATATATTCTTTTTTCTAGAGCAGATAGCACTAAAAAATCTCTGTTGAATCTGTTCCAAAATGAACTTTAAGCTCTATTTTGCTGCCTTTATTTTTTTTATTTTTCAATCAAACTTCCGTCTGATTAAAAACTAATTACAATAAAATGAAAGGCTCTGCTAACATATGCTAACAATTGAAGAGAGCTAAACCTCAAGGCCTATAATTTTCCATGTACTCCCACTCGTTTCTCTTTATTTGTTTCTGCCCCATACTGTATTTACTTCTATGAACTTTTCTCCAGTATTAAAACGCCAAGAAGTAAGGCAGTTGGCGAGCTGCCACGTTGTACAGAGCCGCGTGTAATCCTTTTATAATCCTTATTCAGCGTGATTATAAAAGCGTCTAGATTGATGTACACTTCTCAGCAGGGCTGGTATCCAGGATTTTTATTTCCTTATTGTGGGATGCTTACGACGTTACATAATGGCTCTTTCTGTAACATAAAGCACTCTTCCCAAACAGATTAAATAACTTTAAAATTACTTCGATGGGATATAATTACATGCTTGCCACTTATTTAGAAAGAGTGATTGATTGCCCTTTGATCGTTCACTTCCATCAGGAGCTGTAAAGATTTAACTGTTAGGAAAGGAACCGTTACTCCGAGAAATTTTTTGAGTTCTAGACTTTACTCAGAAGGTCAGTAGAGATGGTCGAATTTTTTGACTTGCTAACTTTGTGAGCTGATTGCAAAGCCCCTGAACACGGTATCATCACCAAAACTGCTGGAGATGTATAGAAGGGTTGTGGAAATATTTAAAAAAATCTGTTTTGCTCTAGCCCATGTAGTTTTTGCATAAATGAAGTTCAAACTCAAAGTCGAAATTCTGATTTTCGAAATTTTTTACCTAATATGTTTGAATTCGAACCAAAAACTATTTGTGTTAGAGACTTACTTTCTTTTTTGTAATCTACCCCCAACCCTTTTCTACATCTCCAGCAAGTTTTGTGATGATACCATGTTTAGGGGCTTTGCAATCAACTCGAAATCATCAAAATGGTCGAATTTTTGAAAAAAAATGCGACCATCTCTTAAGTCGGCAGGAAAATGTTTTTCGATGCCCAACCACCGAGGTAGCTTGGCAAACATTTTAGTTTTCGGGAGTATAAGAATAACTTGCAAGCACTATTGTTGATTGCGATTATTCTAATCACAAATTTTTAAAACGAATATCGGCACTTTTCGGAGTTTCCGAAAATCTCCAATACAGAGCTATATCTTCGTAATCGCCAATATTTGAGTTTTCTTACATCAGTACCCCTAACTACCGTGCGTTGCATTTCCAATATGCGCATGATCAAGTGCTGATTTGCGCAATGAAGGTAATAGTGTTGAGAGAGAATATTCAAAATTTTCATATATTCTACGAATATCTGTCATTCGAGAATTCGCAATATACCGCGAATGTGCGCTCATATATTCGCAATGGCGGATATTCATCATATTATGCGTCAACATTGTTTACCGGCTAGACAAACTTGTGGTTGCTTACCTGTCCAAGTTGAGCCTGTGGCATCCCCCCCCCTCTTTGTCGGCATCGTCGCCCATGTTTCAGTGATGACGCAGAGGAGGTGGAGGTGGGGCATGCCATTCAACTGCATGTAAAGGCATAGATGCCCTGGGTCCTCACATGTGGAGGGATTGCAGAGAATGGGTGGGAAATGCAAACAGATTACACTGTGATATGTTTTGCTTTCCTCTATTCCTTTGATTTACTTCCCTCTGCTTGTGTTCCCCACCCTCCCCCCAGGAAACCAACGCCCCTCCATTAACATAGAGATCTAACCTTAGCCTCCCCCTGCCTTTGAAGAGGTGAAACTTTGGCAGGTCCACCTTGATTCAGAATCACAGTGGGCTCGCCGTGCATAGGCGAGTTTGCCCGATCTCCGCTCTGGCCGAGTTTGTTTTGAAGAAAACTTTGAAAGGGCAGAACACCCAAAGGGATAACCTATAGAGGAGCCATTCTGCACTATTTGATCAGAGGGTCCCTGTCTCTTTTCCCTCACCCTGCACACTCCTTCTCTTCCCCATCACACCTGTAGCTTGTTTTAAGAATGTTTTGTGTTTTTCGTATTTGGGGCATAAATGTATAAACTTGTTAGATCCATTTGTGCAGTATGTTTAGTGCAGAGTAGGGGAGGAGTCATGCAGGACGTGTGGTGACTGGAGGGTTCTTCGGCACTGCACGTCAGGTTTTTTTTTTTGTTCATATCGGTGGGCCCTTGCGGTCCATATAGTTGTAGCACATGCATGAGTATTTATTGATTATTGTGTGGGTGGTCTGTACTGGCATGGGGCTTCTGCGCTGTGTCGCAGTACATGGCAGAATGAGCCTCAATACGTACTTGTTTTTTATATACTTTATAGAAAATAAATGTATATTTTTCATTTGGAATCAGAATCTGTAATGGGAAGCACAATAGAGTTGGTATAGACAGGAATAACATTCCAGGAATCCATCCCCATAGAGCACATCTAGAGGCAGAACACATACAAGGTGAATATAATATTTGTGTTTATTCTTGAAACCATTGATGACTTGAATTGTGCATTGAATTCAGTCACCTTCAATAAATAGCTCTCATATGTTTACCTTAATTACAGCTTCACCAGTATGTATGCACTTTACATACTTTTATTCCCACAATTACATTTCACATAGGGCAGTAAGGGGGTCACTATTGCTTGCTAATGTTTACATTGTAATTCTTGTGAATAATTATGAAGTGGTTATCCTTAGCTTTTAGATAAGGAATGTATTAATGCTACAATGGAAATCACCTTAACCTTTGAACCATAAAATAGTGTAATTTATGTAATCATATATTTATGTATGAAAAAAAAAATTGAGATTCAAGTAAAAGTAAAGTCTCCTTGATGGGAATCTAAAAGCCATTATGTGATGCACAATTTAAGCTAAACCTTCCATTATTGCCTGACTAGGCATGAGTGTCACATATAACAAAAATAAGTCATCTAAATTCCACTGGGAATGTTTTAAGCTGTGTCCTTGCCATGTGGGAGTCACAAAAGCATGTCAAGTGTGGTCTCTAGCTATAGAAATGTAGTGGTGAGGGGTTAGCAGAGAGGGGTATGGGTTCCTTTAAGGAACTTGACCATAATGCTTGGGCCTAGGGAAGATAAAAGAGCAGGTCCAACCCTTGGAGTGGTGCTCAGTAAGAGAGGCGAGGAAGGAGACATGATTCAAGAACACACCTTCCTACCTGAGGCCTATCCTTCAGTCCAGTCTGGTCCAGCACGCATGCAGCCGGAGAGTGAAATAGCAAGCGCATCACTACAATGCCACGGCCACGGTGTCCCACTCCCGTTCTCGCTTGGTACCTGTACTTTTGTTTCGGTGGGCTAGATGTCAGGCTCCCCTCACTGGGCCATGCCATTGCTGATGCGGACATCCCATCTGACACCAGAACATCTACCAGAGTCACGCAAGCACTTGCTACTCCAACTTCTTCACTGATCGGCTCCCTTCGTGGTGCGGACTCCATCCATTTGCATTATTTACTTTGAACTTCTGTTTGTCAAGTTGGTTATTGTGAGACAACTTCCTCGTTGTTAAATAAATTTATAGTTCCTTCACTTCCTGGTTATTTCTTCTCTATAGGTAAAGCAACATCATAGAAGCCAAAATATTGCCTATAAAAGGCGCCTGAAGACTTTCAATGATCTAAACATATGTCGTTTTGGCCAAATATTGACCTATACCTATTCTCACACCTAGAGTGATGTTTGTTGTAGATTTTAACTTAGTGAGAAGTCATAGTGCAATATATGTAAATGTAGGGCCACAACAAAAATCAAACAATCCTTGTCAATGCTGTATGCATTGGACATACATACAGAGGACCCCAAGCCTCCAAATTGGTGCAGGACATCTCCAGGTCAGATGGAATTAAGGAAATGTAGTAAATGTCCAAGAATGGCCTCCACACCAGCCAGGTATAACGTGCATATGTAAACAAAGATAAACAAAGTAACTGTAGAGATAGGCAGCCATTAGGTGAAGGAGAGAATGAACCAAAAAATTGGACAGTTTGCATAGCAAGTGTAACAAGTATCAAGACTCACCAAACAAATCCAGATAGCAGGTAACACATGTCATGCCAGACATACAGCTGAAGCCGGCTTCGCAACAGCATTCATCCGCTCCTCTTATATGTCCTCCAATTGGCTCTTCAGGAAGGGGAGTCTGCATCAGGAGTGGAGCGGTACTCTTCACCCTCCCGGAGTGGGCATCCTGCCCCTTAAGAATAGGGAACAATACTCTTCCACCCTTGTCACTCTAAGGTGGTGTAGGGCTGTCATGGGTACACACAGGGAGGGGCGCCAGGCCTCATCCAAAGTAATGGGATTGCTCTAAGAAATTACAGACACGTCCATAATTTCTTAGATTGATTTCCCGGCTTATATACAGCCAAATTTAGCTTTTGAGCATTAGATTTGGGCCCGATTTCACAGAAGATCAAGCACTATGAGAACGCACGGCGATTGATTGGCGGCAAAATTGTCTGCAAATCTGAACGTATATGGCCTCCTTTACTCCTACCTAATAAACATAATGGTTTATTCTCATAGGTATGTTCCTGTATTTATCTTTTTTACTGCGTTGAATGCCCTGGGGCTAGCCACCCCATTCGATTCAGCCATGTTTTTTGTTGTATAGTATTGTTTGGGGATGTGTGGCATCTATTTAGACATGCTTTTACTCCTGCTCCCTCTGCCCGACACTGAATTTTTATTGTGAATTTTGACACTTGGCAAAGATATTGATTTTAGTGCCAGATCTTCATAATCTCCAATATTGGGGACGATTTTTTAGTTTGACCGGTTAAAGATTGAACACCGAAACAATCGATCGTTCGTGAATACAACGAGTTATGTATCGAGTGGAGCGGAGAGGCAATGATATAGTAATGGGTAGAGTGAAGTGGTAAGGACAGATACATGTATGGAGTACAGTAAGGTGGTGGAGGTAAAGTAATTAAAAGAGTAAAGTAGAGTAGAGAATTAATGATAGGGTAGATAGTAAAGTAGTAGTGATAGAGTCATGGTTAGGGTAGAGTAGTGTAGTAAATATAAAATAATGGATAGAGTGGAGTAGAGTAATAATGATAAAGTAATGGATAGAGTAGAGTGGTAATAATAAAGTAATGGATAGAGTAGAGTGTCAATGATAAAGTAATGGATAGAGTGGAGTGGCAATGATAAAGTAATGGATAGAGTGGAGTGGCAATGATAAAGTAATGGATAGAGTGGAGTAGAGTGGTAATGATAAAGTAATGGATTTAGTAGAGTAGAGTGGTAATGATAAAGTAATGGATAGTGTAGCATGGTAATCATAAAGTAATGGATAGTGTAACGTGGTAATGATAACGTAATGGATAGAATACAGTGGTAATGATAATGCCATGGATAGAGTAGAGTGGTAACAATAAAGTAATAGATAGAGCGGTAATGATTAAGTAATGGATAGAGTAGAGTGGTAATGATAATGTCATGGTTAGGTTAGAGTAGTGTAGTAATGATAAAGTAACGGATATTGTAGAGTAGAGTAGAGTGGTATTGATAAAGTAATGGATAGGGTAGAGTGGTATTGATAAAGTAATGGATAGCGTAGAGTGGTAATGATAAAGTAATGGATAGAGTATAGTTGTAATGATAAAGTAATGGATAGAGTAGAGTGGTATTGATAAAGTAATGGATAGAGTAGAGTAGAGTAGAGTGGTAATTATAAAGTAATGGATAGTCTAGAGTGGCAATGATAAAGTAATGGATAGTGTACCGTAGTAATGATAAAGTAATGGATAGTGTAGAGTGGTAATGATAAGTAATGGAGAGAATAGAGTAGTAATGATAAAGAAATGGATAATGTAGAGTGGTAATGATAAATTAATGGATAGTGTAGAGTGGTAATGATAAAGTAATGGATAGAGTAGAGTCCTTACAGTAATACTTACAAATCAAGAAAAAACCAATGCACTTCGGGGGCTCAGCATTCCCCCATCCTCAGGGCTTTGCACAGCAGAAATGGTGCTTCATAAATCATAATGTGGCTGGACAGTTGGTTCTTGGATTTCAGGTTTGTTCCA
The DNA here is from genome assembly GCA_036250615.1 of Ptychadena robeensis. Taxonomy (NCBI): domain Eukaryota; kingdom Metazoa; phylum Chordata; class Amphibia; order Anura; family Ptychadenidae; genus Ptychadena; species Ptychadena robeensis. The sequence goes on along the minus strand of CM070035.1, from coordinate 13,081,966 downwards.
TAGAAATCATAGGTTTACTGGCTGAAATTAGGCTTTGATGCTGATCTTCATTTGTAGTTACTCATTTATTAAACCTTGGATTTAAACAGATAAGCACTGTGAATTGGTGGTTTTAATTTCTGTATCTTCTATAAAAAGAATGGAACACTTACCTGTCTGGTGGGTAGGACCAATCTTCGCTGAGTCTGCTACGAGACACTTTGGCATGCCTCAGAGTTTGAGAACCTTGTTCCTCACTTGGGTTTGGGCTTTGCAATTGACTTGAAATTGTCAAATGATGGAATGTTAAAAATAAATTCAACCATCTCTATTGCAAAGCCACGGGAACATGGCATCACCACAGAAATTGCTGAATAGATATAATAGAGTGGTAATGAAAAAGGAATGGGTAAAGTAGAGTAGTAATGATAAAGTAATGGATACAGGAGAGTAGTATTGATAAATAAATGGATAGAGTAGAGTGGTAATGATAAAGTAATAGATATAATAGAGTGGTAATGATGAAGTAATAAAGTAGAGTAGTAATGATAAATTATTGGATAGAGTAGAGTGGTATTGATAAAGGTATGGATAGAGTAGAGTGGTATGATAAAGTAATGCAAATTTCAGCACTCAATACACATAAATATAAATATTCAGCATTCATCATTGAAGTGTGATGAAATGGCTCTTTAGTTTTTATCTATTAAGCTCAATATCTATTGAATTTGATGTCTTGTTTTATTCAAACAACATGACACCACCCACAATGCTAACATTCCACTAGTCACTCTTCATTTTAATAAAAGTCATACTCAAACATATAAATTAACGATCAGTAAAGTTCACACTCAAGAGGATAGACAAATGTTTTTTTATTTGAAAAGCCTGAGCTAACCAAGTGTGGAACACATTCAGAATGCCACTAGAGCCGTGTGATACATGAGAATAAAATCTAAAGAAAAACCGGCATACAAAGGGACTCATGAGAAATTGCTGCAGATAAACAATTCCATCAATCGTCCTGTGTGCCGTATTCCTCCTTAGTAAACCAGTAATTAAAACCAACTAAAAATATCATGCATGAGCTGTGTCATTTTCTGTATCAATTCCTTCCAAGACAAGACATAAACCCCATCAGTCAAACAGTTGGAAGCGGAAGTCATTATCCATCACATTAAGATCATTATGAAGAAATGAATATTGATGAGCGTTCGGTGTGGAAAAAAAGGGCATCCAAACATTTCAAGAATTTCTTATAAATGTTCGGGAAGAGATCACTGTAAAACACGGTGACATTTTTGTAAATTGTCTTCACATTTGACCAGAGCTGGTAATTACATGACCATGTAGATTGTTTAATCATTATAAAAAAAAAATCCCCATTACATGATGCAAAAGGGTAAATATTTTAAAGGCCAACTCCAGCTTTCTTCTAAATATAAATGTTTAGAGTTTATCTTTCTCTATACCGGTACAAGTCTCTTTGTATTTTATTCCCCTGCAAATAGTTCCTTAAGGCTGCCACACACACACTGAGCGGCGGACGATTTAGCCGCCAACCGATGTGCGTGTGCGCTCGCGGCCGTCAGTCGGGGGTGCCCCAAGCCCGGTTGGCCAGAGAACGGACTTGTCTGATAATCTCTGGCCGATGCCGTTAGTTTCAATGGAGACCGGCATCTCCATTGAAACTCAAAGGGTGTCCGCTGATGTTGTGAGCGACGGAGTGCAGCATTTCATCGCTGATCTATCGGCTCCCACTCGGTATGTGAGCCTTTAGACTTCAGCAATTCGTAATGGTCAAAGTTTTGACTAGCTGACTTTGCGAGTTAATTGAACAAGGTGTCGTACACAAGATTGCTGGATATGTAGGGAAGGGTTAACATTGCTCTAGCATGTGTAGCCTTTGCATAAATTAGATTAAAAGTCAGGTTGAAATGTGCTAAAGCAATTATATATTTCTTATTGCCGCAATCCTTCTCTACCCCTTAAATCTTGGTGATGGTAACATGTTTATGGGCTGTTCAAATTAACTAGTCAAAGATTTATGACCATCTCAGCTTACATATTTTTTGGACCAAAAAACAGGGGTGTGGGAAATGCCTGTGCCTTATGGTCCAAAGGGGATCACTCCTTGGCTTCCTGACAGGGTCTTTTCTCTCCCGGCAAGATAAGTCGGGGAGGCAGAGAATTGGAATTGGAGAATTGGAATGAATTGAAAAGGTGTTTTGGAACTCCTATCTATTTTTTATTTATTCATGACCTCAATCAGACGGGCACTTTTCGGAAAAGCACCAGATAATCTTCACTGTCTTTGTGAAGAAACCGTGACGAATAAATGCAACTCCAGTTTTCCTTTCGATGAAATACATGGACTCTTGTTTTGACTTACCTTAGACCATTATATTCGACCTGTTTGTTTGTTTTATTCTTTTTATGTGATATTTGAATTGACCATTTAAATTGAGAAATTAGGGTTGCTGTATTGATGTAAGGTTGGCCCTTTAAAGTCCCCTTGTCCCAGCCCCAGGCTGGGAGAAAAACGGTTGGGTGGATAGACTGGGACACTGGTCGCTCCACCCATCAACCAATATTCTTTATTATATACCCAAATATTGGCGAATATAGCATGTGATTGACTCCCATTACCAGTAGATCATGATCCACGTGTTTGAAACCCATGTTCTAGAGAGAATCATTCTAGAAGTGATGCAAATTTTTAATGGAATCCTTGGAAAGATCCAAGCTTTGGTAGTCACCAAGTCTTCTCTGTGGATGTTCTGTGGTCTTTTGAGACTGTCTGCTTCAAGAAAATACAATACCTAGAATGTAATGCTTTTGTATTAAATGAAAAAAAAATAAAGAAATGAGAAAACAGTGATACATCGGCCTAGTGACACCCGCTGTTTATGTTCTACTTGGGAAAAGAATGGCTTTTCATTGTGACAAATTACTACTTGCCTCCAGTACGTATTGAAGCCATTTACATAGAACTTAATGACGTGTTGTGTTCCCAGGCCTCGAACATGCTAGTCCTTCACTGTTATACGCCACGACTAATGTTTGTAATGACAGATTATACAATTAGTCCTTTCTTGTTTGGCTATGACAGGTCATTCACATGCTTCACCTCTACTTATTAATAATTTTAAACTACATTGTGGACCTATTATAACATAAAACATATTGTAATTGTGGGAATTACAGTATTGTTAAAGTGTTCTGTATTTATGTGCTGGAGTAAATTACAAGGTTAGAATAAATAATAGTGTGTGTTGCCGTAGGTTGGTTTTATTAGCTGCTGAATAGAAGAAATAAAATGACATTTTAAATGCAGTAGCCAAAGGTGATAAAACATAAAGGATATCCCAGACAACCATTGTATGTAAAATTAATGGATGGACCAAGAGGTTCGCTGCAATATGTGAAAAGTAGAGAGGCTTCCTGTGAGTGCCATGGTTGTGTTGTCAAATCATTTAAAGGATGATCTTCTCTAAGGTAATGGCGACATAATAAATGGCTATTGAGAAACAAATACTCAATGGGTACCCAAAATAATCACAATCACTGCAAATTTCTGCTTTTATTTATAAACTGCTATTTTCCCATACAGGGCATAGAAACCTAAAATTAACCGCGTCTCTATATAATAAATAGAAACTGGGTGGTCAGGTCAAATAGCTGAAGTGCTAGACTTCAGCCAGCCATACACAGTCGGATTCCATGGCCGCTCGATCACCCATCCGATCGATTCCGACGATTCTGCCGGGAATCGGAGGTGTGATCGATCGGCCAATTAAGAGAATCCGATCGCTGCATACCACCTTGTCCAAGGGATTCCGGGACGATTCCGTGTCCGATTCCATCTCCGACTCCACCTTACAAATGGCAACTCCCCCTGATCTGTGCAGAATCAATCTGATGGAACCAACATGTTGGTTCTCTGTCGGATCCGATTCTGAGCCCCTGATCAATCGGATGCGAACGATCGGACAAGGTGGGCTGCACACGATTCCGTGCACGCGCCCGGAATCGATCGTGCCGGAATCCGGTCGGAATCCGACCCGTGTATGGGGACCTTTCTATATTGTCATCTGTACTCTAGTTCATGTTTGCATGAATGACACTGGAATTGTTCATAAAAGGGAGGATGACTTAAAAAGGTACCTGTAATGAGTAATTTAAAAAGATCCCTCACAACCCCTTATCTCTCTCTTGCTCTTATGACGCAGCACTGCTGCGCCCCCAGATGAGCCCAGCATCTATGAGCTCAGTGATAGCTGAGAAAGTGTCTAATCACAGCTCTGCATTTAAATGAACACAGACAAATTTTCCCATAGAAAACCATTATAAATGCCCCCTTTGGCCACTTGCGATATTGCACCCTGAGTTAAACCCGCAAGCCTGGCAGATAAAGATGGAACCTCTCATATGATTTCAGGGAACAGCAGGTAAGTATATTTTTTTTAGGATTGTGGAGCACTACACCACACAAATCAAGAAATAACCAACACGTTTCGGGGGCTCAGCAGTCTCCCGTCCTAAGGGCTTTGCACAGCAGAAATGGTGCTTCCTAAATAACAATTTGGCTGGACAGTTGGTTCTTGGACTTCAGGTTTGTTCTATAGAAATCTGGTTTTACTGGCTGAAATAAGGCTTTGGTGCTGATTAAAAAGGAACCACAGCCACATTAGGATATCAGATATTTCTTCATTTGTATGTACTCATTAATAAAACCTTGGATTTAAACAGATAAGCACTGTGGATTGGTGGTTTTAATTTCTGTATCTTCTATATAAAGAATGGAACACTTACCCTGGTGGGTAGGACCAATCTTCTACTACAAGACACTTTGGCATGCCTCAGAGTTTAGGGCCCTTGTTCCTCACTTGGGTTTGGGCTTTGCAATTGACTTGAAATTTGTCAAATGATGGAATTTTTTAAAACAAATTCAACCATCTCAATTGCAAAGCCAAAGAACATTGCATCACCACAAAAACTGCTGGGGATGTAGAGAAGGGTTGCAGGAACATTTATTTAGATAGCAACAGAGAATTTTTGCATAAATTAAATTCAAAGTCAAGTCACAATTTCAAACAACATTTTTACTTATTTATGCAAAAAGATACATGTACTAGAGAAATATTTTTGTGTAATGTTCCCACAACCAGGGGCATAGCTGGAAATAAATGGGTCCTAGCAATAGCAAATATTTTTTATTTCGCCCCCTTTCCAGACTTGTCACCCCATTTACCCCCCTTGCTCCCGGACCTTCCTCCCCTGAGCACCTACTGGACCTCACATCCCAACAATGCTCTGTTCCCGACCATCCGGAACTAAGAATTAACCCCACTTGTGCAACTCAGTCCGGTTTTCTGTGTCAAAAGCTATACGAAAAATGTAACCACCCTGGTGGTCCACTGAGGTCCAGATTTCTGTGCCAATAGAGATACATAGGTTAATTAACTTTTCAAAATAAAATTCTACCATCTATAGTAAAAATGTATAAAATTTACACAAGATGACACTGAGGAAGTCTGAGCTTACCAATTTCAGTATGTTTTTTTTTTTCAACCCGAGCTTGACTCTAAAATACCAAGGGAGGAAATAAGAAGGAATAGTCAGTCAGGAGTGGTAGGCCCCTTGTGGCTACAGGTCCCATAGAGGCCACTATGGCTACTATGGTGGTTCCTACGCCACTGCCACAACCTTTCCCTACATCTCCAACAATGTTGGTGATTATACCATGTTCAGGGGCTGATGTATCTCTCACTACCATCCAACAGATGTGATTTTACTAGTCCAAGTACCTCCCTATCTCCCAGCCCAAGGCTCATATGGAGAGAACTACTTTAAGACGTAACTATATTAAGAAATGTTCTTTACGAAGCACTCATCATTATGCGATCTCCTATTATCAAACAGTGTGACCTGGTTTGCCATCTAGAAGTCATTAGCAATGACTATTGCAAGCAAAAAGCATTACAATGGCACTTTCAGTAGCAGGTTATCAGTGGCAGCCTACAGAGCTCTCTCAAGTTTTCTTTAATAATCATTCAGAGTACAATCTGTGCTATTCTTTAAAAAAACACCAAATCATTTCCATGAACGATTACTCATACTGCACTGTTACTAAAAAGAAATCTTTTGATGTCAAAGGCAAGTTGTCTTTTCAAAAATGTCAAGTGTTCCAGAAATAAGTCTAACTTAGCAGTGATATTTATTTAGCAGATGTATTTAAAGATAAATGATTCCTAATTTAGATATATTTTTGTCTTCTTCGCATGCAGCTGGAAACTTTGATGCTTTGTAAATGATGTGCTGAAATTAAAAATGGTAAATCTACCATTGATACAGGTCCAAAACAATTATAAAATGAAAGAGTGGGGGTAGCCAATGTATTCTCAGAGGGGGTCTCTACTTTATCTTGTAAATGCCAACGAAGGGTTTACATTAAAATGTATATGAAAAATATTTTGCGAACAAGAAGAGGCACCTGACAATAAGACACACATGATTTTGAAAAGCAAAATAGAGAAATAACAACTGATTCACATATAGAATTAATATACAGCAGTAATGATGTAGGAATACGAAAGGGTTAAAAACCCCTGCTTGGGCTCCCCCTCGTGCATACCAGACCCCTATTGGCAAGACTGGAAGGACATTAAGGGGGAGAACCTTCATTAAGGTAAGGGGGGTCTCTTCTAGTTCTAGAAGTGATGAGCGACTAGGCAATAATCAAATTCGCGTAATTTTGCGAATATCCACCATAATATTCGATTCCATATTCGTAATCTCGAATATCCGCACTCGTGGACATGAATTGCAATCTAAAAATCGCAATTGCGATCAAATATGCACAATGCTTGCAAGTCTATGGAGCTCGGATATTTAACTGGGAGAATATCCGTCATTTCCGTAAAAAAACAAAATCATCGCGATTATATCATCGCGATCCATTGCAATGGCTGGGCAAATAAATCGCGATTATATATTAGTGGATATTCGCTAAAATGGGGATATTTGAGCTAAATATTCTAAAATCTAATATTCGAGCTCAACACTAGTGATGAGCGACTAGGTAAAATTTGATGTACACTTACAATGATATTGAATTGGATATTCGTAATCTCGAAGATTCACGTTTGTGGACATGGATCGCGATTTAAAATTTGCAATGCGGTTAAATATGCGCAATGCATGCAAGTCAATGGAGCTCTGAAATTCAACTGGGGTGATATTCGCCATTTCCATAAAAAAAAAATCACGTTGATATAATGGCGATCCATTGAAATGATTGCGGCCGATATCCGATGCTATATCGCAAGATATTCTAGCTCAACACTATCGAGCATACCAGACCCCTATTGGCAAGACTGGAAGGACATTAAGGGGGGAAGGGGAGAACCTTCATTAACCTCCCTAGCGCACTGCCCGTATCGCACCGTTTACAACCTCGTTTACAACAATTGCGTCATTTCCGGCCTCGCGCCGCTGCTCTTCACACAGCTGGTGTCATTATTGACACCAGCTGCGTGAGAGGGAAAGCCGGCGCTCCTCCATTAACATGGAGGTCTAAGGTAAGGGGGGTCTCTTCTAGTAATGAGCGACTAGGCGATATTCGATTTACACTTGCAATGATACTCAATTCGATATTCGTAATCTTGAAGATCCACGTTTGTGGATATGGATCGCGATCTAAAAATAGCAATGCAGTCAAATATGTGCAATGCATGCAAGTCAATGTAGCTCGGATATTCGACTGGGAGGATATTCTTCATATCCGTAAAAAAAAAATTGCATGGAGATTATATCATCGCGATCCATGGAAATGAAGGGAAGTGCAAAAAAACGCAATTGCGCCGGATATACGATGGTTTATTCGTGGATATTCACGAAATGCCGATATTCAAGCTAAATGTTCGAAAATGGAATATTCAAGCTCAACACTAGTTTCTAGTTTCTTGTGGGGGCAAGGGTGGGGACTTATTTGGAATCTAGGGTTCCCCACACTGTTGGTTGTCCCCCTTTTCCAAAAAATTCCTAAATTTTAATTTTATGGGAGGTGAATCAGAATCCAAATCAAAAATGTCCGCCTGGCCTGACGCGATGTTTGCCATGAACTGACCACTGGCTGGACAGTTTAGCTATCACAATACAGCATGTTCCAACGGGTTGCGGGCTGTATCTCCCATCTCTAAAGAGACTGGAAACCATTAGTCTGAACTCCCTCTCAGGTAGGTTCCTGAGAGGAGAAAAGCATATATAACCATGATAAAAAAAAAGTACATTCAAATAATCACCATTTGATAAAGATTCTGCCATAAAACTACTAACAAGAGCAAGATCTTAGCTGTATTAGCACTAGAAGTATCTATTCTCTGAACACACTAACCAACTTATGGATAGTGATGGCTGAACTGCCCGCTAGGACAGTTCGGCCGCGAACAAGCATGTTTGCCCTCCTTCTCGCCAGCGGACAGTATGGGTGTTCGACCCGCCCTGTTCGCCGGTGTGAAGGAGCCCTTTATTCTTCCTCCGGTGGGATCATAAGAAGCGAGATCGCGCCGCAGGAAGAATCTGTTCACTGAAAGACCGGGTTCTCTTTTCAGTGAAAACCCGGCTTGCAAACTCAGGAACTATGCGTTCCAGGTGCCAGATGTGATGTCACTGACGTCACATCCGGGTTTTCTGATTCAAATTCCCCGCCTCTAGGCGAACGGGCGGACGGCGGACTTTTTTAAAATGGCCAAAGTTCGGCCATCACTACTTATGGAGTGACACATTTTACAGTCTTACCTAAGTGTATCTGACACTTAACTTACACCTATTTACATATGGTAAGAGAGATGAGCCTGTGTCACATAAATGTATTATTGCAATGTAGAATGTAAATGTAAATACATAACTCTTACAAGCTCAAACAGCAACTCAACTCAATCTAGCAACTCAATCAGCTATTACTGTGGTGAGCTCAGTCTGGTGTTATGAATATATAATGTGAATCCTCCTATACGTAGCTGTGTAATAGCTGGGTGAATTGAGGCTGTTTAGAGCTTGAATTTGCATTAACATTCTGCATTGCAATGAAAAAAATTATCATGGGTAAGTTGTTAGTGCCAGATTGTAAAATGTGTCTCTCCATAAGTTGGTCAGAGTGATTAAAGAATGGGTACTGCAAGCACTAAAACTGCTAAAATTTCCTTCTTGGCAGTGGCCTTTTGAATTGACTGGAGGGAATGGAGCAAGGTCCAGTTCTTATGGTATTTACAGCAGAGGCAGCCCCTATACATTACATACAGGGTCACTTTAAGAAATTTACTGATGATATTTATGCACCGTGGACACCTTTAATTTATTTCCTTACAATGTAGGACTATTAGTCCTGGGTTGTAAGGGGTATTTCCCTAGATATATTATAATGATTTTTCAGCTTAAATATACAGCATACCTAAATCAAGAATATCAAGATATTTTCATGTTAAATTAGTAGTGACATTTACATAGACTGTTCATAGTACAGAGGTGTGGGAGGGACCCAGTAGACCTACCTACCATAAGTTACCTGCAGGAACCTACAGGAAGAGAATCCAAGATCAGTCACCCTACAGGAAGGGGCAGATCTGTAATAGTCATCTTACAGGAGGGGGGGGGATATATAACAGTCACCCTACAGGAAGGGGGGGGGGATCCATAGCAGTCACCCTACAGGAAGGGGTGGATCCAAGCCTGCACACCCTACACAAGAAGAGAAAGCAGCAGTAACTGGACTTAATGCCAGACGCTCCCACATAAATACCATTGCGCATGGGATTACCTGGAAGATAAACAAACGACATACACAAGGTATTGTGTTGTATTGTAATTAGCAAACATTTGTTTATCTCCAAGTTCAACTTTAATTAGAAATAAAACTTTACAAGATTTAAAGGGTATATATCAGTCCTCTCTTCTGCCTATAAATGGAGAACAGGATATGATAGAGGTAGAGACATCAAAGGGTGGCCTCCAGAGGTACAACCTTTTCATATGAAACACCTCTTGGGTGTTGTTTTCCACAGATGTTTATTGCCCATATAAGAATCATCACATTTTTCAATATTTTTAAAAGGCCATGAAGAAGATCTGGAAAATGACCTTTGATGACTGTCATTGGCTTATGAAAAGAGCAACTCTAAATATGTCAGATTAAAATATAGTCCAGTGTGTAATGACATTATTGCTCCTTATCGAATGCAAAACAGGTATTACATTAAATTCTGTTATCATTTTTTATGGCTAGATTTACAAAATTACAAAGCAAGGGAAATGTATTTTTTGTTTTTCACTTTATGTTCAGAGATCCTCACTACAAGTAGTTTGTATATTGTGAGTTCTTGAACGATATTGGTTATTCTATAAACCGGCCATAGACGTCTCGATCCCGGCTTGTAGCAGACTCATTACAGCATGGTGACGTCACCACGCTGTGAGGAGTCGCCTACAGAACTGACAGAACTGACAGCTCTAACACAGGGATTCCCGTCAGATTGTAGCCAATTAATTTGGAGGGGGAGGAGACTCCCCATTCACAGTAATTGCCTACAACAGGATCGGCTACAAGAAGAACCAGCAAGACAGATCGCCATGCCATACGACCTGCCGGCTTATTGGGTCAAAACCTCAAAGTGGGCCCCCCTGTAGCGCGCACGCCGGTCGATCGCCCACAACTATGTTAAGGAATCGGCACGTCTATTGCCGGCTTTATATAAAAACAACTTATCTCTACTATGTGGTTTGAGACCATACCCATTTGTTGCGGTAATTACCTCCATCCCTCTGTAAAGACTTTAATACCTGGATGCTCTTGACTATAGAAAGCAATAGTAGTTAATATTAACATTTACTAGTGCTTGCCCTAGAAAGCCCTAGCTAGATTTCCAAGATTGAGGCACTATTGGTCATCTTAAGCCTATGGTCAGGAGCTTTAAGCTAGGCATACACGATTAAATTTTAGCGTTCGTCCGAAAATGATCAAAGTTGACATTGATCGAACTTAAATCAAATTTTCGGTTGTACAACGGTCAAACTAAAATTGTAGCATTGTGTTTGTTGGTCGGGTCAATTGTACTCAATGAACACATTAACCGTATTTTTCGGACTAAGATGCACCGGACCATAAGACGCACCTTGTTTTTAGAGCAGAAAACCAGAAACAAAATATTTAATATGTTTTCACATCAATTGTGTTAATGCAATGGATTAAATTAATGTAATATTCAATTCAGCCAGTAGATGTCACTAGCAGCAGTACTATCAAAGCACAACGTTATCTGCCTCATTGACTGGGAGGAGGAGGGCAACAGCTGCTCTCCTCTCAGTCTCTGCTCTGCTCTCCGGCTGGCTGTTTCTGTGTCCGTGGGAGCTGCAGAGTGATTGCAGTTTCCTCGGACATGGAGAGAGGGAAAGATGCCAGTTCATCTATCCCTCTCTTTATTGCTTATGCCAGCCAACATGCTCTGTTGGCATAAGCAATTATACAGTTCAGATGGGAGAGTGGGGCTAATCTCCTTGCCGGAAGAGCTGGCGGGAAGCCAAGGCACAACCACCCACGGCCGAGTGGCCACGGGAGGTCGTGCATTCGGACCATAAGATGCAGCCATTCCCCCCCCCCTGATTTTGGGGGCGAAAAAGTGCATCCTAAAATCCGAAAAATGCGGTATATATTACTCTTTCTTGTGTTCTACGATCTAAAGTAAAATCATACATTTTGGTCGTATTATGATCATATTACGATCGAACCTTCCACGTGTTACTACTTTGGATTCAATTATAATTGGTGGCTGATAAAAAAATTACAACCTAAAATTGAAGATGGATCGTGCTAAAACCGAACTGTGTATGCCTAGCTTTATAATTTGCTTCTGATGTGATCACGTCATAGTGATTAGTGTGTAAACGTAACAGGGGCTGTTGTGATAACAATAGATAAGTAGGTTCTAAACTGTAACAAAAACCCAAAAAACCAACCATATACACAATACGTAAGGTGCCCATACACAGCGTGACAGGTGACCCGTAAAAAAAAGTTGTTTCAACACATAAAATGCATGTTAAGTATACTTTAAACAAGTCATTGAAGATTTTGACTTGCACATTTAAAATAAAATAAGGGGAGGGCAAAGACTCAAAAGGTCCTTCCTAAAATAGAGGTTTAATACTAATATTTTTCCCACTTAATCTCCAATGTTACCATTCTAATGAAATAAAACTTTTTACCTTTAATTCCATACTTTGTTTGGAACTATTGACATCGTCACCAGTTGACATTTAGCTTTTATAGAAGTGAAATCCAATAAATGAAATTGGGGAGTCAGGGACAGCAAAATTGTTAAGGAAAGGGCTGGGTGATGGTGCATGGCATATCAACATGAAAGTGATTTCTCTACAAGAAAGGAGCCTTTATAAATGTAGAAGACTGAAGGTAAGGAATTTAACTTTAACAAAGACAGTGCTTGCAGTAATGATTGATAACTGATCATTAGTTCAAACAATATGCACTTCCATTAGTTAATTGACAGACACACAAATCTCCCGTAGCCATCAAGATCACAGCTCTTACTGCAAGTAACCATAATGAACCATCTTAAGCCTGATTCTTTATAAAATGTCATAACAATAATTGGATCTAAATGTCACAAAGTTATAACGGTATAATGTTATCAATGTCATTAAAATATGGAATTCTTTGTAGATTTAAAAATTATATGATCTTTACAAGCAGGAAAAAAAGTCAAGGTAAAAGAATAAAATTTAACATAATAACATACATAAAATTTTCTGACGGGATTAACAAAAACACTATTGTTGAAGAAATTCAAACTGATTGTGAATAGAAGGTCAGAGAGCGGTTCCAGGAGCGAATTTAATAAGAAAAGTGGCAGACTTGTTCAAAGTGTAAAGCCCCCCAATACACCACATACAATTACCATGCAATTTCTGTACAACCAACTTTTCTTCTACCAAAACCATGTAATATGAGGAGCTTTCTACACCTTCCAATCACTATGTATTCTATCAGGGAGGTCACTATACTACATAGTTGTTGGTAGGTCTCATGAAAATTGTATGGAGGAATCTAAAGGTGTATTGGGGGGCTTTAAATATACAAGCCAAGCGCTAAATTCTACAAAATGTTACAACCCTAATAATACCATGTTTGCACATTTGTTTTACTGTACTTTAATAGTGATGAGCTCAAAATATTTGATTTGTAAATACAGTCAGCGAATATCGGCTATTCGAGAATTCGCAAATTTCGCCGATATGGTGGCGGATATACGCAATTTTGAATATTCAAGATATTGTGCATTGGCAAGCTTATGGCCATGCATTGCGAATTTATGGGAAATATTGGGACCATTCATTTAAAGGTAATTGCAAAAATATTTTCACAATACATGACCATACCCTTGAACTGCGAATATCGAATCAAATATAAGCCGCTCATCACAATTCTTTAAAAGAAAATACCATGTTGTTGGTCTGTACAAGATGAAAGGAAGCAGATAATTAACTGTTGCTAGCCTCAGATGATACCATGATGTTGACCTGTAGCAGATGATACCTTTCTGTTGGCCTGTTAAGGAGGATACCATGTTGATGGTCCTCTAGCATATAATTCAGTGTTGTTGGTCTTTATCAGATGATACAATGATCTTGTAGCAGATGATGTCATATTGTTGGTGAGTACCAGATTATACCATTCTGCTGGCCTTAGGCAGAGGTTAGTAGGATATTGGCCTATAGCAGATGATATATAGGGATGGACCGAACTGTTCGCCGGAGAACAGTTCGGCGGCGAACGAGCATGTTCGCGCATCCTCTTGCCGGTGGACAGTACGGGTGTTCGACCCGCCCCATTCGCCGACGATAAGAAGATCTAAATTCTTCCTCCGGCAGGATCAGAACCTGCGAGATCGTGCCGGAGGAAGAATCTTTTTACTCCAAGACCGGGCATGCAGCCGGTCTTGTAGTGAAAAATCCGGCTTGGAGCAGGAAGTGACGTCAGTGACGTCACATCCTGCGCCCGTAACCAGGAACTATGCGTTCCAGGTTGCGGTCCAAGGACCGGATGTGACGTCACTGACGTCACATCCGGTTTTTCCGATTCAAATTCCCCGCCTAGAGGCGGGGAATTTGAATGTGTCCGCGAACAGGGTGGACGGCGGACTTATTTAAAAGTCCGACCCGCCCGTTCGCGGACAGTAAATGGCGATGTTCGCCCATCTCTAATGATATAGTGATGTTTGCCTATAGCAGATGATACCATGATGATATTGTTGCCCTACAGAAGATGATACCATATAATAGATGATACCATAATGTCTGCCTGTAGCAGATGATACAAGGATGTTGGCCTTTAGCAGATTATAATATTTTGTTGGCCTGTAGCAAATAATACCATACTGTTAGCTGATTGGTCATGTTGAGACTGAGTCTACTTACTGTTTGTATATTACACAAAATGTAATTCTTCTACACTCTATCCATAATGAAAAAAAACTATATGGGCTGAAAATACCTTTTACATGAATGAATGAATGAATGATGATAAATTTATTTATTGGAGATGGCAATGATTGGAGGAAATGATAGTTGGGTACATTAGATACAATATAGAATGTAGATGGCAATAATTGGTGGAGAGGACAGTTGGGTACATTAGATACAATATAGAATGTATATGGCAATTATTGGAGGAGAGGACAGGCAATGATTGGAAGAAATGATAGTTGGGTACATTGGATACAATATAGAATGGAGATGACAGTGATTGGAGGAAACGACAGTTGGGTACATTAGATAAAATATACAATGTATCCTTGAAAATTCTCCAGTGTAAAAGATCAGTGCATCTAGAGATACAGGAAGCTTATGTCATACACATAGAAGCACAGAGTACCATAATCCTAATAATCAGCGTCACAGAACTATTTTTGGCAGAGTTATCTCTGCAGAGCAGTTAGAAAGTCTACCAGATCAATCAAGAAGTGCTAAACCATTTTCACAAGGCTGTTGTTGCTCTTCAGAAGTGGTAGACAATTGTTTCAGATTCTGTTGTTGGGAATAAATCCCCTTACACAGTGACAGTCCCAGCAATCCATGGAAACCCTATTAGTTTGGGGGAAAAATAATATTTAATTGAAGTGATAATATATTGTTGGCAGCTAAGCTCCATGTAAAGTCATATCCTTCTAATATTTATCACTGGGGTGCATCCAAGTCCTATACTTATTTTATTTTCTTCCAAGTGGGGTGTTGGTGGTGTGGTAGACATGATAATTCTGATCTTTCTCTCTATTGGTAGTTACCGTATATACTCGAGTATAAGCCGAGATACCTAATTTTATCTACAAAAACTGGAAAAACGTATTGACTCGGGTATAAGCCAAGGGTGGGAAATGCAGTCAGATACTGGAGTTTTCTAAATGAGAAAATATAGAGAAAGCACCATTGCCCCTAGAAATTAATCAAACAGGATAAATCTTAATGCCACATCCTCAATAAATTTAAGAGAAAACAGGATTATTATTATTACAGGATGGGTTGTGCAAGGCAATTCCTATCTTTTAGGCTATAGAGTGTTGTATCTGTACTAGTAACTGGCCACTAGGTGGCAGTGTGGAGTTTGTTATTGTCCATCAGCTGATTGTCTGAAGCACGGAGCTCACAGGAACTCAGAGAGATCGCAGAAGATCTACCGAAGAGGAAAGCTGCCTGTCTGAAGCATTCAGCAATGAAATCCAGGTGAGGTGAGTGGACCCCCCTCAGCTGACTCAAGTATAAGCCGAGGGGAGCACTTTCTGCCCATTTTTATGGGCTGAAAAACTCGGCTTATACTCGAGTATATACGGTATTTATGATTTACATGATAATATCATGTTCAGTCGTATGGTTGTATTGCATATTGAAAAAGTAATAAAAATTTAAATTCTAAAAAAAAAAAAAACACTTTTTACCATAATACTTCCACTACTTGGACCAATGGTTAAAATGTTTTCATAAAGTTGTATTAATATAAGCAGCCCAGACAATCCTGCCAGACCTGAAATATATAGAAAGTACCTGCTAACAAATGACTATTATCAGAGGACAACATTTCTATATTGGTTACAACTTTTCTTGTATCACCGTACGCAGTGTTGCTGATGTCAGTATCGGATTTATTCCAGCTCAGTAGCTTAGTGAGTAGTAAAGCAATGATAAGGATGACAGACCTGAAGCCATACGGCCTAAACTCAGTTCAGCTAATAACGTATCTCTCATCACTATCATGGAGAAAGATGTAATGGACGAGGTGGCTGTGAAATGTTGGTGTTGGTAGTGTCCTGTTTTATCTGCTGTTAGATACCGTATTATCCGGTGTATAAGATGACTGGGTGCATAAGATGACCCCTAACATTTCCAGTTAAAATATAGAGTTTGGGATATACTCACCATATAAGACTACCCTCTTCCAATGCACACCAAATAAAAAAAAAAAGATTAGTTATATATTTCAATATGGTCATTTTAATTCAAATGCCTATGACATGGGCAAACTGCCTGCAAGTCATGGAATATCCACGGGCAAATGGACCAGTGCGGCATATAAACATATTACATATTACATATGCCTACTCTGACTTTAACCCCCAGATCTCCAACAACCTTAAAAAGTTTTAAGTAATTTATTTTCCCATTTTCACACCCCTAACTTCAAACTTTAATGGTTATTAATATTTCTCTATGGTTATCCAAGTGACATAAATTGTATACATTAATCTAAACATTTAACTCTATACATGGGAAGTGAAGGCTATTTAATGTGTTTGAGATGCAATACCGGTTTCGGCCACTGGGGCCACAGCCTCTAATGAGCACATCAGCTTCCTCTCAAAGCATCAAGGAGGGAGACAAGGAGGGGGGTGAGGGGGAGCTGCAGGTGTGTGACCGGCAGACTTCTCTGGCTTGGAAGTCTCAGTTTCCGGTGTATAAGATGACCCCCGACTTTTCAAAAGATTTTCCTAGGTTTAAAAGTCATCTTAAATGCCGGAAAATACGGTATATATTGATATTCTTCAGATATTTTGCATAATTTTTATTAGGTAGATACTGTATTTTTGTCTCATAAAACCTACCTCCCCCCAAAAATTAGGGTGGGGAAAGTATGTGTGTCTTATGAGGTAAATTGGGCAGCCAGTCCAAATAGTTTTCAGCCACAGGTGGTCCGGCATTCTATGCACCCCCTCTACATCAGCACTTGGCTGCGGAGGTGGGGAAGCACTCAGGAGGAAGATCTGCTGCAGGTGGGTCTTCCTTTTGGTTTTCACCCTACTCTAAGCAGATGAAATGTGTGTAGAAGTGACTCAGACCTCTTTAATCGAGATACTTATTTTGTCAAGAGCCAGAAACTTATCTCTTTAAAATAGTATTGTCCACACATTAACATAAATGCTTTTTGTTATACAGTGCTGTTACAAGAGCCAGAAATATGACATTTTTAAAAATAATCCCACTAAAACAAGTATTGTCATGTCAATGCCATACACATAAATGGCTCCCATTACACAGTAGTGTGACAAGAGCCAGAAAAATAGCATTTTGTAAAAGTATCCCAACAAACAGGTAATGTCATGTCAATGCCATGCACAAGATTTGTTTGCAGTGCTGTGCCAGACTGTGTGGCACAGCACAATGAAGTTGAAATTCCGTCAAAACAGTGGGCAAATTAAGGCACATGGGCCAGATGTGGCCTGCTTAGTTTTCTTTTCCGGCCCTTTGTCACCTTGTGGAAAAGATGCAAGAGGTGTCCAAACATTGCCTTGGGGACAATGCAGTGGTGTGATCATGACACTGTGGGCGCATCCTCATGGCGACAACAGACAGTCTCTAGGAATTATCTCTGCTCATTGCAATGAAGGAGCATTTTTTTAAACATAGGAAATGTAAAAAAATAACCATTTCCCTGTCACATGTTGCCTGTCACACATCACCACCATCACTGGTGATGCCGGCGATGCACGGAATTGCCAGACCTATGGGGGGTGTTACACTACAAAAATTGCTTATGAATTATTTTCATTGGTATTATATATAAATGTGTATTGCATATATATTTCTTGTATATAGATGTATAGAATCGTATTAGTTTTATGGCTACTTGATGAGTATGTATATATATATATATATATATATATATATATATGATTTCTCCTTAGAATGTAGAGGTCTTTGGTAAAACTGAACAAAAGAATGTTCTCATAATAATAGAAGGTCTTGGGAACAGAGATTGGAGAAGGTCTCAAATCCTTAAGTGAGCAGATGGTAGGTGATAAGATTCCTAAAGGTCACTAACCTCTGCTAGACGTATTTTGGGAAATGAATGGTCTTTGTTAGTGATAGTTGACGTGGGGGGGTTTGACTTCCTATGGGAATATTTTAAGGACAGAGTGGATTTGGGATGCTAGCTCATGGATATTTTGACATCAGAATTAAGGAAACTCCCTGTGACCAATCTACAGTTTACAATACAAACTATAGGGTTGATGTTAGATATAAGGGTGAGGGAGAGAAGTTAGTTGTGTGTGTTTCCATCTACATCATAAGATACCATGTACCACCAGGTAGCTATATTGCGATATCGGTAATATTATTTTATTGTCTGTAAGTTTGTTATTGTATGTATTGTTCAAGTTATTAATGTTTGTTTAACTTGTATTTTTAATAATAGTCTTATTGTGAAATTGTTTCTGTTAAGCTGTGTATTCAATAAATTAGTTTTATTTGGTTTAGCTAACTCTAGTTGCAGAGAATTCTCAATCATATATAGAAGTATTTTATTATCTTTAAAACTTCTGTAACAGGGGTCGGCCATTACAGCCTCATGATCCGGCCCCTTAATCAAATTTAAGTCCAATGTGGCCCACAAGTGAAAAAGTTTGCCTCCCCTGGGTTAAACTATTCAAAAAGTTTGGCGTATAGACACTTGTTGTTGACGGAGTTCCACATTTACTCCACCTGGCTTCCCCATCCCGGCACAGGAAAGGAAAAGAAAGAAACCTTTCCTCACACATTACATTCCGTGCGTGTGCATCTTATAAAATAATCATAACAATAAAAGTTAGGAATATGTTATTTTTGTTTTGCTGTAGTTAAATTATACGAAACAGACACAATAAAAGTCGAACTTTTAAGGAATAAGAAGCACAATAAAAATCTAATATTCCACTCGTATATTTTATGCAGTCTGGAAAATATATTGTTCTAGTGCGAGTCAGGGGAGGAAAAAAAAAAAAACATTAAGTGCCAGATCTCTCACAAAACTAAAATATGGCGTGTCACCTGCAGATAAAATATGTATATGTTTTCCTCCCGCCTGTCTGAAATGGAATTCTATAATTTCATCTAATCAAGTATATTTTATTTTTATCTCCCGGATGAACTGACCTGAAAGTTTCACTTTGATACAGATTAGGATATGCATCAATAAAACTATTTATTTGACACGTTCAGAAAATTATTAAACATTTATACACGGCGCCACCAGGAATATTATATAGATTTGTCACGCGGGAAAGAGGCGCGTTGTATAGGGACAAAATGACAGTTTAATATGCAGATAAAGGTGATACCATTTGTTATATAAAGTACTTAGCGCTTCTGATAATAATACTCTATTTATCTACTCTATATATGTACATAGAAGGTATACACTTCCTGTATTTATTAAAAGATAAACTCTAACAGCTAGAGCAGTGCAGGGTAAGAAAGATAATAAATTGTTGCGCACAACCGTCAGCAGTGATTAGAGATGTCAGTGGCCAGAAGGGCCTTCAAAAGGTGTAAGGGGCCTGGGCAAAGATCACAGAGTAAAACTGGGTCAGTATGAGGGGTGGGTGTTAAAGTTGTATGTCAGTGTGCAGTTCTCAAAATGAAGGAGGTGCGTGTCAACCATCAAAGAGCTGCCGCTCGAAATGTGTCCCATTGATCCTATTTAGTGATGGCCGAACTGCCAGCAAGGTGGACAGTTCGGCCGCGAACATGGACATCTGGCTATCGTAACCAGTAACTATGCGTTTCAGGTACCAGATGTGACGTCACTGATGTCACTTCTGGGGTTTCATATTCAAATTCCCCACTGAGAGATCTGCCCGCGAACAGGCGGACGGCGGACTTCTCTAAAAGTAATGTAATGTGTTAAGCTCCCTTGCACTAAACTCGGCTCAGCTTGCTACATCAACATTAACCTCCCTAGCGTTGTGCCCATAGCCATCACGGGCACAGTTTGATCGTAAATCAATTGTTACAGAGCTGCAAGCACACAGAGCCTTTCTGGCCCTGTGTCTTTGGCGTCATTGGTGATGCAGAAGGGGGGCGGGGGGGGGCAGTGCCACAGACCTCCATGTTTATGGACCGCCGGTGTCTAATTGGCACCAGCGCTGTGTAGAGGGCCGGGGGGAGAGCCGGCAATCACAACATAATACAGCTGCTTTTTGTGCTATAAAAAATGGTGCGAAAAGCCGATAACACTAGGGAGGTTAAAGCAACTGAGCCCAATGCAAGTATGGGTGCGCTGATGCATACACAGACAATGATTTTAATCCATTACCAGGGGATGGGTATCTGCTAGTCACGGACCGTTTTCCCTTCAAACAAACAAAAAAAACCTCACACAGCATCACTTCCGGGCCTTTACAATCATCACTTCCAGAATCACGAAAGAGAAGAAGAAAGTCCCTCTGTCTGTAACGCGTGTCTTACCATGAATGTCCTAAAGCATCATAGATGTGTAAGGTGGAGGGACCTTGGCAGACCCAGACCCTGCCATGGAAACACAACCGAACTATAGGTATGGGCCTTGGATGATTTCGATTGACAGTCTAGGAAATCACCTGTCAGCTTCCATCCACTTTTTAATGACTGATGGGAGTTTTTATTTAATTATTTATATTTTTGAAATGCCGAATAATAACATTTATTATGGAAATTGAGATTTTGTCTTTGTGGTTCTGAAATATTTCACAAAGACTAAATATTCTGTCTGTGCTTTATTACATTTATTACAGAGATTACATTTCGGCCTGTGTTGTTTTACATTTATTATAGAGATAAAAGTTTCTAGACGCGTCGAGTCGCCCAAAACAAATGTTTAAAGTTTGAAAGTGGAAATTAGGACGGAAATAAGTACGTTTCAAATTAAGATGTTCCAGCTTTCCAAATGAATGAAAACTTGGTCAATTTCCTGTCTGCTACACCTGAGACCCATCAAACAATGGAAAACAATTTGTTCAAAGCTGCAACTGTCATTTTCTATTACCGCCAATACTTCTGAAGGGCCCATTCGCTCCCAGACTCCTCTGCCGCAGAAAAACAAGTTCCTATTCTATATGACAGTTGTGGACATTGGAATAATACACAATATAACCCAATCAATAGACTGTAAAATATCTGAGAGTCAAAGACAGATGTTCAGAAATGATCATCAAGCTTCTCCATGGAATTATGGTTATGTGACATAGACAAAGAGATTAATAAATCTGCTTGTTGGGGGGGTCAGAAAGATGGTTAACCATTTCACTGCTGCCTGCAGCATATCTTTAACATCTCTATGCTTCAGTATTGGAACCCACAGCTAAAATGATTGTTACATGAGATGTCTATCAAAGGACTATGGTTCTGACCTGTCCACATGTTGAACCTTTAACGAGCAATGTATGGAATTCTACTAATTTAAGCAATCTTGGCTCATTCATATAGGTGACAACATTGCAAGAATTCCTGTGCACCTCTCAGTGCATTAGAACCACACTGGCTAGGCAAGGGTCAGCAAGGGGCTGAAGGCAGGGAAGTCACCTCTAAAGTATATGTAACTCAAAAAACTAAAAAATAATGTATACATAACAGCATAACAGTCTTAAGGCCCCCATACACGGGTCCGTTTCCCATCGGATTCCGGGACGATCGATTCCGGGCACGTGCACACGAAACGATCGTCCCGTAATCGCGTGAAGCCCACCTTGTCCGTCCGATCACGTCCGATCGTTCGGGGCCCAGAATCGGATCGGACAGAGAACCAACATGTTGGTCTTTCTGATCCGATTCAGCACACATCAGGGGGAGTTGCCATTTGTGGAGTAAGCGATCGGACACGGAATCGTCCAGGAATCCGTGGGACAAGGTGGTATGTAGCGATCGGACACACTTAATTGGCCGTTCGATCAGACCTCCGATTCCCGCTGAGATCGCCGGAATCGATCAGATAGTTGATCGATCGGCCATGGAATCCGGCTATGGCTAGCTTTAGGATGTGGTGGCTGTGTTCATCTTCAGTTGTTTGTAAACTTTTCCCTATTTCCTCTCCTGAATCTGTCCTCTGCTTTTGACACTGATGATCACCCTCTTTGCCTACAGACCTGGGGCTCTATGTTTTACTTGACTGACTGCTTTTTCCAATCTTATTTCAATAGGTACCTCTTCTTCTCCCACTTTCCTCCCCGTTGATGTCCCCCCCCCTCCCGGAAAGCATCTCTGATCAATGTGTGTGGGGGGTTGTTGGGTTACGGACCTTTACTCCTCCAGGTGACTTTTCTCTACCTGTGCGGCCGCGTAAATGATAGGTGGGTGCTCTGGGGGTAGGCATTATGTTGCTCCCCCCGGCATTATGATACCCTGCCTATTGCTCATCTGGATATCTGACAGTAAAGGCTCATTTACACAGACTGTTACCAGGCTGGTTGTCAGGGGCTCACTACTAGTGTTGAGCTCGAATATTAGGTTTTCGAATTTAAAGCTTGAATATCAGTTTTTCGCGAATATATCATCGGATATCCCCGCAGAATATCTGAGCTCCATCACAATCCATGTCCACAAATACAGATATTCGAGACTACGTATATCGAATATCATTGCGAGCATACACGAAATTACGTGAATTTGAATCGCCTAGTTGCTCATCACTACTCACTACATAGTATTAACAATAACATTATGAATGCCCCTGAGCGCCTACATTCAGTGTGCAGGTGAACGGCCACAGAATGCAGGCGCTTATTCACAGGAACAGACAGGTGCCCATGTATAAACAGCCTTCATAACACAGTAATCTCCCATACTGCATAACCACACTCTCCTTAAAGCCCCCCATACAACTTAAGATCGATCCATACAATCTCGATTAGATCTACCAGCAACTGTGTAGTATAGTTGCCTCCCTGATAGAATACATAGTGATTGGAAGGATTAGAAAGCTCCTCATATTACATGGATAAGTAGAACAAAAGTTGATTGTACAGAAATTGGATGAAAAGATTGTAAGGTGTATGGGGGCCTTAACGCTGAATTCCCACATACATCACACCACAATGTGTAGGCGCTTGTGGGGCTTTAAAAAAAAAAAAAAGGGACACCTCGTGTCACGTCTTCCCAGCTTGATTGCTTTGGGGGTGTCCAGACACTGGAGATACCTGACACCCATGTGAATGCCCCCTTAATCTCCATACACAGAACATTTAGATAGCTACCCGAAGTTGAAGGTTTTAACTTTATCCTTTAACCCTCTGAGCGTTTGCCACGTGGCACGGTTTTTTTTATAACCGTGCCACGGGCAATCGCGGCGGAGCACAATGTGCTCCGCCGTGATTGCCAGCTCAGCTCAGGGATGTAAACAAAAGTCCGGCGTCGCTGGAGACGCCGGACTTCTGCTGAAGAAAGGCGACGCCCCTCCAGTTTGACGGAGGTCTATGGCGCCGCCTACCCCCGCCCCCTTCGCGTCACCGGTGACCGCCATCAGAAGACGGCGAGACCTCGGGCGTTCCTCCGGCTAACTCGGGCTGAGTTTCATGATGCATGAAACTCAGCCCAAGTTAATTCGGGGAGAACACTCAGAAGGTTAAATACGCCACTGGAAAGAATTTCAGAAGAAAAAGTTTAGTGATTAAGATTTACCCTGGAGCAACCGCCATATTGCTCAAGTACAACAGTTTTGTGCAGTTGGTCAGCGGGCAGTCATTGTCCACCCCAACCACCCAACCTCAGGGGTGGCTTTATAGGCCCCCATACACGGGTCGGATTCCGGCCGGATTCCGGGCCGATCGATTCCGGGCACGTGCACGTGAATCGATCGTGCCGGAATCGTGTGCAGCCCACCTTGTCCGTCCGATCACGTCCGATCGTTCGGGGGCTCAGAATCGGATCCGTCAGAGAACCAACATGTTGGTCTTTTTGATCCGATTCTGCACAGATCAGGGGGAGTTGCCATTTGTGAGGTGGAATCGGAGGTGGAATCGGACACGGAATCGTCCCGGAATCGTGCCGGAATCCGTTGGACAAGGTGGTATGCAGCGATGGATACTCTTAATTGGCCGATTGATCACACCTGCGATTCCCGGCAGAATCTCCGGAATCGATCGGGTGAGTGATCAATTGGCCATGGAATCCGACACGTGTATGGCTAGCTTATGGGGTAACTACATAACTCCCAACCCAAACATTAATGTGAGGCTTACTGTGAACCCTCTCTTAATATGAATTTTAATTCAAATAGACAGCTTTAAAATATAGATGTTCTTCACAATTAGGTATTATTGGGAACTGCATTCATCTATAGAATCCTGTTAACCTAAAGGTATTGCACATGTGACAGTTAACGCTGTTAAATGTAACATATTAATCACTTGATAAATGTAAATAGAATTTGAAAGAACAATTTCATCTTGACAGCCACTGGGGAAATTGCGATCATGAATATCATATTAATATAATTATATTCAGAGGCTCTATTCACACACTTTGTGTATTGACATATATTATGTAAATTCAGTTAGCCTGGGTGCATAGGTCATAAAGTATAGTTTTCGCTAATCATTTATCCGTGTGGTATAGAAACCTGATATTAGAAGTATGAAAATGAGACTTTGTACAATGTATATGCATTACATTTTCTGCTTTGTTGAATACGCAAATGAGCAGGATCAATTTAAAGATGAATTCTTGGTAAATATAAAAGACTTTAACAATGAAGCTCTAAATGTATTACAATAATATTAACAGGCTATTAAAAGAAAAGTACATACAGTGGCTTGCAAAAGTGGAACTTTTTCACATTTTGTCACATTACAACCACAAACATGACTCAATTTTATTGGAATTCCACGGGAAAGACCAATACAAAGTGGTGACACGTGAGAAGTGGAAGGAAAATCATACATGATTCCAAACATTTTTTACAAATAAATAACTGCAAAGTGGGGTGTGCGTAATTATTCAGCCCCCTTTGGTGTGAGTGCAGTCAGTTACCCATAGACATTGCCTGATAAGTGCTTATGACTAAATAGAGTGCACCTGTGTGTAATCTAATGTCAGTACAAATACAGGTGCTCTGTGACAGCCTCAGAGGTTGTCTAAGAGAATATTAGGAGCAACAACACCATGAAGTCCGAAGAACACACCAGACAGGTCAGGGATAAATCTATTAATTACTATTCTAATTTCTAATTTTAATCTATTAAAATTACTTTCCAATCCGAACATAATCTAATATCCAAATCCAACATAATCTAGCCTTCTAATTTACCACCCAATTCCCTTATTGACTATCCAAATCCCACTTGATCTACCATGCAGGTCTCACCTAAATCCACCAACTAGCTCCTACCAGATCTACCATCCAACTCCCACCTGATGTATCATCCAATTCCTTCCTTAATTTCCACCTAATCTACTATTCACATCCCACTTAATCAACAACCCAAGCCCCACCTAATAAACCATATATCCCCTACACAATCTACCATCCAAGACCCACCTAAATCTATCAACCATGTCCCAACCAAAGGCTCCCACATACTTAGCAAGCAAGGGCTGACAGATGAGCAGTGGAGTGCAGCTCTCCATCACTCACAGTATCAGCAGGCACCCTTTGTGTGCCGGCCGTTAGTTTGAATGGGGACCCGGTCCCCAATAAAACTTCAAGCATTTAAACTAATGGCATCGGCAGAGATTTACAGACATGTCCGTTCTCTGGCAGACCGAGCTTTGGGGCGATGATATCCGCAAGAGTACACACACCGATCGGCGGCAATATCGCCCGCGGCTCTGGGGGGGAAAAAGTGCATGTTATGGTCTAAAAAATACAGTATATTTTTTACTTGTGTAGAAGAATGGTAAATTTGCTTAACACATCTCTAATCCATGTTGGAAGGGCTTAGGAATGCAGACCTTCCTTTTACCCTATAATATTTGCTTTGAATATTAAAAACTGCCAACCTTGTCCCTACAACATAGTTTTCACTTTCCTTGGTGACTGTTGCATGAACTCTAAAACCTGTTCTAATTTTTGCATAGTCATTTCACAAATTTTTGGCAAGATGACAAATTCAGTCGCAGGGATTACTGCAAATGTGCGTTCTAGTTCTACCTCGCACAACTATATATATCCTTTACGCAGCTGTGCGCTATGATTCTCTTTCTCCTTTTCCAAGATAAAACTCAATGTATTTAACGCTTAGGACCGTGAGATACAAAAGTTACCCATCCGTGGCAAAAATATTGGAATTGTTGTATTACAAATGGGGCATGAAATGGACATTATGCTTTATTATAACCAAAATACTCATAAAATACGAGCGGGAATAGGAAAAAAACTATGTATTACGCTCGACAGACTGATTTCTCTTTCTCTTGTCTTATTAAAAATTGTCTGTGGCTTTTTTCTTTTTAATACAAATCAAATATAAACAAGATGTTATGGCTTTGCCTTTTAGCCAAATGCCTGAAATGGAATTGTGAAGTGTAGCATAAGCCCCCCCATACACCTTTAGATCGCTCCATACAATTTCCATTAGATCTACCAACAACCGTGTAGTATAGTGGCCTCCCTGATAGAATACATAGTGATTGGAAGGTATATATCACTGCTATGTAGTGCCGGGTCCTCCCTGATAGAATACATAGTGATTGGAAGGTATATATCACTGCTATGGAGTGCCGGGTTCTCCCTGATAGAATACAAAGTGATTGGAAGGTGTAGAAAGGTCCTCATAACACATGGTTTTGGTAAAAAAAGTTGATTGTACAGAAATTGTATGGAAAATGTTAAGGTGTATGGGGGCCTTTAGTCTCAATAATCGCTCAACATTGATGGTCTGAGTAGAAAGTACTGGCCATGCATGGGTTACCAGTTGGAGAATTTGGTGCATGTGTCCAGCTTTATATGTTTAAATTGAATATTTAAAGTAGAGCAAATCTAACTCCCTTGTAAATGGCTCAACTATTATTATTACTATTATTCACATTTAGAAATAAAACAGAGGTTCAACACATTGATAAAAACCATTGAAACTGTGAGTTTCCAAACTATGGGGCATATCTTGTACCATATAGTGTTAGGGTTGCAGGCCCTAGGCATGGTTGGCACGCATGGTTGGCATGGTTGACACGCTCCTGTTCAGCTTTCTCTTTGCAACGTCACCATGAAGTCCAGGCGACTAGGTGTGTTGTCACTGCAGCCTCTGGTTACTAAGGTGTTCTCTGATCCATGCCATGTTTTCATGTGCACCATCCGTCAGAATATGGAGATGCAGACTGAATTACAGGTGATTTACTTCCCCTATTGGCACAGCCCTACCCTATATAATTCCCACCCCATCCAGGGTACCGTGAGCACAGGGGTGCCTGACTAAGGTGGGATGGAGAGGGAACTAATTGCGCAATCAGTGAAGTGACATTGCTCTTTTCGGAAAGAAGAGGAACCCCACTCTCCCACCCTGTTTCACTGTTTACCTTTCTTCTTTTCTTGTTTTTTCTAGTGAAAGCTAGTGATGGCCAAACTGTCCGCCGGGCAGACAGTTCGGCGAGAACATTGAATGTTCACTCTTCTCGCCGGTGAACAGTACGGTGTTAGTCCCCCCAGCGAAGAAGTCCATAATCCTTTGCTCAGACTAGACCTTAATTCTTTGGCGGAAGAATTATTTTTACTATTGATCGAGTAGAGACACCCGATCTCTAGCATTGTACCAGGCACGGCCCAGACATAATATCTGACCGTCACTTCCGATTTTGGAACCAGGAACTGTGCGTTCCATATACCGGGAGTGACGTTGAAGAAACATTGGGCCCCTGTGGGGTCAATGGCCCAAGTTAATGCAGAAGAAGCCAATGCACTGAGTGAACTGAGCTGATGGTTTTGGAGGGCTAGTGGCCAGTACTGTGCTTTGGGGAGTGTACAAGTGGGTACACTGTCTTTGACCTTGGTTAATTTTATGCTATTTTTGGATGTTCTTTGTATCTTATAAAGCACTGGCCATTTTTTTTATAAATTCATAATGGCGTCATATATATTTATTTATTCAAGGTGAAGGAGATGGGGAAAGGGTGTGTTATTGGAATTAAAAGCTGAGGGGAGGTAGTGTTATGTCAGTGCAGGATGTTTCTCTCTCTCAGCTCATCAATGCCCAAGTCATTAGTGATGATTTCATTGCTAGTGATAGTTACTTCAGGGTGTGATCTGTTTGTTTGTATCTGACCTTTGACTTGTTCTTGATTAATCTCTGTCTGCTGCCTGCCCCCTGCTTGTACCAAACTACACTTTTTGCCTGACCCCTCTGGATACCTCCTTTGGACTCTGTTCTTTGCTTTGTACCAGACCATTCATTGTCTTCTGCCAGTCCTGATCCTGCTTGGACCTGACTAAGATTTTTGCCTGAGCCTTCTAGATACCGTATATTCCGGCGTATAAGACGACTTTTGAACGCAGGAACATGTGTGCAAAAGTCGGGGGTCGTCTTATACGCTGGGTGTGGCTGGCAGGGGACCATCTAGGGGAGCCGGTAACTGGATCTGTGCTGCCTGGGCTACGTGCTGGCTGAGATACATCGGAACGGAACAAAGAGCAGTGTTAACATGGCTACAGGATGCTTCTCCAGAGAGAACACACCCTCTCCCCCTCTAGCTCTGCTGTAGAAACAAAACCTGTGTGTAACTTTAAACATTCATAGCAGGAAAACCTTTTATAGTATAATGATGAAACTTTCAGGGTCAGTAATGCTCACCTACTGCTACTTACACCCCGAGTTTCACCCCTCTATCTACAACACTTATAAGTTCAGATAACTTTCAGCTAAATTCCAGCCACCAGACAATGCTTCTTCATGGCCAGTGATATACTCCTATATGCAACATTTAACTTGCCTACATTGAACACATATATCTTTAATTCCCTGCATGGTAGAACCTTGACATTTTGTGGTTTACTAGTTAACCCCTAAGACTATATCCATGCAAATTTTCAGGTCCCTGAGCACAATCCTTCCTACTAATAGCCCCCTATAAAATATTGCTTCCATATGAGCATAAAGCACTACTCTGCTGCATACATGCTTTCACTTATCCTATCCTTACTAATACAAAAAAAGATTAGACTTCTAAGGGTGTTGGAGATCTGTTGGTTGAAAGTCAGAGTAGACATACATTTTTTTATGTGGTGAGCGTTGGAAGAGGGGGTAGTCTTATATGGCGAGAATATACCAAACTCTATATTTTAACTGGAAAAGTTGGGGGCCGTCTTATACGCCCAGTCATCTTATACGCCGGAAAATACGGTACTTGGTTTGGTCTACCATTTGTTAATGACATCTGGCTCAGTCCTGACTGTGCTCCTGCCTCATAGTATCTAGTACTGCTAATGACTAGTGTTGATCGCGAATATTCTAATAGCAAATTTTTATTGCATAATATTGGCAATTTGAGAATTTGTGAAGATCTCAAATACAGTTCTATATCATAATTGTGAATATACAACATTTTATACATCAGTACCCGGAACTACAAGTGACATTTTGCACGATGAAGGTAAAAATGACTGGAGGTCATGAATTCTTACATTTATTAGGGAAAAAAAAGGATATTTTGTCTAGGCTGCTCATCACTACTGCTGACCTGGAGGCAATTGAGTGCTGGGGCTACCCCTTTGGGCGTTCCTTGGCGGCCCCCTTTGGTTTTCCACTTGCGGCCCCAAAACCTAACTGTTAATGCATAAGGCATAGGAACTCACCTGTCCTCTCCCAGGATCTTTGGAAGGGAAGAGGAGGAGAGGTACTCACTCTGGCTGAGCACCTTAAAACCAATCACCAACCCAGACAGCCCCTGAGCAAGTCCCTCACCTCACCAAGAATATACCGTTCTAAGAAGATGAGTGCCTATGCTCCTACTATTCCACCAATGAACGGGGGATTATTGTATGTGGCACATAACCTCAGAATATGGGCACATAACCTTTGATGATATATATATGAAAATAAATGTGCATTACCATACTACAGTGTTCCCTAATAGTGATGAGCGACTAGGCAATATTCGAATTCGCGTAATTTCGCGAATATCCGCCATAATATTTGATTCCATATTCGATTCCATATTAGAAATCTCGAAATATGCGCAATGCATGCAAGTCAGCTCGGATATTCAACTTGGAGAATATCCGTAGTTTCCATTTAAAAAAATCAATTATATAATCGTGATCCATTGCAATGAATGGGATCGCAATAAAATCAATCGCATCGGATATCCGATTTTATATTCGCGAATATTCGAGAAATGGCGATATTCGAGTTAAATATTCGAAAATCGAATATTCGAGCTCAACACTATTCCCTAATGCTTGAAGTATCAGTAAAAACAAGTAATTTAAAAAATGAAAAATAATGTCTTCTAGCTCTGCCTGCTGTCCTTATAAAATGCTTATACAAGTCAGTATAGATTGAAAATGTTATGTGTGGCCCTTTAGTGATGCAGAGGGCCGCACTTGTGGCCCTCCATATCAACTCAGTTGCCCTCCACTGCTCTAGAGGCTGAGTGGGTGATATTGGTGAAAAGATTGGGGGAATGATCTCTGGGCCGCATATACATATGAATATATTATTCATATGTATATGAATATCCTTTACTCCTTTACTATATATATATATCCTTTACTCCCCACATACAGAACATTGCTAAATCCTGCCACTTCCATCTCCGCAACATC
>CM070035.1:13020289-13030465 GCA_036250615.1 Ptychadena robeensis | reverse complement strand
ACTCCCTGCTCCTGACACCCCAGCGCTAATCCAGGTTGTGTGGCACAGATCATAACAATAACTGAAAGGGTTCAAAGTTGCCTATAAACATTAGATTGGCCATTTGTGTCTGCATTAGGCTATGTTCCCACTTAGGTGATTAATCACTAGTGTTGAGCTCGAATATTCGAATTTCAAATATATTCGGCAAATATCGGCTATTCGAGAATTCGCAAATTTCGCGAATATGGCGGTGGATATTTTCAATTTCGAATATTCACCATTGGGATGCATATGGGCATGGATTGCGAATATATATACACAAGTGATCCATTTTAAAGGTAATTACGAGGCGACTTATCATTCCGAATCTAGAATATTCGCGAATATAGAATCGAATATTAGTAGAATTATTTTTGAAATATCGCAAATTCGAATATTGCATATGCCGCTTATCACTATTAATCACCTGTGCTCGCGATTTTCAATGCAAAATCACTGCGATCATCCATTCATGTCTATGGGAGCAATCAGGGAAAAAAACACATGCGATCTTATCAATGGGGACAAGCCCATTTAAAATAGTGTAGGCGATCAACAGCATTCTGCAGGAGATTAAAAATCTCAAGCACCAATCGAACATAGCCTTAAATGATGTTGTGGTGGCTAATGGCTGTGGTGCACCTATAGGCATCTCCAGCTTGTAGTTGGGAGTATTGTAGACCATGACACAGCCAATGAAGTGAGCAGACAACCTGTGGGAAGGCTGTTCATGAAGCCTGGGTTCCCAAGGAGTTAAATGACCTTGGTCAGAAGAGGACTGATTCAGATCACCATAGCAGCCTATGGTGCTGCATGGAGCCCAAAGTTGCAAGGGAGCCCACCGCTGTTTTCCTGAGTCCATCTCAGGGTGAAAAAAAAACCCAGTAATGCAGAGATGAACACAGCAAATCTCAGGGTGAAAAAAAACATACTGAAATCGGTAATGCAGAGATGGACTCGGCTGGGGGGAGGTCCAAAACAGAACAGTGTTGGGGCGCGAGTTCCAGGAGGGATTCAGAGGAGGGAGGTCCGGGAGGAGGTGGAGGAAAACAAGGGCAGGTCCGGGAGGCTGGGTCACATAAAATATGTGTTATGGGGCCCTGTCATTTCTAGCTACGCCCATGTTCAGAACACAGCAAATCTCAGGGTGAAAAAGAACGTATTGAAATGTGTAATGCAGAGATGGACTCGGCTGGGGGGGGGGGGTTATTCTCATTCGGGCGGTCCGAAACAGAACAGTGTTGGGGCGCAAGTTCCAGGAGGGGTTCAAGGGAGGGAGGTCCAGGAGGAGGGGGGAGAATAAATGGGAAGGTCAGGGAGCGGGTGCCCCATTAAAAACATTTGCTATGGGGCCCTGTCATTTCTAGCTACGCCCCTGTTCAGAACGTAGCACAAGATACAAGGTGAACACTGCAGCAAGAATTGGTTTACTTTCTGTACATTTTTATTTTTGAGATTGGAAATCTGATTTTAAATACGAGCAGTGATATTAATAACAATAATAACAAATCTCCTGCTGTCCATTCCCAGGTATCAATTTCCTGAAATCCAGGATGTGTCAAGGTTAATATTTTCTACTTTTTCTGCAGAACTTTTTTTATTTGCAGGATAACGTAATGTCATCTTGGAAATACCAATAAATCAAAATGTCTCTCAGATAAATGATGCCACAAGCTGCTTATGAGCTTAGATGGCCTACTGTCAACATGTGCATTTGTCACGTCAAAAAAAAAGTGGAACTAAAGTCAGAAAATGTACGCCCTTTATCTAATTGTATGCTATCAATTTTTCATCAGCCCTATCATCCCGCTATTCATTCACATGTAACACTTCTATTATATTGCCAATAAAATAGAAGAGATTCAAATATAGATATTTTGCATAGTCTTTGCCTATGGGGATTTGGAGATAAATGATTATCGTACGGCGAGGCGGGTAAATCATCATGACAACAGGATGTTGGCGGTGTCAGCCAGGAGGAAATCAGATACATTCAGGTGGCATTTTATTATAATTAGAAGATGAATCTTTGTTTTATTAAAATGTTTTCTGTATTGTTATTAAATGCAAAATTCCATTTCAGATATATTGAGTTTCTTGGAGCAAGAACGGACTATTATTGCTGGTAGGTAGATTTCCCGCATTATAAGCCATAGGATCCAAATGGGGATCAGGGGGTGCTTTCAGTTTTAGGTAGAGATGGTCAAATTTTTTCGTGAGCTGATTGCAAAGCCTCTAAAAAATGGTATCATCACCAAAATTGCTAGAGATGCAGAGAAGGATTGTCGGAATATTTGAATAAAGAAGATTTGCTTTAGCATATGCAGTTCTTTCATAAATGAAGTTCAAAGTTGCGTTGAACTTAGTTGCAATTTTCAAAATTTTGACTTGACTTTGAACTTTATTTATTTAAAAACTATTTGTGTTAGAGCAAAACTTTTTTTTGTAGTAATCCCCAACTCTTCTCTACATCTCCAGCAAATTTGGTGATGATACTTTGTTCAGGGGCTTTGCAATTAACTCAAAACCGTCTAAATGGTCAAATTCGACCATCTCTAGTTTTAGGGAATACTTACCGTATTTTTCGGACCATAAGATGCACTTTTTCATCCCCAAAAAGTGAAAAAGTGCCTGTATCTTATGGTCCGAATGTGTGACCACCCGCAGGCATCCGGCCGCCGGTGACCCCAACTTGGCTACCTGACAGCTCTCCCGGCAGATAGATCAGCTGTGTGCAGAGGGAGAGGAGATCAGCTGTGTGATCTCCATCAGTACACAGTAGCCTGTGTCAGTTGTGTAATCTCTAGTGATGAGCGGCATAGTCAATATTCGAATTCGTGATATTTCACGAATAATTCTACTAATATTCGATTCTATATTCGGAAAATCTAATATTCGCGGTATGACCATTTATTGCGAAAATCATATTCGCATTGCGAAAATAATATTCGCATCGCAAAAATCTTTAAAATGAATGGTCACATGCTATGTTTATTTTCGCAATGCGAATATTATTTTCGCGATACATGCCCATATTGTGAATATTCGAAATTGCGAATATTCGCCGACATATTCGAGATATTGGCGAATTCTCGAATTGACGATATTCGCGAAAAATATTCGGCATTCGATTATTCGAGCTCAACACTAGTAATCTCCATCTGCCGGGAGAGCTGTGGGGAGCTGAACTGTATTGGATATATTTGCAGAGCCCCGCACTGGCAGGCAGCTTCCTCACACACGCAGCAGAGAAGGGACAGGGAGACCGGAGTGCAGATTCCACCATGCTTTCCTCTCTGAGCTCTGTGTGTGGAAGAAAAGATGCTAAAGTCTGCTCTCTAGTGACACCATTTTAGTGTCTGAATAGGGGTACTGCATGAGATTTTTTCACATTCATTTAACCTCCCTAGCGGTTGAGACGAACCCTGCTTGTTCGCTGAACAGGGTCGTCTCAACTGCAGGGGAAGCCGGAAAGCTGCAGCGATTGTCTACATCGCTGCAGTATTTCTGGGTTTGCGGCACTGCCTCGATCGTGTCACAGTGACAAGGAAGGGGGCGGAGGGGGGGGGGGGGCCATGTTGTTAATCCATGTTAATGGAGGAGCGCCGGCTTTCCCTCTCACGCAGCTGTTGTCAGTAATGACAACAGCTGCGTGTAGAGCTCTGGCGAGATGCCGGAAATGACAGGCAGTGTACTGTGTACACTGCCTCGATCGCCCGTATCGCGCCGTTGTAAACGGCGCGATACGGACGGTGCGCTCAGAAGGTTAAACAAATGAAATATTTTTTTTTGATTTCCTGCTCTAAAAACTGGGTGCGTCTTATGGTCAGGTGCATCTAATAGTCCGAAAAATATGGTATATCTTCTTAATGTAGCCACCTCATTCAATAGTAATTTGATAATTTAGTACAAGAAAGCTTACCAGTCCTAAAGTTTTCTTATGATTTATTTTTGGCTGGTGATCCTGCCAATATATCACATCCTACAGTTACAAGAAAAAGTTTGTGAACCCTTTGGGATTACATGGAGTTTTGCATGAATTGGTCTTACGATGTGCTCTGATTTTTGCCTTTTCTTATTTCAACTCCATACATCAATAAAATATTCTAATTAAACTTAACAAAAATGTGTTCTGATCTTCTTCTACGTCACACCAATAGAAAAACACAGTCTCCTTAATATAATACTATACAAACATTATATGTTTTCATGTTTTATTGAACATAACATGTAAACATTTACAGTGCAGGGTAGAAAAAGTATGTGAACCCCTAGCCTAATGACTTCTCCAAAAGCTAATTCAAAAGCAGGAGTGAGCCAACCTTGAGTCCAGTCAGTGTGTTGATATTGGATGTGTTGCTGGAGGGCTGTCCTGCCCTTTAAAAAACACACATCAGTTTTGGGTTTACTGGTTTCAAGAAGCACTGTCTGATGTGAACCATGCCTCCCAGAAAAAAACTCCCAGAAGACCTACAATCAAGAATTGTTGACTGGAAAGGGTTACAAAAGTATCTCCAAAAGCCTTGATGTTCATGTGTCCACAGTAAGATAGACTTTCTATAAAAGTTTAGCACTGTTGCTACTCTCCGTAGGTGTGTTCGTCCTGTAAAGATGACTGCAAGAGCACAGCGCAGAATGCTTAATGAGGTAAAGAAGAATCCTAGAGTGTCATTTTTGTTAATACATCTACAATAAGGAAATCAATAAGCAAGAATGGAGTATACTACAGGGGTAGCCATTGCTGTCCAAAGAAACAAATTCAGCACATTTGAAGTTTGCAAATGAGCAACTGGGTGTTCCACAGCACTGGCAAATAATTTTGTGGACAGATAAAACCAAAATTTAGTTGTTTGTAAAAAAGCAAGTCTCAAATTGGATTATATTTATTCAGTTTTATTTTTTCGGACATTTGAGACTTGCTTTTGGACTTTTTTCATGGACTTTTAAGGACTTTTATGGATTTTTTTATATGTTTTTGTTTTGCTATGTATGACCTATATTGAATACTGTGTGCTATTGTCTTGGTCGGGCCATTAAATTCCCCTAGCCCCCACTTTGTGTGTGGGGGGGGGGAGACCTTTGTGTGGAAAGGTGGGGTAGGTGGTGTTCTACCTACTTCCAAATCCACGCCATATTCACAGCTCACTGGTACAATCCACAGGTATTTTCTACACTTCCAAACCATAAACACTTTCAACAGTTTATTCTAGCAGACCAAATAGAAGATGTCAGTGTTTACATCCACTTTACGTTCTACTCTAACATTTTCCGCCATATGAAATTGTGAAGGAAACAACTCATGTCTTGTATAACAGCTGATGCACCACATAACACACAACAGACTTTATAAATAATTGAAACGGTCAGAGAGAGAGATGTACTAAACTCAGACAGCAAAGCTCTTTCCTTTAATTTGCTGTGTAACCCCGCTGTGCTACTTCAGGCAGACGGAGCTGGTTCAGCCGCTCTCGAGCTCTCCTTGATCTCTGCGTTCTGCAAATAACCTATTTTGTGTTATTCCGAGCTCACAGCATATTTTAATCTCAGTGGCCATGAAATCCAACA
Organism: Ptychadena robeensis; assembly: GCA_036250615.1. Lineage (NCBI taxonomy): Eukaryota > Metazoa > Chordata > Amphibia > Anura > Ptychadenidae > Ptychadena > Ptychadena robeensis. The sequence goes on along the minus strand of CM070035.1, from coordinate 13,024,879 downwards.
TGTCATTGTTTAAAAAAAAATGTAATTTCAGTTTTATTTCCTTATTTACCGGGAAAGAGAAACAACATTTGTCATTGTCAGTGTTATAAAATATGGTTTTATGCTTTACCTTCTGTATTTGTTGTTTTAGAATTACGCTTATTATTAAGTGGAGTGCAGAAAAAGGAATTTTTTAAATAAAAAAAAGGTCAGAGGAGACTCATCAAATGCAAAGCGGGTCATGAGAGCTCCTCATCTGCTATGTGTATCTCAATTATAGTCAATAAGAGTTTGCTGATAGTGATGTCGCGAACACGGAATTTGCTGTTCGCGAACGGCGAACGCGAACCAACTCAAATGTCCGCGAAGCCGGCGAACCCCATAGACTTCAATGGGCAGGCAAACATTAAAAAACAAAGGGACCCTTTCTGGCCACAATAGTGTTGGGAAAGTTATTTCAAGGGGACTAACACCTGCACAATGACATGACAGAGGGGGATCCATGGCAAAACTCCCAAGAAAAAAAAAATTTCACGCAATAAATCCGCACGACGGATTTCTACAATGATAGTCAATGGATAGTCACCCTGCTAACAGTTGAACTTAAGTTTGAGCTAGAGTCCCCAAATTTGATATGTAGCTACATGTGGTTGAAATTTGGTGTGATTTGGTGCCTTGGTCCGGGCGTGAGATGATCGCAAAGTCGGGCTATTTTCCCATAGGGAATAAATGGCAATCATAATTCACGTTGTTCTCCCGCTCCCGTGCGATCCTAAACTTTGAAGACGTGAAATAAATACTTCGTACGGGTCAATTCTCCCCAAATTTCATTTTATTCTTTCAATTGTTAATAGATTTGTGTTGTCAATGAAGTTAAAAATAAGTGTGCAGATTACATGTATTACTGGAGATGGACAGTGTGGAGGACACTGGTGGAGATGGTCAGTATGGAGGACACTGTTGGAGATGGTCAGTGTGGAGGACACTGGGAGAGATGGTCAGTGTGGAGGACACTGGTGGAGATGGTCAGTATGGAGGACACTGGTGGAGATGGACAGCGTGGAGGACACTGGTGGAGATGGACAGTGTGGAGGACACTGGTGGTGATGATCAGTGTGGAGGACACTGGGGGAGATGGATATTCCCCATGGATGGATGGATGGGATATTCAGTGAAGAATGTAGGTCACACAGAACACTGCCCTAGCTAATGGTTTCCCTATAGCAGCAGTAGCAGCTCTCTCTCCTAACTCTCTCCTTCTTCTGCAGAATGTGAAATGGCGTCCTGTACTTGATATGTTATAGGGGGTGTGAGGGTCTGTGAGGTGGGGGGTGCTCATTGGCTGGATTATGTCTGCTGACTGTGACTCACAGGGGTCAAAGTTTCTGCAATGTTAAAAGATAGGGGGTGGATTGAACTCGCCATATGTTCGCGAAAATGCGCGAACGCGAACATGCGATGTTCGCCGCGGATAGTTCTCCGGTGAGCAGTTCCCAACATCACTATTTGCTGACCTACATTTTATTTGAGTTTCAGATGCATTAAAACATGGCAGGGTTGGGGGTATACCACAAAAAAGTATTGCTGTATAGAGATGGTTGAATTTTTTTTGGGTGATTGTATCATCACTAAACTTGCTGGAGATGTAGAGAAGGGTTGGGGGTATACTACAGAAAATAGAAGTATGTCTCTAACACAAATAGTTTTTACACAAATGAAGTTCAAAGTCAAGTCAAAATTTCTAAAATCGGAATTTCGACTTTATTTTTTAACTTAATTTAGGCAAACACTACATGTGCTAGAGCAAAACTCTTTTTTTCAAATGTTTCTACAACCCTTGTCTACATCTCCAGAACTTTTGGTAATGATACCTTGTTCAGAGGCTTTGCAATCAGCTCACAAAATCTTTACTGCTCTAACACAAATAGTTTTTGCATAAATTAAGTTCAAAGTCAAGTAAAAACTTGAGCAAAAGATCTTTTTCAAATGTTCCCACAACCCTTAACAAAAAATTTATAGTGACGTGGAGCAATTAGGTACTGGGGTAGAAAAATGTAGTGCCAAACCACCATCTCTAATTCTAACTAAGACAACAAACGACACCACATCCAATGGATCTAGATCAAGAGAGGCGTGGCTAGCCCCGTGAGATTTTGCTGGTGGAGAAGGGCTCAACCCAAAGTACGGTATATTCAAGTTTACTTTATTTCAAACCATTAAAAATGACAATAATTCCATAGCAAAGTCCAGGTGAGTATCCTTTTACAATAAGTAGGTAAAAACACAGTCTTGCAATTCACCACAAAAGTTCCTGCACTTAGGTCCCACATCAAACTTCAACATATGAATGGCGGGGAGCAACAAATAAACTTTCCTCCTAAAGAGTGTATTCAACACGTTATGGCCTTCTTGTTAGGCCTCATCAGGAGGAATTTACACCATGGTTGAGTATAGTCGGATAATTATTATATCAATGTAAACAAAAATTAAAATGGTAGTAAGTCCAACATAACATAACATGATCACTTACTCCCAAAATGGACAATCTCCTATTTCCTCTGGGTCTACCCCCATAAGGGATAGGGATCTACAAAGACAATAAACAGTTACTAATATTCCCTTTCCTCTGGCACAATAACATCCACCCCCCCTCCCTTCGGAAAAACACAATAACCCTTCTCTACATCTCCAGCAATTTTGGTGATGATATCATGTTCAGAGGCTTTGCAATTAACTCAAAAATCAGCTAGTCGAAAAATTTGATCATCTAAAATGTCTTCAGAGGTGATATGTCCTGGTGGATACAACGACCATGCTGATAGAATAGAACTGTAAACATGGTTGACATTAATGGTTTGGTCGGGGACAAGACGTTTTATGGTCCTTTTTTTTTTTTTGAATGTGGAAACTCACGCTGGTGACTGGGAGAACACGCAAACTCCTTGCAGCTCTCGCTCTGACCGGGATTCGGAACCCCAGTCCCTTCTGTTGCAAGGCCTGCACAACAAATACTATATGGTTATAATACTATAACACCTGACATCAAATGTCAAATAAAAGACACATCTGTGGCATCAATTTCAAGAAAACTTAAAACTATCTTATGGGCCAAATATTATTAGTCTGCTGGCCAGATTCATCTCCTGGATCGGAATATGACACTCTAGGTGTCAAAAAGGGTACGCAGGTTGATCGATTTTATTATTGAGTAATAAATATTGGATGAGCAAAAATTGGTACATTTGTTCACTGTGCTTTGAAACTTCCAACGAGTAGACCGTTTGATTCATGGAGCCAATCCAGATACCAGCCCACCGCAACGGCTGTCTCCACTGCGTGGAGGAGGTTGAGGTACGGAGGTTGAGTCCGGAGGTTGAGGTACTGCACTACATTACCTTCTGACCGTCAAAACCGCTCCACGCCATGGAGACAGCTGGTGCAGTGGGTGTCAAGGAATGCGCTTATCACAGGGGTGCCAGCGGAGACCCCCATAAGATCTTCCTCTGGAAAACTGGCTAGAGGTAGTGATGGCCCAACTTCGGCATGGTCTGTCCACGAACAGGCGGATCTGACTTTCAAAGAAGTCCCATGTCCGCCTGTTGGCGGGGAATTTGAATTGGGAAAACAGAAAGTGACGTCACATCCGGTACCTGGATACGCATAGACGCCACTTTCGGTTTTTCGGAGCCAGCTTTTCACTGCAAGGCCGGGTCCTCTACTCTCTTGTGAAAAGATTCCTTCTCTGGCAGGATCTCACTGCTGAAGAATAGTGAGCTCCTTCTCGCTGGCGAACCAAACACCCATACTGCTCGAAGGAGTGCGAACATCCATGTTGAGTGCGAACATCCCTTAGTTGGAGGTTTCATCCACATCGGTGCCCACAATGTGGTTACTGTACTGATCTCCAATATGGGCTCCTCTTCTGTAGACCATGTTTGGCGAGTTCGAATCTTTGGCTTCCTTCACCTTACCGAGGAGTCACACACTAATGGTGCTGCCTTGTACTACTAAAATATACAAGCTGATTAAATGTTAATCCCGGCCTGATATAACGCGTGGAGTGTAACGCATTAAAAAAAAAAGATAACTGCAAGGTGACTACAAGTTGACAGATGAAGTAAAAGGCTTTCGTCTCATTCCAGAGAGTTCAAAAGTTCATTTTGTCCTTTACTTGAACTTGCTGAAGGAATCCTCATCAATAATTAATGCAAAAATCTGTACAAAACATAAAAATTCAAACTAAAGTCAACCTGATGTGTCTCCATGACAGCAATAAATAAATAAAAGATTAGAAGGCCCATGAAGATAATGTGCAAATACACCAGACCCGGTGGAGAACCCTCTATCAATACAGACCTATTATTAGATGAAGAAGCAATGAGTAATGAAGTTTACAAGGATTGTACACAAAATAAAATTAGATGAAATGTATCGACAATGTCCCTGTGCGGTAAAGAAGTCGTGAGAGCCGTAGATTTTTCTGAACAGAGGGGAAGAGCTAAGAGGAACATTCAGGGTTATCTCATTACAATTAAACTGCAGAAAACTCCAATTAAGCCCCCTATACACCTTAAGATCGATCCATACAATCTCCATTAGATCTACCAACAA
>CM070035.1:12974549-12991856 GCA_036250615.1 Ptychadena robeensis | reverse complement strand
AGGCCTGAATCTTTACATTGCAAGTTAATTCTTTTGACATGTTTTTTTGCTTCCTATGAGGAATTGCCCTAAAAAAGAATCTTGGCTGAACATGATTTTTCCAACGGCGGAATCCGGTGTTTGCATATCAGCAAGTTAAAGCCACACCTTGGAGAATTTGTCAATGCAGATGGTATGTTTAGGAAGGGATGGTTGACATATTGGATAAGTAGACTGACCAATTAGCACCATCAGTTAATTCGGCAATGATTATGATGTCTTTCAGCTAGAGATGGTCAATGAGATAGCCCAAAAAATTCAACATAAGCATGTAAAGCTGTATGCCAGACTAAAACTGATGTTAGTTGGTTAGCTTTGATCTCTGTCTCTGGCCACAAAAAACATTGGTGTGGATCAATGTTTTTATGACCAGAAGTGGTTTAACCCCCACTCACCACAACTCAGGATACCTTACCTAATCCAGATAGACTGGATGCCGTCCAACACGAATGTTCATCCTGCCTTCTTTCTTCTTCTGGGTTTTCCCTGGTATGTTGAGTGAGAATATTGGAAATTTCGAATATATTCGTCGATAATCCGTCATTAGAGAAATTTTGCAATATGTCTAAATTTGTGCGCTTATCGAGATAATATGGCAATGCGCGCATATTCGTCATATTTATGTTTTAAAAAATTTTTACTCGGCATACATCGCGCATGTGCTGGGTGACATTGCCGAATGGATTTGCACAATACACACTTTCGTTCAGTGCCTAGCACTGAGTAATCACAGAATGAAGAATAAGAGAACGCTTTGTTATTTTAAAGCTTGCATTTTGCGAATCTTTGCGAATCAATTTGCGCCAATGTAAGGCAATAGCAATTACAGACGAATCGAATTTTATGCGATTTATAAATATTTCATTGTATATTTCGGAAATATAGCCAAATTCGAATATACCCTTTCGACCTCCTTCTTAACACTAGTCCCTAGTTTCAGTGATGGGGCTCCTGCCGTTGTTTGCCTGTATTGCTCTACCGGAATAGGCATTCAATGATCCTTGCCCCAAAATCCCAGGCATCATCAATGAATGCATTCAAGTGTGGTGGCGGGTTTGACAAATCAGGAAATGTAAACAGATTTCATTTTTTTTAATTATTGTTTTCTGTTCTCTGCGGGAGTGCGTTTTAAACAAAATACCCCAAAAAACCCAAACAAATACAATGTACTTACCCTGATTGAATCCGCAAGGCAAACTGTAGTAAATAAAATTCCTGGAGATAAAAAACCAAATCGCCATATTAACCTTTCCCTTTTCTTGTTCTCTTGCCACCAACTTTCTTTGAGTGTCCTGCCTACCTCCACCAATTCATATCTAAATCCATAGATCTTCATTGCTTTTCATCGTTGCCGATTCAAGATCAGGTTGGCTACAGGCACCAAGGGACTTGGTAAGTAGCACATCATTGCTGCTTGCTGCCAAAGTTAATGTAAGGACCTCGGCTGTCCCATGTACCACCTCTGAGTGGCGCTTGTGCTAGCCCTACTACTTTCCTCATGCCTAGTCACCACAGGTGACTCCCTTGCCCATGTTGCTGAGCTGGGTTTGGACACACCTGCCTCGTTAGCATGAGCCATGGGAAGCTGCTAGCACAGCGTGGTACATCGGGGACAGCAGAGGTCCTTACAGTTTACAGGAGGATGATTGCCATTCCACATTAGACAGATTTCAAGTTAATTTCTTTTAATCTCCATCTGCCCTATAGTCGGCACGTCTATCTTCTCTAGTGCCGGCAAATAGAATGCCAGGTACCAAGGTGGTTTGTACGACTTTATATAATTAACAAATTCCTTTCCCAACCTTATTAAAAGCAGAGTGTGATATCCTCATTTTGCTACGTGAAGGTGAGATCCTACCCCGAACGGGTTTTTCAAGACCGGTCACTCTGCCTCAAAAAGAAAAAAAAAAACCACTTAACCAGTTTTCATCCTGAATTGCTGAACACATCTATGATGAAAAACACAAAGGACGTCTAGCCTAAAGGACAAACCTTCGGCCCCCCACCGTCAACACAATGTTTCATTATTTGTATTTTAAAAATGTTGGTTTTGTTTTGAATTTCTAACTACAAAACATATTTAAAAAATGGTGCCATTCTAAAACACTCACTGTTTACTCTCAGATATTAAAACTAAAGACATGTGAAAGCCTGATTAGACTGTTATTGGAAACAAAAGCTTGTTAAGCCGGCCATAGTTGCGGAGAATCGATTCGATCGACGTGCTCCTCATGCCAACACTGAGATGGTCATTCTCTGCCAACTTCAGAGGTGCCCCTATTTTTTGGGCGATTTTGTTTTTTCAATCTTTCTTCAAATTTTTCATTTGTTTGTTCAAACTGATTTCTTCTTACCCAACAAAGCAGAATCACGGTTTGTACTACATATACATAAAACATATCTGACATATATGTTGACAAATTTTTGGAACTGGCTATGGTACCGGCTCAAAAAACTAAAGAACCTTAATCCCATTCCTTCATATTATTAGAAATATTTTAAACTAACATTAAAATTTTAAATTAATAAATCTTGGGGGAAATGCTTAGTTCTGCCTACACAGTTTATTGGTGATTATTCTAAAGATTTCTTTACCTTTTAATATGTTTACCATTTTTTGTATAAGACTGAATAAGAAAATAATGAAATATGAAAAAAAAAGAAAATGTGAGTGTCAAAGATCACAATACAGCTATAATTCCCCTTTTATTCAAACCACAAGAGGACACGGACCTGTCAAAGATTGCTTGGTGGAGACAACAGTGCCCCTTTATTTGGCTATGTTTTGCCTGCACTCCCTCTGCTGGGTAATTCTGCCGTATGTCGGTTAGAAAGCCGCTGCCACTACCCCTTCTTGACCATTTGCTAGGTTCTCACCTGGAAATCTCTGTCCAAATCAGGTCACATTACCCAATATAAAAAAAAATTAGTACCTTAGCCAATAGTAGTGCCGTAGTAAATAGGTTCCTCTACAATTTTGCTGCCCAGGTTTGGTCGGATAAACATTACTGAGCTTTGGACCATCCTGCCTTCCTCTGCGACCTGACCTACTTTACCTCTTTATTTTTTTTGGACACTCCCACCTCTGCTGTTTTGGTACTTTCATGCTGTCAAAAGTTGTGGCAAGAATCTCTACAGCCAAAGTCCATTGAGGTGGCTCTGGTGAATATCAGGGGACTTCAGTAATGACACCACACTGCGCTGTGAATAAAGCTCGGTGAATACCCGTAAATGACAGGCCAGTGTACTGTGTACAGTGCACTCAGAAGGTTAAGGTAAGCCATACACAGGCATTTATTTCCCTCCTATTTTTAAGGCGATGGACCGACATGCGTGTTCCCTCCACCCCAGCCAAAGTGGACTCTCAGACCCAAAAATCAAGCGCATACACACTACCTGGGGTATCGACAGGAATCCAGCAACGGTGATACATGTTGTAACTAGAATTATCCTGGCCTGATCCCATTTTATGATCCCATACCATATTATGTTATAAAAAATATTCACACATATTGTACGTATCCATTCGCAAATGCGCACAAATATGTGTGAATGTATGCCATGATAAACAATGTTGAAGCATAACAAATATCACGAATATCCCATTGTGAATATCCAAGTGCATATTCGCAAAATATAGCAAATTCTCAAATGTCGTGATGCTTTCGTTTGAATATATTAGAATTTCTTCATATTCCCGCTCAACACTAGTTGTCTCATAGATTGACAATACTAAAAAAGATCCATTCAATACTGGACAGCCCCATTGAAAATAATGGAAGCGTGACACACAACCGCCACTCAACCATCTCAACCGTTTATTTAACAGCCTTAGCCATGTTCAGCACTGTGGGACAAGCCTCTTATCATCCATTCAAATTCCTCTAGGTACTCATGTAATGCCACAAGCCAAGACATAAATCTTTCATTTGTATCTCATAAACATTACTCTGTCCCAGTCTTCTGCAGTCTCTTTATGGATGATTTTTAGCAAATTAAAAGGCCAATTGGTAAAAACTAGAATGACCCAATGTTGATTGACAAGATACAGGCCTCAATGACATGATTACATCCCCATGGCAGATTTAAACCTCAGACACAGCCAGAGAGAGGCAAACAATGTGTCACTAAACATATCCATGAACAGAGCACCTTTGTGAACTTACTGGCCATGACGCCGGACTTTGTAAGTGTTGCCTGCTCACAGTGTTGTGTGTTTGAGAGCCTCACCAAAAGTAAAAAACTAATTACAACCCCCCCACCCCACCCCCCCCCCCCCCCCCCCCCATGGTTGAAAAAAGTTCCAAAATACAACCCAAAAAAAACCTTACTGCCCTCCTCTCTAGCCATAATTTACATCAGTCTTCAGGTGGGTTAATAAACATGCTAGTAATGAGTATGGTCACTGGAGGCCACACAGATATAATGGTTTATTCAATGAGAAAAAGAAAAGGGAGCCTCCATAGGATTGTATGATAATCAATGATGATTATGATTAGATTAACTTTAAATGAATTAAAGAATTTGTTGAATTAATTGTACTTATTTAATAAAAAGATATATAAGTAATTTAATAACATATTTTTGAGGATAAGTATAGTTATTCTTTCTAAGTTTTTTATACAAAGTTTAATCTCTTATAAAAATTTTTTAGATAATTTTGATTGCAAAAATTTAATTTTTTGCAACATAGGGTAAACTATGTGCGGGAGCAAACGAATGCTTTCGGGAAACTGTTCTACATTGGATCTCATATATGTAATTAAATGTTTACAAGATTAAAAATGATATTAGATTAAATGCGAATATGTTTTTCAAAAAATTCGACCATTTCAACGTATTTTCCGGTTTAGACTTATATTGCAAAGCCCCTGACCTCAAGGTATCAAAAAAAATCGATCCAAACTTGCTGGAGATGTACAGAAGGTTGGGGGTAGTACTCCAAAAAAGAAATGTATGTCTCTAACAAACAAATAGTTTTTTTTTTCACAAATTAAGCTTCAAAGTCAAGTCAAAATTTCGAAAATCGTAATTTCGACTTTAAGTTTAACTTAATGTATAGCAAAAACTACATGAACTAGAGCCAAAACTTTTTTTTCCAAATGTTTCATTTCCAACCCTATCTCTACAACTCCAGCAAATTTTGGTATGACACCATTTTTCAGGAGGCCTTTGCAATAAGCTCAAAAGTTAGCAAGATCTAAAAAACTTCGACCATCTCTAATTAAGAATTACATCGGGGATTGATTTGTACCGCTAAATAAACAGATATAAAGGGCCAGCATTATATGGGTCAGAAATTTTAGATGGCCTTGTACTCGACACGGCGCTCTAAGCCCGCCCCCCCCATCGATTTACCCAATCTCACCCCGCCACTCCACCCCCCCCACCCTATAATCCCCGATCACCAACCCCTTTCTCTTTTCTCCCGTCCATTCCTCTCCCATCCCTCAAGTTACGCCCCTTCCTCCGATCCGCTTCTCGTCTTTCGACAAGACCACCCCCCATTCATCCCGCCGCCCAGCCCGCACAACCTCTCGTTCCTTTCTATCGTTTTTCCCCTCTTCTCATAGATAATCCCCCCTTAAATTCATCCTCCCCCCCGCTCCCCTTTCCGTCCCCACACCCCCCCTTCCACGATCTTCGTTTTTTCTCCCCCACTTCTTCCTCCCCCCCCACCATCACCACCCCCCTACACTCCTTCTTCTTTTTACCCAACTCACACCATGCACTCCCCCCCCCCCCACCCTTTCCCCCTCTATCCCGCTTATTACCTTCCCGCAACCCATTGAACTCCCCTCCACACCCACCTAGGCCTTACTCTATCGACCCCGCCCTACGTTCATTTAACCTTCCTTCTTCCCTCATTCCCCTTCGCCCTCCCTCCTACCCCTACTTTCGAAACAGATGATAACATGTCTGTAACCCTGCTTTTAAGTATATGAAGGGAGGACTTTAGGGAGGCCATTTGGAACAAAGACGTTGAGACGCACAACTAGTGCAACAAAGTAAAAAAGCTCTCTGTCAACCATGGTGACAAGCGGCGACGCCCAACCAAAACGTGTCTCAATTGATCCTATACAGAATCTGCCTAACCAGAAGTGAACGTCAGTCTGGAACCACACAACTGACAAAACATGACTTGAAGGAGATCACTCCTTGCTAAACCTGCACATGTATCCTCCTTAATTATTTTAACTTTTATTTATCATTAAAATATGTAACTTTTACATTGCATGGGTTGTGTCCTTGCTTCCCTATTGTCTGTTGCAGGCGGCCACACTCCCCCTCATATGAAAGGAAAATGCCCCACCACCTACATGTAACTAATCACCATACCTCATACTGCCCCATTTTAAACTACGGCCCCACCCCATACACTACTGAGGGCCCTTGCGCCAATGACCATAACTTTAAACTGGTAACCACTGATGACAGTTGTTGCCAAACTATATTTACCTTTTCTTAGGGTAGGCACACAATGTTCTCATAATACTACATTATATTATACTTTACATAACTAATATAATAGCTGTGCCTAGATTGTCTTGTGTTTTAATACGTTTTTTACCATGAAATAGAGATGTATTGAGACTACATTTGTATGTGAAACTGCCACAAATGTAAGTACATTATGTTGTTGCCTGAAATGCAAGACCATAATATTAGCATATGGACTTAATCTGAATATTAAAGAGACACTCCAAAACAGCATGCTAAATTATTAGCACATGGAAAAAGCCAGAAGGCAGAGAGAACGCTTCAAAATGTTCATGAATTGATAGTACCAGTAGATGTAGGAGAATCATAGAGATGATCTGGGCCATATCTGTCCCTTGCTTTTTAAAAGCCATTTTTTCCTATGAATTTTATTATTCTACAAATAATAAAAAACGAAAGGAAACGAAAGTTTGTCAATGAAGGCGACCCCGATTATATAAATTAGACCCTATCACACCTTAACAATCTTACCCATGACCAATTTTCTCAACCAACTGTTGTTCTAAACTCCCAAAACTCATGTAATATTGAGCGACCTTTCTTACCCTTTCAACACTATGTATATCAGGAGGACCTGCGCCCACACATCAAGCAGATGATATATACCTTACTAATCAATATGTATATCAGGAGGACCAGCACTACATAGCCAGTGATATATACCTCCAATCAATCTTATTCTATCAGGGAGGACCCGGACACTACAGCAAGTGATATATACCTTCCAATCACTATGTATTTATCAGGGAAGAGACCTGGCCACATAACTACATAGCAGCTGATATATACCTTCCAATCATCTATGTATTCTATACAAAAAAGGACCGAGGACCAGGCCCACTACATAGAAGTATATTATACCTTCAAATCACTATGTATTCTTCAGGGAGGACCGGCACTACATAGCTAGTGCTATATGCCATTCCAATCATAGTATTCTATCAGGGAGGCCCAGCAATTCATAGCAATGATATATGCCTTCCAATCACATGATATTCTATCAGGGAGGACCGGTGTACATAGCAGTGATATACCTCCCATCATATTATTCTTAAGGAGGACCCGGAACACATAGCAGTTGAAACATACCTTCAATCACTATGTATTCTATCAGGGAGGACCCTGGCACTACATAGCAGTGATATATACCTTCCAATCACTATGTTTTCTATCAGGGAGGACCTGATATGTACATGTGGCCACGGTAAGGCTGACTGTCTACAAATGGACAGCTAAAGACTTACAGAAATGTCTGGCACATGCTAACATTTTTGTTGACACATCTACAATAAGGAAAACATTAAACAAGAATGGAGTACATGGGAGGACACCATTGTTGTACAAAAAAAAAATATTGCAGCACGCTTGAAGTTTGCAATAAAGCACCTGGATGTTCCACAGCATTACTGGCAAAATATTCTGTGGACAGATGAAAGCAAAAGAGTTGTTTGGAAAAACAAAAATTACATAAAAAAAAGAAAAAAATAATAATAAAAGGTATCTTTGAATTATAAAATCTCTAAGATACTTCTTTTGTATGATAGATTTCAAAACAGTATGTATTTATATTTGTATTTTGTTTCTAATAACATTTTAATGGAATTGGAAACTTTTTGTAAAAAGTTAACTCTCTCTCCCCTGGTGTGATGTCACCAGGTCTATCACACCAGGGGAGAGAGGGTTAACTTTAAAGGGGCTCATCTGGGGAATCACACTGAAAATAGTTTTCTCCACTGAAAAACATTTTTGTTGGATTTACTTTAAAAATTTTAGTCGCCGCCCCGATGTGACGTCATGTCACTCCACAGGGGTGGAGGGTTGGGGGAATAGCTTCTGTGCAGAAGCCTGTTCATTAGATTAGCCAAGGAAGCAGCGGGGATTGGTAAGTTTGTGTTGCCAGCACTGCGATCCCAGGCTAACCAGTGTTATACTGGTTGCACAGTGACACCCACCTCTTCAGTCTGGTCTATCCTTCATCTCATTCCTAACATTACCACCATGCCAGTCCCCCCCCCCCCCCCCCCCCACCTGTTGTATACCTTGTTCCCCAACCAATTAGATTATAAGCCCATCCGGGCAACGTCCTCTACTCCTCCTGTGTCATACCTGTACCTGTGTGTTATTGTGTGTTTACATCTCCACTCTAACGTATTGTACAGCGCTGCGTAATATGTTGGCGCTATATAAATAAATGATAATAACAGTTTTCAGACACATAGTTTCACAAATGATTTCAGCCCGGACTAAATTTTATAGAGATCTCATTCTTTTAACAAGAATGGCAGATGGAAATACATGTTAATTTCCCTTAAATTAGTTCTTTCGTTTACAAAAAGCTTTGACATCCACAAAGATGACATTAATAACTTTATTTAATGGAAGCATAGTGATCTGTTTCATTAACATTTACTCAAAATGCTACTCGCATTACTCAGCCCTGTACATATTTCCTCCTAATGTCATGTTATCAATCGGACCATTTGCTCGGCACAGCAATGAAGTCTGACAATATGGAAGCAAAATGAGGTGTCACCCGCAGCTCGCCTCCAAAGATTGCATATGTTTTTTCCCCCTTTTCTTAAAATTAGAAGTTAATTGCACTTCCGACGATTTCATCCCGGGAAAGTATATCCCTTCCATTGCAGAGGTTGAAACAAAATTATGAAGTGTGAAATGGAAGTGCCAGAATGAGAGATGCACAATGCGAGGCATCACTTAACAACTCCAAATACTGCACCAGGACAACAGCCATTTAAATGGTAGGAGATAATGTGAAGGGCTTAGGAAGCCGCCGGAATTATTCTCTAAGTAGGTCGTTAAGTTGTCATAAAAATATTATGCTTGAAGAAAATGCTTGATGCGTCAATAAGACACGGGAAATAAATACAGAGAGGAAATAAATACTTTTAATAACGCCTTCCATTGCACGACCATTAAGTGGCCGTGTGCATAGATAATGCGAGAAAAATAAAGATTTCATTTAGCTAAAGATTTGTGTGTATTACCGTATTTTTCAGACTATAAGACACACCTGACCATAAGACGCACACAGTTTTTAGAGCAGAAAACTAGAAAAAAAATTGGGTTGGGTTAATGCAATGGATTAAAGTAATGCAATATTCAATTCAGCCAGTAGATGTCACTCGCAGCAGTACAGCCCAACGTCATTCTCCACACTGATCAGAAGGAGGGGGCAGGAGGCTGCCCAGTCTTCTACCTCTCCTCTCTGGCTGCCTGTGCCTGTGGGAGCTGCAGAGTGATTGCAGTTTTCACGGACATAACGAGAGGGACAGATGCAAGTTCATCTATCTCTCTCTTCATTGCTTATGCCAGCAGTGCTTTGGGCTCTGTTGGCATTAGCAACTATACAGTTCAGATGGGATATCCAGACACCGGACGGCATCTCTCATCTTGACAGTTCCTTCTGCTCCCCGGCTAATCTGCTTGCCAGGAGAGCAGAGGGGAAGCCATGGCATTCAGACCATAAGACGCAGGCACTCCCCCTCCCCCTATTTTGGGGGAAAAAAGTGACTCTTATAGTCCGAAAAATATGGTAGTTGTTCCCAAGAGCTATTGGTCCTGTAATTTTCCTCCATTTACTTTGGGTATTTAGAGGCATCATATCTACACCCTGCCAGACGATTGCACCTCCTACTGATACTTTGTAGATCATCTCTTTATAATTAGCTATCAAAACATTTGTGGTTCACTCCGGATTCATTATTTTAATCAACAATACAGCATTTGTTAAATGATTTGTTTAAAATTGCATTTCATTTAGTATTCACAGGTTATTTGGCGATGATTTACAAATGTCATCCAACAAATTGTTATTTTACTCTCCCTACTCATTAAAAACATGATGTGTAATCTTGTTTTTAATGAATAAAATATAAAAAAAATCTTTAAATCTTTAAACAAATGCTGTATTGATGAATATAATAATGGCTGACCCTTATAAGCCCGGAATATCCAGAATGGTCTTTAAAATTTGGGATATTTTGACTCTTTATAAATATATTAATGGGAACATAGGGGGTGATGGTAGATATAGACCACAAGGTTCTTTGAATCTGTCCATTAAAAAAACTTTTTGTCTAGTCTAGATCTAAGTATCAAGCATCAATTTATATTGATCAAGCATTATATTATTATTACAGTGGACACTTGACTTAAAACCTCAAAATATTTTCAAAGTATTTTTAAGTAGAAATTTTGACAAAAAAGTAAAAAATCTACCAAAAATTTCGACTAAAATCAAATCAAATATCGTCATCATGAAAAGTGCCGATTGTCGCAAAAAATTACAATTAACAATATTACGAACATATTATGAACACTCAAGGCTAATTTAGAAAATGATGTCAAAATTTTGCTGTCGAAATTTGCATGAAAAGTCAAATATTCGATCTGGAAAATCAAACAAAAAGACAATTTTTTCCATAAGATATTAGGAAAACAGACACAAGTCAAAATCCTGAAGAAGTGACAGATGTACTCACAAAATGCATCTATGTATACTCTCTTTTATTTACTTTAAATAATAAAAAAGTTGAAGAAAATGGGCACCTCAATCTGAGCTTTTTCTTTTTATAAGCCACGAACAAAAAACAAAAATTATCAATTCAAACCTGGACTGCAGCACAGTAACTCTGTAAGGCCTATATTACACTAATGCATTTTATCCCCCGAGTAAACATCAACGCATTTTGTGAGTACATCCCCCAACCCCTGGACAGTGTTTGGTACAACATGGCATTGGTGAATGGAGCAAGACAGGACGTCCCAGATGTGTTCAATTGGATTCAGGTCTGGGGAATAGATGGGCCATTCCAGAGCATCAATGCCTTCATCTTGCAGGACCTGCTGACACACTCCAGCCACATGGCCTATCATACCACCCTTATGGAGTCTGTTTGTTTGAGTAGACATGCACATTTGTAGCCCGCTGGAGGTCATTTTGCAGTGCTCTGGCAGTGCTCCTCCTGATTCTCCTTGCACAAAGGCAGAGATGGCGGCCCAGATGCTGGGTTGTTGCCCTCCTACAGCCTCCTCCATGTCTCCTGATGTACTGGCCTGTCTCATGATAGCACCTCCACGCTCTGTACACTACGCTGACAGACACAGCAAACCTTCTTTGCTTTAGTCCAGGTGTGGGAGGAGATTCCTCAGGAGACCATCCGCCACCTCATCAGGAGCATGTCTAGGCATTGTAGGTAGATCATAAAGGTATGTGGAGGCCACACACACTACTGAGCCTCATTTGTACTTGTTTTTTTTTTTTATATTTTTATTAGGATTTTTTGAGAAATACAAACGCGTTTTCCCATACAAAGGAAATCAAGACATACAGTAATTATCCAATGATTAGTCAATTTGAGGCCATTGTAAGACATTGCTTTACGACTTACTTTGTAGACATACATATTAACCAACGCTGAAAACAAAACAAAAATGACATTCTACATATACATCTTTTTGCCTTTGGGTCATGAGTTGGGCCATGCAATAATTAAGAAACTTCTTTTTTAGAACATTTTGATCATAGTAGCTTGTCTTTCGGTATGAGTTCTTTTGACCTCGGGTGACAAATGTGGCCGTGCCAAGATAAAATCGTTGTCTTTATAAACACTAAACAGTAAACATTTAACAATAGACAGTAAATAATAAAACACTTGTACAGTCAGTATTTAATCACTTATATCTAACTTTATTGATTTTTTTGGGGAGATTGGGACCTTTCAAAATGGATCACCTGCTGCAGCCGATTTTTTTAAGATGCCCCCCATGTTTAGTAACACCCCACGGTAGACCTTTATATTTTGTCTTAAGCTGAAGTAATTCCAGTGGTGTCAGCTCGTGTGGTATGTAAGCTTGCCAGCGTCTGACAAATTTAGTTACTGTTTGGTCAGGGTATGTCTCTACTTCCAGTTGTTCCATATTATTTGTACTTGTTTTAAGGACATTACATCAAAGTTGGATCAGCCTGGAGTGTTTTTTCCACTTTAATGTTGAGTGTGACTCCAAATCCAGACCTCCCTGGGGTTATACATGTCACTTCCATTGATTATTTGTGTGTGATTCTCTTGTCAGCACATTCACCTATGTACAGAACAAAGTATTTAATAAGAATATTTCATTCATTCAACCTAGTCTTATTAATGTCTTATTTCAGTGTCCCCTATATTTTTTGGAGCAGTGTATTTGCCAGGAATTTAGTTTACATTATACATTTTCTTTTGTAGTAAGTTAAAATAACACATGCAGTACTCTCGTTCATGAACATTGTAAATAAATAATAAAAAAAATCATAAAACAAAGAACTTTTGATGCAGAATCTCAGGGAACAGCATCAAGGTAATGCCGAAATGAAAGTAGGTCAAAGTAAGATTCTTTCCTGGCACATCCTTACATTAATGTATCGAGATACCAGTTTAGCGCTGGGAAATTGTAATCTCGAGAAGCCAGTGTCTGAATGGAATTTATCAAGGGCTACATCTGTGTTGCTCTCCTTTTTTTTTTCCTGCTCAAAAAATGTCAAGGTCGAAGAAGCATAAATCTTCCCACCTAACAATCTACTGGAGCTGAGCGCGGTCCTAGCGAAGGAGAGACAACAATAGAAAGACTATGCAAGAAATGTTTCTTTTACTGCAAAACCCTTGACTGTTCTATTGTTTTTCCCTACCTGTCGCCTCTCTAATTGGTTCCCCCTTCCTTCTATTTCATTTAATGGAGCAAGTCAAGGAGTTTTTTTAACTCAGGGCCATATACCTATTTTTTTTACGTTCCTCAAACTGAGAAAACATTATTATTTCCATTATTAAAGCTGTTGTGTCAACCAGTCCAATGCTTCAGTGTTTGGTGATGCATTGTTATTGTGCCAAATGTACTGTTGATTCAGAGGGACTGAGGGGTTCATAATCGACATGCTGGAATCCCACATTTTTCTCCAAACAATAGTTTTTATTTAGAAAAGACAAATTCAAAATGAGGGCTTTGCAGCCACTCTTCGAGTCTTCATTCTTTTTCACCAACTACTTCCATCAGAATGGGTTAACTAAACTGGGTGGGTGGGTGGATTTATATCGGAGCCCTTCACAATTGGAGCCCTTCAGAAACCTAAAATATTGAAGTCATAGACTGCCATTATAACACCAGACTGTTTCCACCAGCTTCAGAAAAGTTTCCTTAAAGGGGCAAACCCTTTAACCCAAAACTGTCAGTCCTTAACACAATTCCATATGCGCGCATGGTGACAATGTCATGGTGGCTCAGAGGGTTAGCACCCTGCCCATGCAGTGCTAGTGTCCTATGTTCAAATCTTTGTCTGGGCACTATCTGCAATAAGTTTGCATGTTCTCCCCATGGACATTATACCATAAGAAACACAATTATCTAGTCTGATGAGATAAAGATTGAACTCTGAACTGAATGCCAGACACCGTTTATCACAAGGCCAATACCATCCATACAGTGAAGCATGGTGGTGGCAGCATCATGCTGAGGGAATGTTTTTCAGTGGCAGGAACTGGGAGACTAGTCAGGATAAAGGGACAGATGACTGTAGCAGAGACATTCTGGATGAAACCCTGTGTCAGGATTCAAACCCAGGGATGCTCCGACGCCTGGTTGTAGCTCTACCTGCTGAGCCACCTCACATTCTGAATGCACACCTTGCTGGATCCCTTGGACCTGGATACCAAGTCACCTAGTTCTCATGAACCCTGAACCCTTGGCCACTCCCCTGGACTTTCTATAAAAGCTGGGTCCTTGCATTCAATGCCAGATTATTGTGCCTTGCCAATATCTCGCTCTGTCTCCTCATCGTGCTCTGATTTCTGATTACTTGTGTACCGAACCTTGGCTTCTGAATATCGACTACTCTTCTCTCATCGCTCCATTCCTGACGTGACACCATTGGCTACTGACCCCGGCTTGGATTTGACTACTCTTTTTGTGTTCTGTTCTTGGTCTGTGACCACCTGCGTTCTGATTGCTGTTTCAGCTACTGGACTCTGCGCCTGAACTGAGATCGTTACACCCTGCTTGAGAGCGCTCTTGAACTCAGACTGGGGTGATGGTTCATCTTTAAGCAAGACAAGAACCCTAAGCACACAGCCAAAATATATTTGGAGTGATATCTGGAGAGATCTTAAAATGGTTTCATCCAACCTGATGCGGATAAGTGAGCCAAGCTTGTGGCATCATATTCAAAAATACTTGAGGCTGTAATTGTTGTCAAAGGGGCATCAACAAAGTATTGACTATTTATGTACATATGATTTCTTATTGGTTTTTTTTTTTAGATACATTTGCCAAAACCTCAGGTAAACTGTTTTTCATTGTCATTATGTTGTGTGTAGAATTATGAGGAGAAATGTATTTAATCCATTTTGTAATAAGGGTGTAACATAAAAAATTTGGAGAAAGTGATGTGCTGTGAGTACTTTCCAGATGCACTCTATGGTCCTTGATAGACACATGGGATTTTTAAGTAGAGTTAACCATAACTGAATGATATTTATCATAAAAAAACAAATTTCTTCACTAAAATACTTCTACATGTCTCCCCATTTCCTGCGCAGCCATCCGGCATACAGAGAAGGACTCATAACCGTGTGTTTTTATGGGAACAGGTAACAAGCTAATGACATCTGCCTGAAGCAGGTAGCTCAAATCAGTTTCCCTTTTCCCACTAAATGAAACCGCTATTGAATGTAATCAGAGCGCTGAAGAATTCCAGCGAGGTAAATAATTTTGTGCTGGAGGTTCATTATTTCCTAATTCGTGCATCATTTGATTGAAACATTCAGTGAATTGTGAGCTCTTGAATATGTCTGCGTCTCATTTCTGCATGTGGAAACGTTTTAACTGATTATTTGTCTCTTGATGGCTCAGATAATGGTAAAATGTGCTTTTTTTTAGCATATTTATTGATTTACTTTCGTACTCACTTTTTTTAAGTAGAATTTTTACTGAGGAAAAGTTTCAGACATAACTTTGGTATTATAGGTAGACTGGGTAGCAGAGTAAAGCTAGGCACACACGGGTAGATTTGTAAAAAGATTCGAGTACAATCAATCAACGTGCATGGTCACGGTGATTGATTGTTCTCTAATCTGCTTACAATCCTACCTGTGTGTGCTTTCCTTCGAGCGGGTTCAGTCGAGCCCGCTCAAAGGAACTCGATTGAACGGGGTTCCAACATGTTGGGAAACCCCAGTTCAATCTCCATTACTTTGCATAAAGAAGAATCTTCATGCAAAGTATAGGAACAGCTTCGGCTCTGCCTTCTTCCTTCCGGCACAGCTGTCAGGCTCAGTATGAAGGGGGCGGAGCCAGCACTCCTCATACTGAATCTGGCTGCTGTGAGGAGAGAAGCAGGCTGGATGGATTTCTGTCCAGGTTCTAGTGTGTTTGGATTCACATGCTGGAAGCTGGGGAGAATGGCTAGCCAGATGTCCCCATTGAACGGGAATCGATGTGCCTATGTGGTGCACATTGATTTCCGTTCAATTGACCCCCGATCAATCACAGCATGGTGAAGTCACCACGCTGTGATTGATCGGGGGTCGATTGCACAGGAATTTACCCGTGTATGGCTAGCTTAAGGGCTCATTCACACCGGCGGTTTTCAACTGCCAGTTAAACAAGCCATTAACGTACCCAACACAACATTTTCAAGTTTCAGCCCGATAGGACCTCCATGGGGTCCTAATATAGATGACCTGCGAACTGCACTATTTTGCAGCGGCTCGCAGGTAGTCCTCTTCTGTGCGGCAATGCCGTTTCCTGAGCTGCAGTGGGCTGAAAGCAGCTCAGGAAACGACAGTGTAAATTTAGCCGCAAACCTTTTTAAAACAATTACAAGTTGAGAATGCACTACTCCTCATCAGGATATTGGGTGGAGCCATGTAAATAAGTGTTCTGCCCAGTCAGATTGACTTCCATTGACTCAATTTACTCATTTACTCAAGCTGGGTTTTTGACCTTTTAAATCATCACCAAGGCATAGTAATCATGATCCTGTGGAGTAGGGTATAGGTATTTAAAGTGCACCTAAACTAAAAAAAAACTAAGAAAATTGAAATTACATTTTTACTTACCTCTTAATTGTCCCAATGGCTCAAAAACCTAAATAAGTGTGCTCTCTAGTGACACAATTGTTGTGGCTGAAATTGGGTACTGCAGGAATTTTTTTTCCCAACTCTGAACATTTCAAATGTTTTTCGTTTTTTCCTGCTCTAAAAACATTATGGCCCTGTGCGTCTTATAGTCCAAAAAATACAGTACTTGTTTTACTTTTATAGCATTGTTTTTCAAGAGTAAGTATTTAAATTATGAAATCATCATTTGTCAACATATAAATATATTGAATTTAATAGAAAAAAGTAACTTTGCAGATATAGTAGTCATTGTAAAGGAAGATTGCCGTCATCGGCACACAAATATTAAAGAACTTTAGTGCTTAACCGCCCCAGCGGTCAGGACGGCAGCATCTCGTCCAGCGCTGCTACTGCTAGTATAGCACTGGACGAGATGCTGCCGTCCAGCACACATCGGGGCACCGGGAGCGCATACTCACAGTTCTGCGCTGTCCCGGTGTCCCCGATGTCACAGGTAGGCTGGCAGCTCCTCCGTCTCTCCTCCCCCCCCTCCGAGTGATGTGATGACGTCACTTCGGGGAGACGGCGGGAGATTTGGAAGGTACATTGCATGAAAGCAGTTTTCTATGAAGAAAACTGCTTTCAATGTGCTTCTATGTAC
>CM070035.1:12943305-12955817 GCA_036250615.1 Ptychadena robeensis | reverse complement strand
CCCCCCCCCCCTAAAGGTAGGCATTGGATTGTGGTATATCCATTGTAATACCTCTTTACCCATCCTATGGACAAATAGCTTCTTTAAGGTAGCCATACAATGGTTGATTTTCCACTCGATTTTTGACTGATCGATCACTGTGCATGTTCACGAGTTCAATCGGCTATTGATCGCCAATCAATCGGGTTTTGCTCACCCTGCCCGATCGACCCAAAAAAATCGGAATCGACTAAAAATCGGATTGGACATTGAACAGACATGTTTTTTTGTACATTGAGTACATTGATGGACCCATAGCTCTCTATGCAGCAGTCTTTCCGATCGATGGATTTTTTGGAATCAGACATTTTGGAGATCGGCTCATGTCCAAATCAGCCACAAATCGGATTCCCAAGGTGGTGTTCCATCGTTTCCCGATCCAATCAATCGGCAATCGATTGGCAATTGATCGCTGACAAATCGACCTGTGTACGGCTACCTTTAGATGAAGAGATAATTCATCAATAGTATCAATGGTAGTTGTGTATATTACATTGTGAATTAGTGTTGAGCGAGAATATTCGAAATGTGAATATATTCGACAAATATCCATCATTCGAGAATTCGCCATATTTCGCGAATGTGCACGCAGATATTCGCAATGGTGGATATTCGTCATATTATGCTTCAACATTTTTACCGACATACATCGCGCATATGTGTGCGCATTGCGAATGGATACACACTTCGCTCGTACTAGCTAAGATCACAGAATGAGGAAGAGAAGCTGTAAAGCTGCATTGGATTGCATGCGCAATCTAAGGCAATAGAATACAGACGAATCAAATTTTATGAATTTAGAATATTTCTTTGTATATTCGCTAAATTACGCAAATTCTAATATACTATATGCTGCTCAACACTATTGTGAATGTGAATTGTATTCTCCTTCTTCTGAACACCCAACTACCATCTACTGTCTATGACAAACTTTAGAACTAGTAGAATCTCAGAATCAGTCATAAAAAAAAATAGGCCACAGTCCTATTATTATACATTATTGTCTCAGACACTGCTTCCAAAGTTTTTATGATACAGAAACAACAAACAGGCATTAACATATCTCCATGCAATGCTCCTTTGAACATAGTAACAATTACGTTGTATCTATCCATTTGCAGCTGTTATAATACACCCGAGCAAAGTAGCCACATACTGTAATTACCTATCATAGCATGCTCCTAAGCACACCTAGCCATTACCATGCATTATACTGTATGATTACAGGTGATTATTTCTGATTATAGTGAGCAGTACTATTTTATTTCTTGTTACACTTTGATTATAGTTTTAAAGACACAGCTGCCAGTTTGTAATGTATACTGAACGGTTAATAGGTAATCCAACGCCGATGTCATTCAATATGCATTGTAATTGTAACCGCGGCTAAACAATCAGTGGGAGAGTCTTTGAAGCACTGACAATGCAGTTAGAAAATTATATTGAAAACAATTATCTTTTGTTATTAATTTCGAATGCGGAGCCCCGTACGCATTACAAAGACTTGCAAAACAAAAAAAATAAGAAGGTTAAAATGTTCAAAGCAAATGGTGATTGCCATAGGCATGACCTTGGGTAGGATCCTCAATCAGGAAAAGTTTGTAGGAAGTATTTGGCAAACAATGTATTGTTTCTGAAAAAGGTTGATGAGACCCTGTACCCAGACCACTTATTTCAGCTATAATATTTGTATAAGTATACATTTGTATTTAAAGCGGACCTACCACTTGTTAGGTCACTCTGCAGTATCAGCTGCAGCTCAGCTGATACTGGAGAGATCCCTGACTAAATGTCAGCATCACATCTGTGAGACTTTGTGAAGAGGGGAGAGAGAAGCCTAGCCACAGCTAGATGGATCCATCCGACTGCCCCCTCCCTTCTCCCCCACACGGAGCACTTCTGCAGAGGAGTCTCTGTCTGTGTAGGAGTGAAGGGGGGGGCGGGTTGATGTCAGCTGACCAGAGAAGAATCAATCTGGATCAATCCTAGTTGAAAAAATTTCAATCGAACAGGGAACCAACATGTTACACCACCAAAGTATTGGGCAGGAATTGATTGCGCAAAGTGGTGCACACCGATTCGCTAAATGATTGTTGAGTGAATTCTTTGCGTCACCACATCACAATCGATTGCGGATTGATTGCATGGGAATCGATCCATGTACGGCCAACTTTAGCCTCATGTCCTTGGGAGATTGAATAGTACATAATGAAGGGTCTCAATAGCTAGACCTTGTAGTCTTTTTTTTTAGGATATGAAAGGTTTTGGGCTATAACATTCAGGGATAAAGCGTCAGCCTCTGAAACTTATTAACAGCTATGGATGAGCTGGCTGTTATGGCAAGCTATAGTTAACCGGGGCGTTTGAAGTAGTCAGCCAGCCTCCAACCATCTACAAAACAGCATATCTGAATCCGTGGTAACATTTTTAATTTGATGGATTAACCTTTAGTTCATCAAGTACCATATTTTCCGGACACCCTGTTTATAGAGCAGGAAAAACAGAAAAAATCCCCTGCAGTATGCAATTTCAGCCACAAAAAGGTGTCACTAGAGAGCACACTTCAGGCAGAAGGGGAGGGGGAGCGGGGGATTCTGCAGTCTTCTTTCCCTTCTTGTCAGCTGTGAGCTGCACAGTTACAGGCAGACATACATGGAAGCTGCTGGCTGGAAGCTTCATGTATGTCTCTCTGCTGTACTGCTTCTATCGGCAGGGCTCTGCTGGTAGAAACAGTACAGTAAAGATGAGGGATCTGGTTGTGGCCGCATCATAAGACACAGGCACTATTTCCCCCCAATTTTGGGGGTGAAAAGGTAGATCTTATCGTACAAAAAATATATGGCTGCTTGTTTAAGGCAAGTTATAACTCGGGAGAGATTTTTTTTTTAAAATATGCTAATATCTTTATCACAGCATGTTGGGGACTGCATTAAGTGACCAGTCAGATATTAGATGGATATATTTAAATAGTTTATTAAATTGTCTAACACATTCTGTTGGCCAAAACGTGTTGATACCTACCTGGATGTTTTGTTTAAATCGTACATGAAGGGAATCTCTTCAGTACCACAGCTTATCAAATAAGTGTATACATCAGTTCCTAGTAGGTTTAATACAGGACTGGTGCGTGTATATAATTAGAGATGGTCAAAAAAATTTTCAGATTTCGAGTTAATTGTAAAATTTTGAAAATCTGAATTTCGACTTTAATTTTGAACTTAATTTATGCACAAACTACATGTGCTAGAGGAACACTTTTTTTTTGTTAAATGTTCCCACAACCCTTCTCTACATCTCCAGCAATTTTGGTGATAATACCATGTTCAGAGGCTTTGCAATCAGCTCACAAAATAAGCAAGTCGAAAAATTCAACCATCTCTATATATAATATGTGTAAATAGTTTTTTAATTCAATGTGTACCATGATGAGAAACCTACATACCTAATGATGGCATGCTGGTGCCTCTATAGGGTGTCATTTTTTGATTGTAATACAATAAACACTGATCAATTTTATTTAAAAAAAAATTCAGAAGTAGATGGAAGGTTCGCAATTCATAGTTGCCACACCCAAATGTTGAAGAGAAGGCAGGTTCCCATTAGGGAAAGAGAAATTTCCCAGCGTAAGGGTGGTACCTAGATGAGAAGGGCTTAAGAGGCATTTTACAATCAACAATCATTTAAAGAAGTAAAAAAGAGTCTTTATTATAAATGTAGGACTCAATATACATATAAAGAGAAAACAAGTTGGTGAGAATTGAGGTTCGCACACAACATAATACGATACCTCTAAGACACACCCCAATACATTAAAGATATAAGATCACATAATAATGCTAAAGGGTCTAGTTCATGGGCTACATTGGAGGGGCGCATCACTTGCACCTTGTCTGACTGCATACAGACAATCTGGGAAGGGATATACTTGTGGGGCTCCTCTGTCTCTTGCCTGTGTCCCCCTTGGGGGCTGTTGGGAGCTCACAGCTGCATCGCTCCCCTTGGGATTTGGTAGTGTTTCTCCACAAAGGTGTTAAATTTATAAATCTCCCTGAGGAAGCCCATGAGGGCGAAACATGTTGGATTTTTCACTGAATATAAATCTATCTTTTAGCATTATTATGTGATCTTATATCTTTAATGTATTGGGGTCTATCTTAGAGGTATCGCATTATGTTGTGTGTGAACCTCAATTCTCACCCCCTTGTTTTATCTTTATATGTATATTGAGTCCTACAGTTTTAATAAAGACTTGTTTTACTTCTCTATGGATGAAGCATTTTATTAATCTGTAATAACTGTCTATTTAATTATTTGGATTGTTGTGAAAGGCTAAGTTTACACTGTTTTTTTCTATGGTCGTTTTATGGTCTTTTAAGTGACCTTGCTTTAGGTTTAAAATGAAAGTCAATAAGGTCGTTTAAAGAACAGAAAATGTACTGTCGGTAATCAAGCAGTACGTTTTCTGTTCATTTTTTGAACACCTTCTGTTGCGTTCAGATGGTCGCTTGGACGTTAAACGACCCCACTTCAATGGCGAAGCTCTGAAAGCGACTGAAAGAGTCTGAAAGCGACTGCAGCAAGTTTGCAGAGCTTTTTTCACTAGTTTTTCAGACATGAAAAAAAACGACCTAGGAGGGGCTTTCACACATTTCCAGGCACTCTGCAGGGTCAGGTGACCTCCTGTGGCTGCTTAAAGCTCACTCCCTGCCCCCCCTGGACGTTTTTCAGTCTTTAAAGCTAAAGTACATTTTGTACAAAGGTCTTTGCTTTAAAGCGTCTTTAAAGCCTTTCTGCCACTGGAGAGAGTCTAGGAAGCTTTAAACGTGACGACAGTGTAAACTAAGCCTAAGGCTGAGTTTACACTGGCGATTCCGGAGCTGCTAGTGCGCTCCCGCAGCCGCGGGATAAACGACTCCCTGTAGGCGTCTGCACAACAGTGCAGGCGATTACAGGGCGTCTAATTAAGGACCCCATAGAGGTCCTATGGCACAGAAGCCAGAAAACCGACCAGCGGACACCTAATGTGGCGTCCGCCGGTTGGCCACGCTAAACGGTTGTTTACCTGGCGGTAAAAAAACGCCAGTGTAAACTTAGCCCCCAAAAAGGTATTTTCCTGCCTTACGGTGTGATGCTGTGAGGAGTGGTTGACTTTTCACTATTAAAGCTTCATCTGCAGAATGACCCATGAACCCACACAATACATAAAGATGTAACTTTAGTCCTCAGACACAAATATTTTTGGAGACAATATATAGTTTTCTGCAAGGAGAACTTTTACAAAGTTCATGTATTCCCACATACATATAACAGACATACAGTATATCATGTATTGTCTCATTTTCATGGTGATAAAAAGATCAAACTAGGATATGAGAAACATTAGTACATGCATGTGTTACAAATTTAGCATCAAAGCATATATATTTTGTAAGATCTAAGCGGGGGGCCTGCTGAGCGCTTTAATATTTTCCTTTCATGTTACTTCTGTTCTTTTTATCTCTTATATCAATTTTAGTGGAAGGTAGGTACATATTGGCTTTGTTTTGGGTTAATAAATAAAAGTATATACTTTGGTATTGTTAATAGTGATGATATGCAGAGGCTCTTGCTATTGGCTCTTATATTGGTCAAACAAGGTGTCCCTGTGTACAGTCTCTTCCACCTGTTCTATATATTTTTATTTCATAGTCCTCACATTCAAGTGGGTAAGCAGCTGACCTTTTCTAGAAGCTGCACAGAAGAGACTTCATAAAGCCTTCTTGAGTTGTGTCAGATCCCTGGATGTTGTTCTCCATACAGCAACAACACTTAAAGCAAAGACTGAGGTGGCATCTAGCCACACATGCAGGATCCTGGCACAGAGCAAGTGCAATACACCAGAGATATCCCCTCCCCAAGAATAATACCAACCTTACACATTATAGAGGATTTTGGTTGCTGTTCCCCAATTGAAACATTGGTAAAGGTTTTGAATTCTGATTGGTCAAACACAGCTTCATAGCCTTGTGAATGCTGGTTTACTAAACTTTGCTTGGTTTAGAGGGGGCTGTACAGAATGACTTGGCATGTGGCTCCTGCTGTGTAGAGATGACCTGTTTGTTCCCACCATCCATACTATCTTCATATGATTCTTTGCCTTCATATATAGTTGCTCACATACCCAAACCTAGATCCATACGTACCTTGAGGTGCTTGGCCTAATAAAGCCCTAGCGGCCAAACATGTATATATATTCACCTTTTGGATGAAATATTCAAGAAGATATAATGTGATGTTGGATCATTTGGGATATGTTACTATATTTTCTCTTTATATGTAAAACAACTTGGAGTTGTTTATTGATCATTGTATTGTGATGCCCTATGCGCAACACCTGCTGTGACTGAAACTAAAGCTAAAATAATAAAATATCTCTTCTTTTATACATATGACATGTGTAACTAAGTTCCTACCCTGTCTCTGAGCTGTTCTCCTGTTGTAGAAGCCACGGGATGGGCTCACATTGCACAGCATGGTACCCAGGCACCCCTAGAAGGCAGAGTGCCTTTAATATTTTTGTTACAGGTAGAGTAACTATAGGAATAGGGGATACCTGTGGTGGTGGGCAGGCAAAATCTTTTGTCTGACTCATACAATGGCATTTTAACACCTTTACCTGGTTTAGGTAATAGCTCTAATCATGAAAATGCAATATACACTGTACCTTCAGCAAACCCCAACCCCATACTGGTTTTTATGATCAGAATATGCTGATTGGAGCGGCACCATTGACATGGTATTTACTTCTAGCAAGTAATTCTGAGTTGAGAATGTCAGTTGGATAACTAGCGAAACATACTCAAGACACTTTTTGGTGTCTTTTCCACCTACAAGCATACTATAGTATTAAAAACATGAAAAAACATAAATAAAATTCACCTATTTAGCCTCAATCCAGGAGCAGTGACTCCTAAAGAGAAAAAATCTTACCTTTCCTGACTGTCCGCGCCACCATGCCTGGAGTGTCATGTTTCCAGGCAGCAAGATGGAGGAGCAAGACTCTTCCAGTCTCGCTCCCTCCACCCATCAGTATCTGAATCCGGTGATGCTCCGTCCCTACAGTGTCAGTAGATTCAGACATGGCTGGCTGCCGGGTGCACAGAGTGGACATCACTGCTGACGTCTATACTTCCAGCAGCCCTTCTGGCCATGGGTGGACTTCACTGGGGGGTGAAGCTTCAGTGGATTTTGACACTTGTATTAGTATTTTTTTTACTTTTGACCTCTGGTGGTGATAAAAGGAGGCAGATGCAGAGGTGTTAGTTCCACTTTAAAAAATAAGTGCTATTCACTATTTCACTATTACTTTTATTCTACAGTATGATCCTCCCTCCATGTTTTCTTCCACTGTTTTTCTGTGCCAGTGCTGCCTAAAATTCCTGCATGGGAAGGGTGCCCTCCCGCCTATACACAAGGAATCCCTGGACTACATATACCAAGAGCATGTGTTATAAAACAGATATATAACTTTGCAATGTCAATGGCATGTCAAATACACACTATAATAATATAACTAACGATATGGCAAAATTTAATAAGCAAAAAAGGAGCAAATGAGAGGTGTTCCTTGATAAAGACAAACTCCTCAAATTTTGAAAAACCTCATAAGCTAGCCAAACATGTTCCGATTCCATGGCCGAACGATCACCCATCTGATCGATTCCGCGCTGCCAGAGGGAATCGGATGTCCGATCGATCGCCCAATTAAGCCTGTCCCTACCACCTTGGGCCACCGATGCCTGGACGATTCCGTGCCCGATCGATCACTTCACACATGACAACTCCCCCTGATGTGTGCTGAATCGGATCAGAAAGACCAACATGTTGGTTCTCTGGCAGATCCGATTCTGGGCTCCCGATCGATCGGACGTGATCGATCGGGCAAGGTGGGCTTCACGCGATTCCGGGACGATCGATTAGCATGCACGCGCCCGGAATCAATCGTCCCGGAATCCCTTGGGAATCGGACCCGTGTATGGGGACCTATACACTTTTCTCCTGCCCTGATCTTCTCTCAGTGTGCATTTGAACCTGCAGGAGCTAGAATCCACCTCATTTCTGTGTGAAAGTGATGTGTGTGGGGGCCACTTGCAATAGGGTAACCAGATTTGGATAACATATGCCTTTTACTTCTGTCATTGTGCTATATAAATGCTATATACTCATATACTTTTGTATCTGTATCCTGTATATAGCCTGCATGCTGCTTATTATTTTCCTCAAAATTATATCTCAGATATTACCACAGTTTGTTTTTTGAAGAAGCTTCATGGCCATATGCCAAGGTCACCGCCAAGAAGACTATGCTATGCTATCAAGACTACAGAAATTACCCAAAGATAGATTTTACAAACTATGTTCTGACTAAACCAGCAACCCCTCCCTCTTATATGTAATGAATAATCTATATATCTGTATCCGCTGTGTGCATTAAAGTACTTTCATAAGGCCCCCATACACAGGTCGGATTCCGGCCGGATTCCGGGCCGATCGATTCCGGGCGCGTGCACGTGAATCGATCGTGCCGGAATCGTGTGCAGCCCTCCTTGTCCGTCCGATCACGTCCGATCGTTCGGGGGCCCAGAATCGGATCCGTCAGAGAACCAACATGTTGGTCTTTTTGATCCGATTCTGCACAGATCAGGGGGAGTTGCCATTTGTGAGGTGGAATCGGAGGTGGAATCGGACACGGAATCGTCCCACAATCGTGCCGGAATCCGTTGGACAAGGTGGTATGCAGCGATGGATACTCTTAATTGGCCGATTGATCACACCTGCGATTCCCGGCAGAATCGCTGGAATCGATCGGATGATGAATCGTTTGGACATGGAATCCGACATGTGTATGGCTAGCTATAGACTGTCCATGCATGGCCTATATCTAATGGTTAATTTGGAAGCAGTGAGATAAACTCAGAGGGGCTTTTTTTGCACACCACAACAAAAGGACAATGCATATCATCTATCCGTTTCCTACCCAACCTTGCTGTTCCTGGCTCACTTCTTCCCTTTATTGGATCTGAGCTCTTTTAATCATGAATTCTTCATCTATTGTGGAGCTATGTACATCACCCTGCTACCCCCTCCACTAGCTTCCTTTCATAGAGAACAGATTATGGTAAATTATTGCAAAGAGGGCCTGAGCCTGACATTCTTTAAACCATTAACATTAAATGAAAATGACCAACAGCAACAGGCAGATCTCTTCCTTTGCCCATACTAGGCATTACTCCTTTTATAAAGCATTATG
Organism: Ptychadena robeensis; assembly: GCA_036250615.1. NCBI lineage: Eukaryota > Metazoa > Chordata > Amphibia > Anura > Ptychadenidae > Ptychadena > Ptychadena robeensis. The sequence continues at coordinate 12,946,489 of CM070035.1, read as the reverse complement.
CCTTAACATTGATAACAACTACCCCTAGCTATGCTGGTACCATCCTCCCCCCCCCCCCCCCCCCCCCCCCCCAGCACCATTTCAGCAAACCTCAGACCTCCTGACCATTTTCATATGAAGAATCAGTAAGAAGATTCCCCATCACTGCTCACCTTAACCTCTAGGGTGTTACACACGGGGCATGCTCTTTTAAAAAGTGCGCCACCGGCAATTTGAGATCACATTAAAATCTGACGCAAACTCCAGCCCTCCGGGAGGGCTCTAAACAAGCTGCTCCCCCTCGTGGAGGTCAATGGTGCTTCTTACCCCTAACCCCTGCGGCATCAAATCAAACGTCATCGGGGAAGACACAGAAGCATCGGCAGGTACGCCGATTTGCAGAATCGCAGGGGGATTTCGGTAGACAGGTGAGTTTGCCCGTAGTTAACTCGAGGTGAGTTTTATTAGCAGAGAAACTCACCATAAGTTAACTCAGGGATAATCTGGATGTTGAAGCCTTAGCCAGAACAGACAAGCAGTGAGCTGTTCCTGGCTCACTTATTTTCTTTATTGGATTTGAGCTCTTTCAATAATGGATTCTTCTTCTTTTTTAAGCTCTGCTTAAAGCTACAGGCGGACCTCTGAGTAAACTCAGGACTGTAACGTTATCTAAGATTGAAACATATGTTGGGGTCTTTCCATATAATGATCCACCCTTGGGACCCACCTGTACTTGGTTCCTGATCTTGCTGATACTCGGATGAGACAGCTCAGCATGCATTATTGTACCATTTGTACCGATGGACTTTAAATACATTTAACCCTTGTTTTTATTATTAACTCTTGGTAGAGTGTGTATTTTCATTTAAGATCATTGACTTCCTATGGATATATATAACGTTGCCTTGTAATAATTTGATACATTATCACAACACGTGCCCTGCAGCCATGTATAAAAACCTTGGCTAGGATAGGTCATATGGACCTTTGTATCCTACCCAACCATGTACCTCTCCCACTAAACACCTAAATGATATATAACCATCTGAAATGATACACTTACACAGGAGGTGGATTAAAATGGCCATAGCGCCTTTTATTAATACAACAATGCAAACATTAGTTATAACCAAATCCATTTAACATCAAGCCCATCCTGGTTTCTGAGTCTTCTAGGTTCCATCACCATCCATCATCAGTTCAAACACAGATCACTAGTGATGGCCGAACTGCCCGCAAGGCTGTCTCGCCGGCGGACAGTATGGGTGTTCGACCCGCCCTGTTCGCCGGCAGGAAGAAGCCCTCTATTCTTCCTCCGGTGGGATCATTAGCAGCGAGAAGAATATTTCACTGAAGACCGGGTAGAGAACCCGGTCTGTCAGTGAAAAAACCGGCTTGTAAACCCGGTTTTTTTTTCACTACAGATCACCAGTGCCTGCTGCCTTAGTTTGTGTAGGCCGTCAGCCACCACTCTCCGACTCGAGGACAACTAAGGCTGCCACAGTTCCACTGAGACCGCTTACCATATTCAGGTCATCCGAGTGACCTACCCAAGAGATACAACCCTCAGATGGTTCTCACCAACCTTTCTACCTCCAGCTGTCGACCTACGAAGATCCGGAACCCGCCATCCGTCAGTGACGTCACATCCGGTTAGCACAACCAGGAACTATGCGTTCCAGGTGCCGGATGTGACGTCAATGACGTCACATCCGGGTTTTCCGATTCAAATTCCCCATCTAGAGGCGGGGAATTTGAATGTGTACGTGAACGGGCGGACGGCGGACTTTTTGAAAAACATAATGAGCATATAATAAAGTAACATTGACCAGCTTCTCACCCCCCCCCCCCCTGTCAATACCTACGGGAGGGTGGGTGGGAGATTGACACTTCTCTGTCTTCTTCACTGAATGATGTTACACTATCAAGACCCCAGCAGTTGAAAACCTGGAGCCCCACCTATCTGGACCTGAACCAAGCCGGTAACTCCCCACCTCACAGCATACACAAAATATTGACATTACCTTTTCTTGACCTGCACAGACTACTGTGCCATACCATCCCTGTCATGTAGGCCTTACGCTTATTTTATTTTATTACATTGCTTCAGGCCAGTCTTTAATTAGACTATGATGAGGCCTGGTCTAAAACAAATTATGTATACCGTATATACTCGAGTATAAGCCGACCCGAGTATAAGCAGAGGTACCTAATTTTATCTACAAAAACTGGAAAACGTATTGACTCGGGTATAAGCCGAGGGTGGGAAATGCAGTCAGATAGTGCAGTCAGATAGTGGAGTTTTCTAAAAGTAAAAAATAAGAGAAAGCATCATTGCCCCTAGAAATTAATCAAACAGTGCCATAGGATTATTATTATTACAGGATGGGTTGTGCAAGGCAATTCTTATTTTTTAGGCTATGGAGTGTTGTATCTGTACTAGTAACTGGCCACTAGGTGGCAGTGTGGAGTTTATTATTGTCCATTAGCTGATTGTCGGGCAGCCGAAGCTGACAGGAACTCAGGAGATCGCAGAAGATCTACCGAAGAGGGAAGCTGCCTGTATGAAGCATTTAGCATTGAAATCTAGGTGAGGTGAGTAGACCCCCCTCTGACTTGAGTATAAGCCGAGGGGAGAACTTTCTGCCCATTTTTTTGGGCTGAAAAACTCGGCTTATACTCGAGTATATACGGTACATTGGAAAAGTTATTCATTCATTTTATATTTAGATCATGTTCATGTTAATAGGGGAAAAGAATGAACAATGAAAGGAAACCTATTCATAGTATAAACCTCACATCTACTTACAGACTAATGCTTTGCCATGAGTGCTGTTTGGCCTGCTACCCCGCTCTAATTAGTGCCTATGATAAATAGAACCTTCCTATTGGCCGAGCACATCCTCATAATTATAATGGATTCAGGTTATGTTCAGAATATTATAACTATTGGTGTTTCCTTCTATGGAATGTTTCCGCATTGGCGAGCCTTCTATGAAATGCAAAAAAAAAAACAGAAAAGACAAATTGCATTTCCTGTAGAAGTCATTATTATTATTTGCGCTGACAGGAATTAGGCTTAGAATGACCATAAAATACCATTTTCTTTCTTTATAATGCTCTTCAAACTTTCTGCGACCATTAAAGTGTACATTAGCTGCAATCTCATGAGCATGCTTCAATAGGCTTTTATTTCTGGGGGGGG
>CM070035.1:12884136-12896735 GCA_036250615.1 Ptychadena robeensis | reverse complement strand
GCCTGGCCAACACGTTGCGATGTGTTGGCCAGGCATGCACGGTTTCCGTGGACCACCGAGATGTACCCAGGGTTGTGGGCGTGCCTCGGTTGGATCCACGGGAACCGGACCCGGTGGCGCACATCTCTCCCCACTGTGTGGGGGGGTGTTTGCAGCCCCGGGATTAGAAGCATGCCGTCCACAATCTGGGGGAGGGGAAAACGCCTCCGTTGAGAGCCCCTAGGGGCGGTCACTTCCGGGGACGTCATCCACTCCCCTAATGGGGGAGCGCAGCCAGGTACATAAAAGCCAGCAAGTAGTCCCAGATGGACATATATCCTATGGGACGCGGCATTCTAACCAGTAAAACCTCTCAAGTAAGTTAATTTTACATTACTGACTAAAGCTGGACAATAGTATGGTGATCAGTGTATTTAATAATATATATGTCTTACTCCCCAGACGCAACTCCCTTTAGCAGCCTCTAGGACTATGTGATAACATTGTTATCCAGGTCTACAGCGCTAGCGCTCAGTATCTGGACGGTAACCTTCCACATTGGAGGGACCCAGGGACTTTGAAGCCCATTACTAGTACGTACCCATTTGTAGGTCCATACGCACTAATATTATGTCTCACACCTGGGTAGACTCAATAGTAGACACTGCCCAGCCCCCATTTCTGGGCAGACCCCTATTTGTGTGACTCGGTGGAGCACTGAGTGCCTGTTCACTGGTGACTGCGCAGCATGAAAGTATTAGGGTTTGAATGACTGTGAGAGGTGACGGCTGCGGTCCGGTCTGTGTTTGGATGTCTGTATTTGCCTCTCCCTGTGGTTGGCTTGTCCCCTTGGTCCCAGTAGCAGGGCGAGAGGGGGTAGTTATGTTTTCTTGTGCCCCTTATGTAAGGGGGTGTGTGGGGGGGGTGTGGCTGGGTGCTGTTGGGTGGGGGTGGGAGTGGAGGGGAGGGGTGTGCGGGGGGTGTGTTGGTTTGGGGGGGGTTTGGTATCAGCCCTGGGTGGCTGTCCTTATTGCAGAGGTATTTTGATTTGGTTGTTTCTTTTTGTCCCCACCTCTCTTTCTCTCTCTTCTCATGCTTCATCTTTCCACCTCCCCCGGCTCCATTGGGGGTTCTTCTCCTGCTTCGATTTACATGGATGTTGGGACTCAACTGTGGTCACAGGGGGGTACAACGCTGCCAGTGTATATCCTGTCTGTAAGTTCGCCTCCAAAGGCCCCGGTGGCCGCCATTTGCATATCCGTATGCCCCATAGTGGGTTCCTGTACAGGTGTCACCCTGTGGTGAGTATTGATACACTTACCTGGGGTTGTCGATAATGTTATTAAATTAATATGTGTGAATATTTGAGAGGGCACTTGTGTCTGGGTTTGTTTTGGGGCCCGGGGGGGGGGGAGCGGAATGGACAGGGGGGTGCTGGGGGCATTGGGAGATACCTATATAGAAAAAAATTTTTACTCTACAATTGCATAGTTGGTATATATACTGTACACTGTGTATTGTTTTATCTTGATCTGACTACCTGTAACTCTTCATAATTATAAACAACTCTGTTTACTTACAAGATCACTTCCACTAATGTCGTTGCCTGAGGAAGCCCTGGCAAAGTAGGGGCGAAACGCGTCGCAGCATCTACAACATCTGAAACCACCAACCGAATTGGATTCCGACTGTAGCCCCCCCTCTGGGGACCCAGCCGGCTTCGCTCGTCTCCTTCCCTTGTGGATAGAGACTGTGGATATGGCATTGTAACTCCCCTTGACATCTTTTCTTTTAAGTAGTCGATGGAAGCTTATTTCGATACTTTACGGTTATGTATTACTCTAGACGAACTCTCTAGCACATTATGTGTATTTTTAACCTGACTACATTGTAGTACATTTTTATCTATGGATGGTCACTAATAGGTCACTAACAATAAAGACCTTTTTATACATATGTACTAAAAAATGTTAAAATTCTTTCTGGTGCCTTAAAAGCCCCACGTTCTGCCCCTATATTGCCCTTATGTTTGTTTTCAGATTTATCTAGGGGGGTGTGGCACTTCCAATCATGGGATTTGATAGTTAAAGTTTAGAGTTATAATTTAAGGGGGGTACCAGATTCTTTGATTGTTGATTAATGTAGCTTAGTTAAGAAACACACCCCGTACTAACTCAAGCTGACTGCCCAGGAGGTTAAAAAAGTACTCGTTGCCTCTATTGCTTCCAATGACCACACCATCTTCAAGGGCCTTACAACCCCACAGCTGCCAAGACAAATTTTGAAACCTGAAAGCAAAAGAATTAATCAAAGTTATGTAAACAGAAGACAATTGAGGGAGGTAGGGAAATTCATCCGACGCACACTATCCTCTGACTGAAGTGTGATCGATTCTCCTCCCAAACTAAACTACAGCATAACCCCACCTACAAACTGACCCAACCAATCAGGTACATAATAATGTAACTAAGCACATCTATTAAATTGGCTAATCCTTAGCATTTCAGCTTCTTCTTAATCCAGTCATGCAGTCCCTATGCCTAGGTATCTGTCCTGTTGTCTCCAGACCTGTCTTTATGAAGAACTAACTTGAGGTGATCGCCCAGGAGGTTAACAAAAGATCCTACCTATAATGGTCCCTTCCAACGCACAAACCACCTTCAACAGTTTTGCAATGCAACCTTGCAGCTGCCAAAACAAGTTTTTAAACCTGAAAGCAAAGGAATTCATCAAAGTTATATAAACAGAAGACAATTGAGGGAGGTGGGGAAATTCATCCAATGCATACTATCCTCTGACTTAAGTGTGATCGATTCTCCTCCCACACTAAACTACAGCATAACCCCACCTACAAACTGACCCAACCAATCGGGTACATAATAATGTAACTAAACACTTTTTTAAGATTGACTAAGTAGCCCTTAGTATGCCAGCTCCTTCCTTACTCAGTCATAAAGTACTTACTCCTAGGTCTCTCTTTTGGCCCTTGGACTGTCTTTATCAAGACCTAAAGTATATTACATTTAGCAAAACTATAAACAATCCCATTTCAATGTATTGTAAAATGTAAAAATCATAGTGCCGAGATGGTAAGCTGTCCGAAGCAAGAAACTATTAGAAAATATTATTACTAAGTCATTCCTAGCCTGTAGTTTTCCTTTGCCCTGTGAGATTTAATAATCACCAACCACAGGCATTTCAGGACCATTTAATAAACAACCAGATAAACAAATCTTGTATCAGCAAAGCAATTTAACATCTTCTCTAGAAACAAAATGGTTAGATTCCAAAAATGTTTTTGCATTAGCATGGTGTCCCACAGCTAGGGATCTCAGGTTTGACACCCTCTTATCTAGTGATGGCCGAACATCAGCTGTGGCTGTTCGCGAACAGGCTAATGAAACTTCTGCAAATACCCGCTGCGAACATGCGAACGGCGATCCTCCATTGACTTTAATAGGGGGAGAACTTCTTACACCTTTAGGTCATTTTTGTAGCCAAAATATCATAAAAAAAACCTGGACAGTGTCATACCAGAGAGGGATCAATGGCTAAAAGGCTAAAATATGGATTTTTTTAAATGCTGTTTTCTTCAGGTCTAATGGCCGGAAATCACATCTAGATTACAGATTTTGCCAAAAGTTACCTGACAGTACCTCCTGCAGCGCATCACATTTAGTCAGATCTCTCTGCAATGCATAATACAGCATACCCCATCCCCAGAGAAGGACATTTTATGGCTCAGTAGTGATGAACTACATGTAACAGAACACCTTAACTATAGGTACAGATCACTAGATAGAGTATAATCGTAAAGTAGCTCAGCCATCCCTCAATCCCTCTCTGTATCTATCTAGTACTGGAGACACAGGATAAATGTAAAATGGCTGCCAGGGAGCTTCTTTTACAAGGGGGGGGGGGGGGGGTGTCCTCCAGGAGTGAAAGGAAGTGTTATTGGCTGTACTGTGCCACCTGAGTATAGGGTGAGGGGTCGCACTTTGTCTCCATGCTAAGGTATAGGGGACGGGTCGAACACCCATAATGTTCGGCATTGCGAACTGCGAACATGCTATGTTCGACGCGAACTGTCCACCGGGCGAACTTTTCGGCCATCACTACTCTTATCCATAAACCAGCTATGACTGTGTGGGGGAGAGGCATCTAAGACACTGTTGATTCACTGTGCTCCCCCATTATTTTTTTTTATCAACAATGAACACCAATGTTTGATTTTACATAACTTAATTATTTAGGATTTATTTCTCAAAAAAAATGTATTGTAATAAAAGGATGGGTATCACAGATCCCCACAGGTCCAGGGGATTGGTACCTGTTGCCATAACCCAGTCTAACTCCAGCTATGACCCATATTTCTTCCCCTTGTGCCTGAACATGCTATCATTACTAAAATTGCTGGATATATGAAGAAGTCTTGTGGGAGCATTAAAGAAAATAGTATTAGTCTTGCATGTATAGTTTTTGCATAAATTTAGTTAAGTTTAGTTAAGTCGTATTTTCAAATAAAAAAGGCCCAGCGGCCAAAACTGACCCTTTAGTGTTTTCATTTGGCCCTTTGTCACCTTGCTGTCAAGACGCTCTGGCTCACTCAGACAAGTGAAGATAACACCTAGAGGATAATTGTTTGGATCGTTTCATAGAGGCCGTAGTTTGCTGCAATACAATGTTTAAGCTTCTCTATCAAAAGCTTCTATTTATTAATTTCCTAGCTAAGAAGACTAAGAACCCCTTGCAGGCTCTTGGTCCAGCCCTTATGTCACATTTAAAAACCCATTGTGGCACACAAGTCAAAACGATTGTCCACCCCTGTGCTAGAGCATATTCTTTTGTAATGTTCCCACATCCCTTCTGTATATCTCCAGCAATTCTGGTGATACCATGCTCAGGGTCTTTGTATTTAACTCAAAAATCTCACCATCTCTTTAAAGTCTAGAGTGCTCCACGAAAGTTCCTTCTCTGCCTTGTAATTGGCTCCTCCCTTAAGTCTCCCTATTTATGGAAGCCACATGCCACAGGAACTTGTCTGAGTAAGAAGGTCTTTATGCTTTCACTTCCAATATTTGGAACAGGGCACTCCATCCTGGCACTTAGCGTATGTATTCCAAATACCATAAGTGTCACTCTGTGATGTCACTTCCTGTACTTGACAGGTAGGGCAAACTGTGCCGTTAGTCCAGTGGGTCCACTACCTTTTGCCATTGGTGACACCAGCCATATCACTACGGCTTTGGTGTCTAACAATGAATTGTGCAAGTTTCTTTTCTGCTTTTTTGTTTTCTTCTTCACATAAAGAAAACAACTAAGGAACAAATGATTTTGGTTATAAAAAACAATATATTTTTTTCTTAATTACGTGGCAGGAAGATGCTCGCTTATAGATCTATTCAGGTGGGTGAAGTGTGATGATTATTTAGTGGGAAATCATTGATTGGATTAATTCAACAGTCATTAAAAGAGGAGAAAAAAAACCTAAATTGTGTGTGAAATTGAAAAATCTGTTCCTTGCCTCTTTACAAATTACATCTCCTTGTGAATTGTTGGGCATCTGCCCAAGTCTGAAAATCAAGAAGACAGATGGAGACATTTATTTTCATAAAAGAGCTATAAGCTACTTGTACAAGCCTTCATTGTTACAGCCTTCATTTACTTTTTGAGGCTGTCTCTCTCTCCGCTAAGTAATGAGTTTTAAACGAATGGTTATCGAAAGTATAATTTTGTAAATTATTGAGCAAAAAAGTAGGCCTATCAATTCCCAGGCAAGTAACTCTCAGAAATGTGCAATGTAAACCGTATATTATGAACTGGCTTGATTGGTGAGTTATATATAATGTTAGAGGATGGTTGCTGAATATTTAATGGGATGGCTCTACTCTCTCAATTGTACCCAACTCTTGGGATTTCATAAGTAGAGGGCTACAGCGTGTTCTGATGTAGCAGATGATAATCTTTACTCGGTTTCTATTATTCTATTGAAGTTTAAAGCTGGGAACACATGTGTAGATATGGGCCAGATTCATGGCCACTTCGAGTGCCGTGAGCTAACAGCCATCTATCTGGCCCTTGTCATATGCAGCCATCTCTGTTAATCCCGCTTGAAAACAGGGATGGCCACATATGACAGGGATATCGGACATGATAGTAAACCATGAGGTCTTCATGCAAAGCATCATCGGAGCTGGAGACACAGCAGTGCTAGTCATCTAATTTGAGTGATTGGGGGAGAAAGGGCCTTAGTCAGGGAGGTGACCAAAACCCGATGTTCATCCTGTCAGAGCTTAAGAGGTCCTCTGTGGAGAGAGGAGAACCTTCCAGAGGGACAACTATCTCTGCAGCAATCTACCAGTCTACCTTTATGGTAGAGAGGAAGTCCCTCCTTAATATAAGGCACATGGCATCCCACCTGGAGTTTGCCAAAAGGCACCTGAAGGATTCTCAGACCATTAGAAACAAAAGTCTTTGGTGTGAATGCCAGGCGTCAAGTTTGGAGGAGCTTTTAAAAGAAGGAAACCCAACATCTGGTGATGTCCATGAGGTCAAGACTTCAGGCTGTCGGCAAACAGTTTATGACCAAATATTTGAAATAAACATTTTATCTGTAGCTTTCTAAACTGTCCAATCACTGAAATGAAGTGATTGTGTAAAAACCTATTGTATACTCTGTTCCCCAACCTATTAGATTGTAAGCCCATCCGGGCAGGGTCCTCCACTCCTCCTGTGTCATACCTGTACCTGTGTGATATTGTGTGCTTATATCTCCACTCTAATGTTTTGTACAGCGCTGCGTAATATGTTGGCGCTTTATAAATAAATGATAATAATAATAATAATAATAAAAAGACTTTTGCAGAAGATGTGCAGGGTGGAAAGTTATGAGGGAGAGTAGCACCTCCCTATTAGTTAGTAGTGATGATCGCGAATATTCGGATTCCGAATATTAATCGTTAATATCGGCAATTCGTAAATTCACGATGATGGTGAATATATTGGCAAATATTCGCAATTCCGGATATTCTGTATTTTTTATCCATTACACATGCCTCTCAATGCAAGTTGACGAATGGGAAGGCTGCAACAAGAGCTTAGCAACACCATCAACAGTTTTTGAAATGAATATTGGGGTGATGCGAATATTGAGAAAATCGTCACAAAAAATTTGCATAAAAATTCGCGCCATGTTAAACATATATTGCGCGCGCGATATTCGCAATAAAAAAAAAACAGAATATTGCCGAATGCGAATATTTTCCGAATGTTTTCCATAAAATTTGCGGCATGCCGCGAATACGAATGTTGCCTATGCCGCTCATCGTTAGGCAGCTAATAGGAGGGAGAGGAGGTAAACCTCCCAATGCCGGAAGTGACGTCCATGATGTCACTTCCTGTATTTGAACCCTTATTTATTATGGAAAGGTATATGCACATGGCCTATGAAAGATTGCTGCTTGGAATGGTGCAGCCTCAGTTATATTGTTGCCCTTACATATTGCATGCGTGCCATCGGTGTAAATCAATATTCCTGCATTTCATTTCCATTTTCCTGTACTCCCTACATTTTTTTTTGCATTGTGTGACATTGTGTGAATTGGATCTAATGGCCATAAGTTTTTAAATATTATATACATTTCCATTGTAATGTATCAGCATTTTCAAAGAGTTTACATAATAGCCATTTACTACGAGCAAACATTTTACATGAACACATCACAATAGCGAACATCTGATAACGCTCCCGTGTATACAGACGACAATAATGTGACCATTAAAACAGCCCGGCAAAATGAAAGTGACATTTGTGTAGTCTGGTGCTGAATAATTACTTGTGCTTGCTAGGACCATCATTGCAGAGCTGTCCTGACCTTATCTCCTGTGTGCTGCTGGGTACATTGTGATTGTTTGCCAACCAGATATGTCAATGCAGTACATGCAAGAAGAATGTCAGTATTACTTTAACCACTTCGGCACTCCTACCTTCTTTTAACCAGTTAAATGTCTTTGCATTGTCACAATGGGGCTGTTTATCCAGCAATGAATTTGCCATTACTTAAAATAATTGATTTATTTACTTATTTTTAGGAAGTCAGTACTGTCTTTTTTTCATGAAAAAATTAATTACCATCACTAAAAAACGATGACATGCTATGTGATGATATAGATGATAAGTGAGTAAATATATGTGATATGCAGACTAATAGTAACACAATGATCTGCAACTGAATGAAAGTTTAACTACGTTGCAACGATTCATGTGAGACTTTTAGTCTGAAAGTGTGGTTAGGAAACCGCCTTGCTTGGAGAGCAGTGGGTATAACTCAGTTTCCACAGGGTGGCATGATGGCCAACCAGCAGATTCCCCATTGTTTGCCCGCAGTTTGTAGGGTGGATTGTCTGCAGGTTTAGGGCATATTACTGCTGCATTGGCAGACGACCTCTGGTGCGGCTCTCCTCTGTTAATGTGAAAAACTGTGATGTGTTTTGACTAGGGGATGTTTTCTCTGGATATAATAACAATACACAAACATTATATGTTTTCATGTTTTTCTTGCACAAGTAAACATTCACAATGCAGGGTGGAAAAAGTATGTGAACCTTTGGACCTAATAACTGGTTGACCCTCCTTTGGCAGTAATGACCTCAACCAAACGTTTCCTGTAGTTGCAGATCAGACCTGCACAACGATCTGGAGTCATTTTGGATCACTCCTCTTCACAAAACTGTTTCAGTGTAGCAATATTCTTGATGTGAATTGCTTTCTTAATGTTATGTGCATTTCAATCGGGTTGAGGTCAGGACTCTGACTGGGCCACCCAGAAGGCGTATTTTGTTCTGTTGAAGCCATTCTTTGTTCTTTCTTTGTTGAATGACTTGTATGTTTTGGATCATTGTCCTGTTGCATCACCCATCCTTTGCGGACCTTTAGTTGGTGGACAGATGGTCTTACGTCATTTTTCTATCAATAACAACAATCAGTCCAAGCCCTGAGGCAGCACAGCAGCCCCAAACCATGATGATCCGTCTGCCATATTTTACAGTGAGGATGAGGTTTTGATGTTGGTGTGCTGGGCCTATGTGTGTGTGTTGTATATGTGTGTTGTATGTGTGTGCTGTATGTGTGTTAATTGTATAGACCTCTGACAAAGATTCTGAATGAAACATGTAAATTTAATGAATACCAATACTTGCATCCATACAGTGTAAGAAGAATTCCCCCAACAGGGACTTTTCTGTCAACTATCCCTCATTTTGAGGCTTCCTGAAGTGTTACCGGGACAAGAAGTTTGGAAATCTCACTGATGTGACTACCTAAAGCACACTATGTGAAGTAAGACATATGGCCACTGGAGGCCTTCACATCTATTGTTTTCAATGTTGAAAACATAGCTCCGTAGGGTTGTAAAGTGGATGTGATGACACGACTTATTTCTTTTTCCTGATTGTGTGAGAAGCTGACACAATTGCAATGTCACAAAGTACTAGATGAATGCCGCACTCACTGAATTGCTCTATATGCAGGTGTGCACATAAGTGTTACTCTGGTACTCAAAAGGGGTCAAAAACTAGCAATGCGTACCAGCATTATTGTTACAAAGCTCATATGTGTACTAACAACTTGGAGGCGCTCCGTGTCTGGGCGGCCGCAGCTAAATGTTACATGTATACAATTTATGTCACTTGTATAACTGCAGGGAAACATGAATAACTATGAAAAAGATCTCATTCACAGAACTGTGTGGCGGCCATATCACCACAGGAGATGGAAACAAATTTTGAGCTAGGCAAAAAAAGTACATACACAGTGCTGTGTCACAAAAGTAAGTATACCCCTGACATTGTGGTAAATTGTTTATAATATCAGTTCAACACTGAAGAATAACTATAAAAGTTTGCAGTTAGGATGTAAAATAGGGAATGTAAATTAATAATAAAAAAAAAAGATTCTAAGGGTGTCAGAGATCTGAGGATGAAAAGTGTAAAGGAAAATGCTTGAGGTAGCGGGTATTGGTCACTATCCCCAGGAAATTTCATTAAATATAGATAGGGGTACTCCCTAAGCGTGAGGGAGTGTTGGGATTGCCTCAGGCCCAAAATTAGGGATTTGGGGTGACCTGTATTGGAAATAGCTAGACCACCAAAAGAGAAACAAGACAGACCATTTCAGTAGAAAAACATTTTAACAATTTATTAATCCATTTCAGGTTAAAAACCAGTTGACCAAGTGGTCAATAGCCGGTCCACCAATGAAGGTCGAACAGGCCACCTCCTTAGTCAGGAAGGCTGTCCATAAGGATGATTGGACATTAAGGGTTCCAAATCATACTTATTTGTACTGTCATGTCCTTGAATAAAAACATGGATTAATGAATTGTTAAAATGTTTTTCTACTGAAATGGTTTCTCTTTTGGTGGTCTAGCTATTTCCAATACAGGTCACCCCAAATCCCCAATTTTGGGCCTGAGGCAATCCCAACACTCCCTCACGCTTAGGGAGTACCCCTATCTATCTGAGGATGAAAGTCAGAGTAGGCATATGTAAGGGTAAACTATGACAAGAGAAAAGCACTGTGTGACAGCTGGAATATGACTATCAAAGGATGATATTTGGACTGCAGGTAGTCTCAGGGGTTAGTTACTAACCCATAAAATGTCAGGGTTGTACTACTGAGGTATGAGATCTGGGGGTTCAAACGTGTTGTACTGTGAGAGTTACATGTGACCCAAAGCCAGGTGGTGACCTGTGGATGGAGACAGCTAATCGGAGGATCAATCAGGAACAGGGAGGTCCATGTGCAGCAGAATCTACCATGCAGGAGGCTGACGCAGAGGACAGTGAGGAAGACCACACTACATATGGGTTGAGTACCAAACACCCTCTCCTGGTACTCATCTGAGGAGCTCACTAACAAAGTAATGTGCATCCCTGTGTATATGGTAGTAAACATACAGGCTGAGTAGCAGTACAGTGTTTGGGTTCACCAAGCTTACTTTAATCCATTTTAATTTCTCTCACACTCAAGTCTTTTTCTCATATTTAAACAAATCCTACTTAGATAATAGCGCTGTGATTATTGCAGACAGATGGTAGCAGCTCTGCCCAGAGAGAGCAATGATTACGAATAATAATTATTAAACACGTATCATAATGATTATTTCTTTCAAGCAGCAGAACCCTAAAGTTTAAAATTCAATTACGCCAAATGAACTTATGATATCGCATAAAATGAAAAACCTCGCAAGATCATACAAATGGCTAATTATTAAGGAAATGATCCCCCCCTCCCCCCTGCCAGATGCCAAACATTGATTTTAAACTTTTCACATTCGCCGCTAACAAGCAACATTCACAATGGCGCTCCTCGGCGCCGGGCCTGACCTTACTGTAACAATAGCCCGATAACATGATTAATTGCCGAATGGAGCGGGCCATTGATGTAGGAAATTACAAGATGTAAGTAATAATTGTAATCTTGTTTTGATTAGAAATGCTCATAAAACGACCGTGTCTAACAAAAGCGGGGAAATGTTCTCCCGCTCAGCAGTATTTCGGCGATATACATTTAAAGCAGAAACGGTTATAGGAGCATTAAACTGAAAACAAAAATATCACCGCATGAAAAAGATCTCATCGTGGTGACCATATCGCTGCAGGAGATGAAAACTAATTTTGAGCAAGGCAAAAAAAAAGTACATACACAGATCTCACACAGTGCTGTGTCACAAAAGTAAGTACACCCATGACATTGTGGTAAATTTGTATATAATATTGGTTCAACACTGAAGATATGACATTTTGCGACAATGTAAATGAGTCAGTGTATAGTTTGTGTAATGATGTAAATTTTCTGTCCCCTAAAAACTGAACACACATCCATTAACTACCTAAACATTTGCCCCGAGTGTAGCTCAGGGTATGCTTGCTTATGCTTACCTTGCAAATTCACCCTCGGGGATATACACTCACCTATAGTGATGGCTGAGGATTGGCCAGGTCCAACAGGAGATACAAATTCTCTGCCTGTTCGCGGGGACTTTGAATGGGAAAAACCATTAGTGATGTAACTTCCTTCACATGGAACGCATAGTTCCTTGTTCAGATAACCAGGTGTGACCTAACTGACGTCACTTCCGGTTTATAGAGCTGATTTTTCACTAGAAGATTGGGTTCTCTAGCTGGTCTCTTACTGGGATCTTACTGCTCCTGATCCTGCTGGTGGGGGAATAATAAGCTTCTTCTTGCCGGCAAAGAGGGCGGGGCGAACACCCGTACTGCTCGACGGCATGAAGGAGTGCGAACACCCATGTTCATGGCTGAACTGTCTGCCTTGCGGACAGTTCGGCATCACTACTAACCTATTCACCTACCCAGTAGTGATTCTGAATATCATCAATGACACCGAAGGATCTCCATGTTAAGGAGGCAATGCGTTTTTTTCCTCACATACCCAGCATCATTGATTTGAAGGGGGAGGATGGAGAGAGAGGAATCATAAAAGATTACATTATAATCTCATGTAATCGCCTGTAGCAAGATTTTAAAAAAAAGCATGCTAAATTTCCTTTAGATCTACCAACAACTATGTAGTGCCGGGTCCTCCCTGATAGAATACA
>CM070035.1:12854712-12875318 GCA_036250615.1 Ptychadena robeensis | reverse complement strand
CATATCATTGTATGGATGTAAAATATTTGAAATGAAAATAAAAATAAAGTGTTAAAAAAAAAAAAAAAATTGAAGGGACCGTTACATAAAAAGAATAGAGACAGAAGTCTATTAGATGGAAATTCATATTACAGATCCATGTGGAGTTCATTGTCATCCTTGCGCCCCTGGGTATAACATGTAAATTTACATTGTTACTTTTTGATATTACTACTACATTGAGATCAAATCAAATGATATGTGACCCGATTCATACATCTCTTTGGGGAACTATTTGATGTTACGCTGGAGCACTTTTGTCATTTATCATGACAATGTCAAGCTGTACATGTTCATAGACAAGAGACTTCAATTCCCAATTGTGTTTTAGAATATTAACATGGCTAATAGGACAGATACAGTATATATATATATATTGGGTTAGTATAGAATAATACATCCCAGTGATTTTCTGAGAGATGTCCACCACCACTTTCACATATTATCTTACCACTCTGCCACATCACTTCAAACATATCTATCTTTTGGACTTAAATCAGATGGACGTACCATCCATTGGTAATGCAGTGTGTATTACCACATCACTTCAAACATATCTATCTATATTCATCTATTTTGCAAAATAAATAAATATAAACATATACAGTATACTGTATTTATATATGTCCTAATTTGTTATAAATTTATCTTAATTGTGCCATGTTACTCCTCTCCTCCAATGACTTCATGCAACAGAGTTGGTACCTCCTTTTCTACCGGGCACAAAGATGATTGGGAGACATCACTGCTTCAACCACGCTCAATTCCCTAGTCTTGGGAGATCTGAGTGGTGACAAAAACTACTGTGCTTTTTATTTTGCCTATTCTTCTTTAACTCAGGAGCAAAGGAACATCCTCCAATCCCCGAGTCCTGTGCTCCTCAAATGGACTCAAAGCAGATGGACATACCGTCCATTGGTACTGCAGTGTGTGTGAAATATAGTAGGATGTTGCCACTGGAGACTGGCAGGGCAGGCCCCCTTATTGTTTTATATTGACTCATTAATCTTTGTTTCCTCAACAAAGCTGAAATATTTATTCTCTACACTAGGTGGCAGTGTGGGTCATACATGTTGAAATTAATGTCTACAAAGAGGGTGGAATGTATGGAAGAAGAAAGACACGCAGAAGACAAACCTGCACAGGAGACCCAATATTTGGCTTGAAGAGTTGAGCACTTTATTTTTTAGTATATAAGTCCAGATAAAAGAAAAAAAATGCATTTTTTGAAAAAAGAAACTCTGTGAAAAGGGGATATGATTTTTGCTGAAACTACTTAATACATTAGCATTGGCTCTGTAGATATTAACAAAACCAAGCACACTGAATTATTTTTTTTTTTGTTTTGCAATAATGTAACTGGTTTCTCACTCCCTTCCATTTAAGAAGGTGCTAATTATCAGCTCCAGCGTAATGTAAAAATTCTATGTAATTATCGCAGGCATGTATTCCCCAAAATTTGTTTAACACTAGAGCTTTACACGATCTTTGCCAAAGAATAGGTTACAGCCATGTGTGGCTGTTTGACAAAAAGAATTTTCCCCATGTGGTTCCCTTTGCAGGTTGTAATGGGCTGTATCACAGAGACATTAAGGATTTCTCATTACGGTGGGGAGAGCCGTAATGAGCTGTCTAGATTGAAAGCGGTATTTTTTTTTCCAAAAGGCTTCAGTTTGACACAATCAAGATTATGCAATTATACCCAGAAAAGTGATCATACTGTGGGGAAATTAGCCAGTAATATTATATTCATTTGACAAATACAGATGCTGAATATTATAACCGCACGACATTCAATTTATTATCTAGGTCAGGTAGAACAAAGCTTTGCTTTTATTATAAACATATAGATGGGTGAATAAAATCTACTGATAAAAAATTTTTTAAATGAGTAAGACATGGAGGCGTTTTCTGAATGGCTGACATTCGATGAAAGGGGTTCCTTTGCCAGTCATAGTTAGTGACATTTTTCACTCATCTTTGAAACTATACCATGCATCAGCCTTATATCACATGGCTCGATTTAAAGAACAACTGCAGGCAGATATGGAAGATATAAATTCATGCTCATTTGTAATGGATGATGCCAAGGGTCATTCAAACCACTTTCTTTATAAGAACATTCTTTATTGTATTTAACTTATCTACTCTTTTATTTGAATAGTTAAAAAAAATAATTCATGTTTATTTTAACCCTTTAGGAATGTGTAAGATGTAAGGGAGACCTCTATACTCAGGGCTTGTTTCCATTACGTCGGGAGCCGTCCGCTAAGCGTACACGCTTAGCGGGGGTCCCCGACGTAGCAGATAGACTTACCTGCTCGGCGGACGGGTCTGTCTTCATTGCGCCGACCCGAACCGCCGGTGTCAGGCTGAACGTAGTCGAGTACGTTCAGCCTGTACACCGGCGGATGTCTAAACAGACCATCCGCCGGCAGGCTGAGTCTATGGGATACGTCGGGACCCCTGCTTAGCGTATACGCTTAGCGGAGGGCTCCTGACGTACAATGGAAACAAAGCCTCAGGAGATCATGTGATTTGTATGTATAATATTTATTTTAGTTAATAAATATAAAAATGAATATTTAAGTCCAAATTTCCATGGTCCAAATTTCCATGGTCCAAATTTCCATGGTCCAAATTTCCATTTGGACCATGGACACCTTGCTTGGGGGGCAATAGCAAGCCATCAACAAAAGAAGTCAATTACGATCTCTGCTCAGGCCTTTATAAGGTCTCTGCAGTATTAAAGATGAAGTTACTGCAGTAAAACGAACAAAAGGGGGCTTGACATGTCCTATGACCAGACTAAAGCTACCAAGATCATAATGAGAAGAAAATGTTGAGAGTCAGCTATAAACTAGAACTGTATTAACTAATGGGTCATTAGAAATATTTTTGTTGCTTCAACTAGTGTATGAAATATATGACTTTGGCTTTATTTCAGCTTCTTATACACTGTGGCTAGGAAAGGGAGAACCCTGTTGATATATGAAGAAGGAAAGGGGAGCAGTACCCTACTCATATCATGACCAAGTCTTCACTTGAATAGCTGTATATTTGTGACTGGAAGTCTTAAAAGTGAGATATGGTCCAGAACAGGAAAACTTTAGACTGAAATCAGGAAGTATGTTAATTACAAAATGGCTTTAGATGATGCAAAGAAATGGTTAAAGGAGGTTTACCAGGGCCGGAGACTTACTGGATGAGTGACCGAGGAAGCTAGATGCAATGGTACATTCACCTGCTTTAACGCACTATCCCCTACCTCAGTCCCAGAGCAGCCTTCTGGGGGACATCAGGACATTGGGACACCAATTAGTGATTGATATAATCACAACACATTTCCATTGAAAAAAAATTAAACAATGTCCACACATTTTGTTGGTAACCTGGTGTCTTACTTTACTGAAATGACTTTGTCGCAAAATAATGCTTCCTCTGGTCCCATAGGCAGGGTAAATACTTAGGATAATGCACAGTTCCAAACTACACAGAAGTGCTGGCCCACTCCTTGGAGGTATCCTTGTTTCTACAGGGGAGAAGTTGGTTTCCAAGGGCGGTAGGTGGATGAATGGGGTCTGTCCGGAATTTATTCTAACCCTGAGGCAAACGTTGTACTCAAAAAGACTTAGCCCCTCGTATATTCTAGAGTATATACCCCCTTGGGCAAAGACATCTCCCATAAAATGAGCCAGCATCTGTATCATACAGGAAAAATACATTAACCTTTCATGGCTTATCTAATATATTAATGTTTTGCATAGTAAAGTAGCAGCCAAATTTTTTTTCATATATTCAGCTACTCCCCTCATTCAGCTTTAGGATACCAACTAATATTGCCCCAGATCAATAAATTACTTGCTAGAGTTGATCCCTAACAAACCGCATGGATCTCTAAATGTATATAAAATACATTAAAGCATGTTCCTGGCGATCAAGGCCAACCAATTAAACTAGTCAGACAGAACCTCAGACGGACGTAGCATTTGTTCCTTGAGAAACGGCTCTTTCACATATTCAGCGTGCATTTTGTATAAATCCATGCCAGCCAATAAGTCAAAGCTTACTCTCTTCTGTCTGGCTTCTGCTTCTGAAGAATAATTAGGGTATATTTATATTTTATAACACATAGGCTACTTGTCGTCTAAGAGAAATACAGTATGATAAACAAGCTCATTAGTCAATGCTGGCCTCGAAGATCAATTCCTTGGGTTACTTTATAACTGTCTGGAGTGATTCACAAGAGCAAATGAACAACAGTACATAACTCATGTACAGATTACTTGCATTTAATTAGAACGCTCAGTAAAATCCCTTGTGTGGGGGAGATTGCCGCCAACACAATCTATACGTTCATATAATATTCATAGATGAAAACAGAAGGAGATGACAGAACTGCTTTAGATGTCTTTGTGACTCAAAGTTTTGGACAAAGTCGATTGAAGCAAATCTACAAACAGCATTATTCAGCTTGGCTTCCACTGACTCTTCTCCACTAGTGATGGCCGAACTTCAGCCAGGTCCATCCACGAACAGACGGATCGGGATTTTTAAAATGTCCGACGTCCGCCTATTCACATAAAAATTAAAATTCCCCACTGTTTGCGGGAAATTTGAATTTAAAAAATGGAAGTGACGTCACTGATGTCACGTCCGGTACCTGGAACGCACAGTTCCCGGTTTCGATATTACTGACGTCACTTCTGATATAAGCCGTTATTTTTGCTAGATACCGTCTTCTCTACCTGGTCTCTCGTGAAAGAGTTCTTCCACTGGCCGGATCTTCCTGCTCCTGATCTGGCCAGCGGAAGAATAGTAACCTTCTTCCTGCCGGTGAACAGGGCGGGTCGAACACCCGTACTGTTCGCCTGGGGAAGAAAAGCGGAGAGTTCGCTCATCACTATACTGCACATTGAGCCCTGCTGATAGAATCAGTACAGCAGAGATAGCTTCCATGCCAGCAGCTTCCATGTCTGTCTGCCTGTTAGCTACAATCACTGTTCCATTCACAGCTGGCAAGAAGGGAGACAAACCCACCTCCCCTTCTGCCTGAAGTGTGCTCTCTAGTGACACAATTTTTGTGGCTGAAATTGGGTACTGCAGGGGATTTTTTTTCCAAGCGATTTGAACATTTAAATATTTTTTCTGGTTTTCTTGCTCTAAAAACTGGGTGCGTCTTATGGTCCAGTGCATCTTATAGTCTGAAAAATACGGTAACTCGTAAAATCCATCTTTAAAGAAAAAAACACTTCATCCCGAAATACCTTTTAAATGAGACACAAATGTTTAAAGGTTTAAAAAAGGTTTAAGCCCCCCATACACGCTGCTGATATAAAGCTTAAAGAGCTTAAATCGGCCGCCAAATCAATCTAAGCCATAACGGACGAGTGTCCACATCTAAAATATGGGTATAGTCTTCTCAGCTCCAACGGATCTAATATCCATCGGGGCTGAGGACACACAGTTCTCACAGCCTGCCCTAGATGCTGTCTGCTGGGTCTCCCTATCTGACAGACGACTAGAGGGATCCATTGGACAGCGCTGGCACTCAAAGGGTGCCTGGTATGACAGGAAGCCCTATAACATCACAGGCTGTGTTCTGGATGGGACATACATCTGTCCTAGGTTTAAGTACTATACAGAGCAGTATAGGTTTTGACCACCAGAGGGCGAGCAGTCTGACAAGAGCTACCTGGGGTAGTGATGTGCACAGGTGAGACTTGGCTTGGTCATTAGACTGGAAGATAACCACCCTGCCTGCTCTAGGAAAAGGCTCCACCCTGGAATCACAACTTGTCAGTCTGAGGAGCTTCCAGACACAGTAAAGCCCCCCATACACATTAAGATCGATCCATACAATCTCCATTAGATCTACCAACAACTGTGTAGTATAGTGGCATTCCTGATAGAATACATAGTGATTGGAAGGTTTAGAAAGATCCCCATATTTCATGGTTTTGGTAGAACAAAATGTGATTTTACAAAAATTGTATGGAAAGATGGTAAGGTGTATGGGGGGCTTAAGACGGCCTGTGTGGCTGTATATTGTTTGTTGCTTTTGTACCTGTTTTTGATGGACTGTAGCTGTGAAAAAACAGCACCTTTTGTTTTCACCTACAAACCTCGTGTTGCTCTGCCTGTGTCCTATGTGGTGACTGTTCCAGGGAGTCCCACATCCTAATACCGAGTTAATTCCTCACACTGGGCAGATTGTAACCCGATGTTTTGGCCGATTGACCGCACATGATGACGCCATCACGCGCGGTCGATCGGCCAAAACATCAGGTCACAATCTAAACGTGTATTAGGGGCTTTATTTATATATAAAACAATGGATAAAGCCATTAAAATGAATTGTCCACTTTTGGCACCTAGTTGAAATTTGAATATTTTTTAAAAAAAAACTTAGGCAAAAAAAAACAAAAAACGTGTGATTCCTTGTCGCCTAAACCAGCTGAAAAATGATTCTGACTAATCCAAAGAAAGATGTTAAAACAGCTGTCTAATAGAGATGTAGCGTCTTGTCCTCTAAGCAAATACTCCGTACTTACTTTAATTAAAATTTGTCATCTCATATAAAGATGCAAATGCGGTAATTTGTTCAGTGTGTTTTGCCGTATAATCATTTCTTCACTATAAAGGAAAAGTTGTAACAAGTTTGCCTTGTTTTTTGTCACCGGTAATAAATCTTACTCTGCGTACTGTAAAAATCAGTCGTACTATGAGGATAAATAGAATGTGAGGGCCGCAGTGGAAATGTTTATTGACCTTTAAGAGGCTTTAATTTAGTTGGAGAAGTGATAAATTAGTATTACGGCTTGGCGTGCATGCCTGAAATGTACAATCTATCAAAATGATAATAGTTATAAATATATGTTTAGCTCCGCTATGCAGAATACAGAACACCATTGGTCATGTTAAGGTAAACTGTAGTTAGTTTTCCATTTAAAATGCACAGGACGCAAACACCCATTTGGTGTCTACATAGCATAGCGATCGAACCCTGAGACCGTAAATAAGTCACGCATGGGATCACTGCAGACAAATCAAGACACTTTCCACAGTGAATGATTAACCCACCTGTGTTTCAGAAAGCAAATCCATAAAACATGCGCTGATAATGGGGTTTATAAACCTTCGTATTTAACAATAACCTTTACAAATGGCATTTTCAGGAATACCAGCATATTTTTTTTTTTTTGAAAAGTATTTTTTTTTAAATAAAACACATTTAACCTCCCTAGCACACCTCTGAGGTCCAGATTTTTGTACCAAAAGCGCACCATAGACTTCAATGGTAAATTTTTCTTTATGTTGTACCTGTTACTTCCCAAAATCTGTCCGTACAAGGGTCTTAAGGCCCCCATACACGTGTCGGATTCGCACCGGATTCCGGCACGATCGATTCCGGGTGCGTGCACGCGAAACGATCGTGCCGGAATCGCGTGCAGCCCACCTTGTCCGATCGATCAGGTCCGATCGTTCAGGGGCTCAGAATCGGATCCGACGGAGAACCAACATCTTGGTCTTTCTCATCCGATTCTGCCTGGATCAGGGGGAGTTGCCATTTGGGAGGTGGACAATCGGACACGGATCCGTCCCGGAATCCGTGGGACAAGGTGGTATGCAGCGATACTCTTAATTGGCCGATTGATCACACCTGCGATTCCCGGCAGAATCGCCGGAATCGATCGGGTGAATGATCAATTGGCTATGGAATCCGACACGTGTATGGCTAGCTTAATAGACATCCTGACTATAATAATGTTTAAAACAAACAATCATGTAAAATAAAAATTTATTTTATAATAAACTTATTGAGAAAACACAAAAATCAGGGCATTTGAATGATATAACCTCTAATATACTCCTTTTGTATGATAAATTTCCAGATTCCCAGATGTGCCCACTTGCAGTTAACCCTCTCTAACCTGGTGTGATGGTAAAATGGAGATGGAGAGGGTTACTGCAAATGGGCACATCTGGGGCACTAGAGATTTTATTTTGGCGAGATTTCTTTCATAGATGCACATTGACAGCAGTATTCTACATAGAAAACGGATTTTGTGCTATTCCCTTTCAAATTTCCCGTCGCCTGCCCGATGTGGCGTCATCATGTCACTCGGAAGGGGGGGGGGGTGAGCCGCACTCTAGCAGCCAGCATGTCGCATCGGTGACACCAGGACAGCGCAAAACAGTATGTGCTGCCGGAGCCCCGATCTTCATGGGACGGCACCATCTCGTCCAGTGCAATAGTGACTGTGCAGCGCTGGATGAGATGATGCCATCACTAAAGCTAGGGCGGTTAAACATACTATGCTCAAAAAAATAGACACAGCAAACCTTTTTTGCTTTAGTCCAGGCATGGGAGACCAACTAAGAAGACCATCCGCCACCTCATCAGGAGCATGCCCAGGCATTGTAGGGAGGTCATACAGGCACGAGAAGGCCATTTACACTATTGAGACTTTGATAACATCAAAGTTGGATCAGCCTGAAGGTTTTTTTTTCTCATTAATTTTGAGTGTGACTCCAAATCCAGACCTCCATGGGGTGATACATGTGATTTCCATTGATAATGTTTGTGTGATTTTGTTGTCCACACATTCAAATATGTAAAGAACAAAAGTATTTAATCAGAATGTTTCATTCAGTCAGATCTAGGATGTCTTACTTTTGTGTTCCCTGAATTTTTTTGAGCAGTGTATATAAACATTTACCGGCCACTTTATTAGGCACACCTTGCTAGTACCGGGTTGGACCCCTTTTGCCTTCAGAACTTCCTTAATCTTTTGTGGCATAGATACAACAAGGTCCTGGAAACATTCCTCAGAGACATTGCCCCATAGTGACATGATAGCGTCACGCAGTTGCTGCAGATTTGTTGGCCGCACATCCATGATGCCAATCTCCTGTTCCACCACATCCCAAAGCTGCTCTATTGGATTGAGATCTGGTGGCTGTGGAGGCCATGTGAGTACAGTGACCTCATTGTCATGTTCAAGAAACCAGTGTGAGATGATTGGAGATTTATGACATAGTGCATTATCCTGCGGGAAGTCGCCATCAGAAGATGGGTACACTGGGGTCATAAAGGGATGGACATGGTCAGCAACAATACTCAGGTAGGCTGTGGCGTTGCTAAGATGATTAATTACTACTAAGGGGCTCAAAATGTGCCAAGCCCCACACACCAAGGTTCCACGTGTTGTGCGCTCAGAGATGCTCTTCTGCATGTAACGAGTGCAGTTACTGTTGCCTATCTATCAGCTCAAACAACTCCATTCTCCTCTGACCTTGCACCAACAAGGCATTTGCACCCACAGAACTGCCGCTCACTGGATGTTTTGCCTTTTTCGGACCATTCCCTGTAAACCCTAGAGATGGTTGTACGTGACAATCCCAGAAGATCAGCAGTTTCTGAAATATTCAGACCAGCACGTCTGGCACCAAAAACCATGCCACGTTCAAAGTCACTTAAATAACATTTGTTCCCCATTGTGAATCTCGGTTTGAACTGCAGTAGTTCATCTTGCCCATGTTAACATGCCTAAATGCATTGAGTTGCCCCCATATGATTGGCTCATCAGTAATTTACGTCAATGAGCAATTCGACAGGTGTGCCTAATAAAGTGGCCAGTGAGTGTATATATACATATATTTTTTTTTTTCCCTAAAAAATTTAAGCAGAACCCAGCACAAATATATCTTAAAGCGAATGTACACTCAATATGTAAAAATAACATATTTAAAATTGAAGTTTGACTTACCTCTGTGCTGGTATGATAGTGACTTAGGGCTCCACAATCTTAAATAATATACTTACCTGCTGTTGTGTAGAATGAGCGATTCCATCTTTTTTCGCCAGGCTTTCAAGGGTTAAATCTGCCAGCCACATCGCGGGTGGCCACTGGGGGGCGTTCAGTGGTTTTCTATGGGAATTTTTCTCAATGTACTTTCATTGAAGTGCCGAGATCACAGAATCAACTGGCAAACACTTCGCTCTCATGACGTCTCACCGCGGCTACATGTAAGCAGGGCCAGGAAGTGGCATTACACTCCTATTACTCATTACAGGTGAGTTTTTTGTAATGTATTCCTCCCTATTATCAGCGCTTTAGTGCCATTCATGTGTAGATCATTTTCTTATGGTAGGTCCGCTTTAAGATAAATTCCAGCTGAAAAATTGTATTAATATTTTTAAATATTTCATTCGATTCAGTATAGCTCAGAATGGAAAGGAGCAACACAAGGAGTAGAGATGGTCCCAAAATTTTGACTAGTTTATTAGTTAACCTTCTGAGCATTTAGCCCAAGTGCACTCAGGCTCACTTACCTGTCTGGAGGGAGCCTGTGGCGTTCCTTCATGTGGGTGCCCTCTTCTCGGGTGTCATCAATGAAATTGAAAAGACAGGATTGGTGCCATTAACCGCCATGTTAAGGATGCAATGTAATTTTTCTCTTACATTACGTGAAAGGGCGAGGATGAAGAATGCGGCAGATTACATTGTATGATTGGCCATGGCACGATAAAAAAAAGAACACACGTACTGATGTAAAAAATCTCAAATACTTGCAATTATGAAGCTATAGCACTATATTCAAGATCTTTGTGAATTCTTGTAATTTGAATAATCGCGATCCCTTATCACCATGAGATGTAGAGAAGGGTTGTGGGAACTCAACAAAAGAAGAATGTGTTGTTTTAATGTGTGTAGTTTTAAATTAAATCAAAGTTAGTTTTGAGCAGTATATGGTATATTCGAAATTCGCAAAATTACATTCAACTGCATTCTTTTGGCTTACATCGCGATTTGTGATCCAGCTTTACAGCTCCTCTTCTTCATTCTGTGATCTTATCCAGCACGAGCACTGTGTGTATCCATTCACAATGCACACAGATATGCACGATGTATGCCGGTAACTAGTGATGGCCGAACATCGGCCAGGACTGTCCGCGAACGGGCGGGTCGGACTTCTGAAGACGTCCGCCTGTTCGCGGACAGATTCAAATTCCCCGCCTCTAGGCGGGGAATTTGAATCGGAAAAACCGGATGTGACGTCAGTGACGTCACATCCGGTCCCTGGAACGCATACTGGAGCGCATAGTTCTTGGTTCCGGGAGCCGGATGTGACGCCACTGACGTCACTTCCTGCTCCGACCCGGTTTTTTCACTAGGAGACCGGCTTTATGCCCGGTCTTCTAGTGAAAAGATTCTTCCTCCGGCACGATCACACAGGTTGTGATCCTGCCGGAGGAAGAATAGAGATCATCTTCTTGCTGGCGAACGGAGCGGGTCAAACACCCGCACTGCTCACCGGCGAGAAGATGGGCGAACATTGATGTTCGCCGCCGAACTGTCCGCCTTGCGGACAGTTCGGCCATCACTATCAGTAACCAATGTTGAAGCATAATATGATGAATATCCGCCATTGTGAATATCCGAGCGCACATTCACAAAATTTTATTCGAATTTCGGGTATTTTTTGGGTAAGTCAAAATTTGGAATCAACTGTGAACTGATGATAGCATATTCAGTGTCTTTGCGATTATCTCACAAATTCAGCTAGTTGAAATTTTACAAAAATATTTGACCATCTGAAATAGAATTTTCTGTGGAAATTCTGCAGTATAATCTCGAATTTTTCACCAAAAGTCCTTTTTACCTTAAAATAAAAAATTTCATATTTAAAAAGAATATAATCCCTTGCCCCATTGATTAAGTTTAGAGGTTACCCTGAAAGACCATCAGGTTTTGAGATGGACTCCTTCTAGGATAGTGTTGTACAGCAAGAATAGTTTTTGTTTAGTTGTTGTTTCAGGGTCCTGGACTCTGGAATGGGAGGAAAAGAACTGAGTGGGCCTTCTAATGCCATTTCAGTTACACACACCAGAATTTACACCTGCTGGAAGTCAGCAGGGGGCTGGGTGTGTCTCCATAAAAAGGAGCTCAGATTATTGTCTCGGGGATCCCAATGAGTTTGGAGACAGTGCTGCTGGAGCAGCAGGTGCTGGGTACTCAGGGAATGTGTGGCTGGTCACTACTAGGAGTCAGGCTGTCTAGGTTTTCCAAAGGGAAGAACCTTTGCATGCCAGGAGGCTTGGCATTTTCACAGGGCAGTTCGTTTGATTAATATTAACCCCTGTGAGGGTCTTCTGTTTGGACTGTGTGCAATTAATAAATATGGACAGGAGCCTTAAAAAAAGACCTTGTTGTGTGGATCCGCATTACCCCGACAATAATGACAAACAATGTCCCATGCTGTAATTGATTCTGGAATGTCCCTGGAAGTTCATGATGGATAAAGTACGGGTCCTAGGCCAGGGCTGAGCAGGATGTTATCTCATCTTTACCAATGTTTAGTAATTTGAGGGATTATTTATATTTGCAGGCAGGTACCTGGCCAGGAGTGCAAGCTCTGAAGCACTTGTAATCCACTAACAAAAAATTGTTGTGCAGCCATTTCATCTAATCTACCATTAATCTACTGTGCAAGTCTGAGGGACCAGCCCATGCAGAGCTGGGAGCTAACCTGGGGCAGCGGATAATGGACTATGGATTTTGCTTTATTGAGGTGAGTGATATAACCTGGTGGATGTTTGACATTTTTATTTATTTTGGTTAGATTAAATCAGATCATGGTTGCCCATGTCCACAAGGGCCATATATAGATTTCACTATAAAAAGAATCATTTTCTGACTCTTCATTTACTGCTATCTGCTAGCAATAGGCTACAAATATGTGAGAATCTCAACCCTGGAAGACTGGAGGTGAAAGATCATTGATTAAATATATTTAAATTCATCATTACATTAATAAACTTAAAAAGTACCTGTAATGTGTATTTTAACAAGATCCCTTGCAGCCCCTAATCTCTCCCTAGCTCTTATGACGCTCTTAGATGAGTAAATCTCTAATCTGGGCTCTGCATTTAAACGAATAACCATATTTTTCGGACCATAAGACGCACTTTTTCACTCCCAAAATTGGGGGCAAAAAGTGCCTGCAGCTTATGGTCCGAATGTGCGGCCCCCGAGGCCACCGGTGGTCGCACCTTGGCCTCCTGCCAGCTCTTCCGGCACGGAGATTAGCCGGGGAGCTGGAGGAGCTGTCAGTTGAGAGATGCTGGCCGGTGTCCCATCTCCCATCTGTACTGTATAATTTCCTATATCAGCAGAGCTTTGCTGGCATAGGCAATGGAGAGAGAGAGAGAGATGAACTGCTATCTTTCCCTCTCTCAGTGTCAGTGGGAACTGCAATCACTCTGCAGCTCCCACGGACACAGTAACAGCTAATCAGAGCAGAGGAGAGGGAGAAGACTGCAGATTTCTGCCCCCCCCCACCTCCTCCTGCCGATCAGTGTAAAGTAGGATGCTGGGCTGAGAATGTACTGCTGCTAGTGACCCCTACTGGCTGAATTAAATATTGCATTCATTGAATTCATTGCATTAACCCAACTGATGTGAAAACTTATTGAATCTTTTTTTTTTCTGGTTTTCCTGCCCTAAAAACTGTGTGCGTCATATAGTCAGAAATATAGGGTAGATACATTTTCCCATAGAAAACCATTATAAACGCCCCCAGTGGCCACTCGTGATATATCAACTCCTAGAAGCCTGGAAAATAAAGTTGGAATTTCTTATACAATTCCAGGGAACAGCAGGTAAGTATATTTTTTTTTGGATTGTGGAGCGCTATGCCACCATCATACCAGCTCAGAGGTAAGTCAAAATCTCTTTTTTTTTTGAGTATACATCCACTTTAAGCAACATTATTTGTAATCTAACTACAGTGACCCAAAAAATCTCATTTAGAATTCAGATAAATGTAGTCAAATTAGAGTAAAAAAGTTAGTAAGAGTTTTATGCGACATCTTTTTATCTGTGGCGTTTAAAGTTAAATATCCTGATCTTTTCCCCTCTTTTTAACCAAAAAGGAAATGATCAAAGTATAATTTCCCATTGTCCCAATTCCGCTCTTTTTGTAACTTTGCCTGCATGACACATTTAATGAGAGCCGCATAAAATAGGGGAATTGATTGTGTATAGCGATAAATCTTTTGTAACCTCCCATCAGTCAGTAGGTGACATTATATGCATAAGATTGAGAATATTGTTACTTCCAAAAGGAGGTCAGAGGGACATCTTCAACTTTTCATTGATTAAAAGTTTCTGAAGGACTTTGATTTATGATTTTGTTCTCTGGGTTTTATATGTCAGAGATCATTCCCAGAAAAGTTTTGCACTTTTTTTCCCCGCTTAATATTACTTGAAATGGAGGATGGAGGCGTTGTTTGAAACTAGAACAGATTTAACTGGTCCATGTCTGATGGTTTTCTATGACATTCACAAAATTTAATACAAGATCATTCGAGAAATGCTTTCCCTTTACAAAGAAGTGAAACATTAGTGGAAGGCGAGTCAGGGGTGCAAGCTGCCACTTCCAGGTTACAAAAGCCAGAAGTCATACTACACACACCCTCCCGAAAAGTGGGGTAAGGCTTCCCTCCCTCCTTACTTCCCATCCCGTGCATCATTTGGAGTAGGGGGGAGGGTAACACCCTCTCCAACATCCTAGCCCCTCACTCTCTCCTCTTTCACACCATCCTCCCAGATTAGTATTCCCATGAACTCTGTCTGTAGATGAAGTAAAGCTAGGCATACAGGGCCAGATTTTTTTATAGATTCACTCCGCTCGATTGTGCTCAAATTGATGAGAAAAATAGAACCGTCCAGCTTTTCTTCAAGCAGGATCAATCAATTCTGCTTGAAAGCTCGGTTTAACAGGGAACCAACATGTTAGTAAACCCTCTTTGATTCCCATTTACTCTGTCCCCATCCAAAGTATGGGATGGGATCAATGATGCAAAAGTGCTGCAACTCGATATCGAGGAAGCTCGAGCACAGTGCAAGGATGTAATCGAACGACCACTGGATCGTATAGGCATCGAGCCGAGCATGCATGCCGTACATTACTGGTACAACTGAGTCTACTGACAGAGTTCAGGGTAGATTTATGGAAAGAATACTAATCCGCAGATAAAACTGTGGACTTGTCAGGCATGGAAAGGACTTAATTACTGTTTCAAGTTTATTCAATTAAGATGATAGTGGGTAGTGATGGCCGAATTTTGGCCAGGTCCATCTGCGAATGGGCAGATCGGACTTTTAAAGAAGTCTGGCGTCCGCCTGTTCGCGGACAGATTCAAATTCCTCGGAATTTGAATCGACAAAACCCAGAAGTGACGTCACGTGCGGTACCACTGACGTCACTTCCGGTTTTCGGATCCAGCTTTTCACTAGAAGTGTTCTAGTAAAAAGATTGTTCCTTTGGCGGGATTTTACTGCTCCTGATCCTGCCGGAGGAAGAATAGTGAGCTCCTTCTTGCCATTTAACAGGGCAGGTGGAACGCCCATACTGCTACATACATACATACTGCTCGCCAGCTACAAGGAGTGCGAACTTCCATGTTCACCTTGCAGACAGTTCGGTCATCACTAATATTGGGAGTATAGAAACTGCATTATCAGAAGCATCAGTGTACCTTTAGACTTCATTTACACATGGGCATGACTGTAGGCAGCACCCGAAAATTGCCTGCCCGCCCATGTTTGTGGGTCCTATTAAACAATGTGCAGATGCTTGGCACCTTATTTAATATGACAAGCTCTTCCATGTCAACCTCATAGCCATATGTCTTAAAAGAGACCAGAGAATGCAACGTGTCTTGATTCCTGGGCTGCTTAGACCTTAAGACTGCATACAGACACTCTGAAACCATTGTGAGT
Organism: Ptychadena robeensis; assembly: GCA_036250615.1. NCBI lineage: Eukaryota > Metazoa > Chordata > Amphibia > Anura > Ptychadenidae > Ptychadena > Ptychadena robeensis. The sequence continues at coordinate 12,859,485 of CM070035.1, read as the reverse complement.
CAGTGGTTGTCAAACATGGCTCTATGGAGTAGGGTTTGGGAGAGGAATATAGAAGAACAACCTTCTTATTTGCTGTACTGTTTCACCTGACTATAGGGTGAGGGGTCGCACTTTGTCTCCATGTTAAGGTAAAGGGGGCAGGTCGGACACCCATAATGTTTGCCGGCATTGCAAACTGCAAACATGCTATGTTCACCGTGAACTGTCCGCCATCACTAGTGGTAACTCCAAGCCACACTCTTTCACATTTCTTACCTTACGTAAAAAAAAACTAAAATAAAGGTTGCTTCCCTTGGTGCCATGTTCTTTAATTTCTTGCTGAATAAAACAGTTTGTCTCTAGTTAAGGCTAACTCACTCACAATTCTGTAATCCTAAATCAAAAAATAATGTTCCTTTTACATTTTAAAAATCTTACTTAGAAAAAAGAAAAAGAAAACTCTCCTTATATAACCTCCACCTCTTTCCCAGATTAACTGTAATTGTGCACTTAGCACCTCCACATCCACCACTCCCTAAACTTCAAGTAATAACAACGTACTAATACAATATTCAGTTAAAGCATTTCACAGGCCGGTTCCTCAACAACACACAATAGATTTATAATTCCAGAAAACAGCTCTAACTAACTCCAGCTGATTTTTCCCCCTTTAAAGTGAATTGCAATTTTAAACAAATCACTTTATGTGGATGAGTAAGCAGCATCTGGTATGGATGGTAAATCATTCTATATGGATGAGGAGATGGAATACCATGTTAATTATGCTCATAAATAGACCGCCTGGTGAAGAGGTTTATAATCAGGTTTGGGTCATCAGTGGATTTAAAGGGATTTTCACTCTGACCCACCTCGCCCATTGCACACCCCTGGGTCTTACTGTCCCTATAAGACTCAGTGCCTCCTGGCCACGTTCCCCTTCAAAGTGTATGCCAATTTGTGTGGATTGGGAATATTTAAATTGCAAATTTTTATTGCAAATATCGGCACTTCAAGAATTGGATCTGGTGCTGTGTTTGTTGAATCCCCCGTCTTGTTATTTTGTGGGCTCCTGGTCTTTCCCATATGTCATCCTTTGTACACGTAAGTCCTGAGTAGCGATGGCCAAACTGTTCGGCCATGAAGAGAACATGTTCTTTTTGTCCCCCGGCAAACAGTACGGGTGTTCCACCCGCCCCGTTCTCCAGCAGGAAGAAGGTTACCATTCCCCCTGGCCGGATCAGGAGCAGAAAGACCCGGCCAGTGGAATAATTTTTTCACCAGAGACCAGGTAGAGAACGAGAATGTGATATAGAAAGCAGGAACTGCGCGTTCTAAGTACCGGAAGTGGCGTCCAAGACATCACTTCCGGTTTTTTTTTAAAGATCTTTTTATTGGTTTTTGCAAAGTTTTAGTACAGAAAAATAGAGGTACACAAAATGCACGCGGGGAAAACACCCCACCACAATAAAAAGAAAACAAAAAAACACACACAGTTGTCCTAGAGCACCAATTTCCCAATGTCTCTTTCTTTGTAGTCCGCGTCGGTACAGAGAACAGTAAGAAATATAAATCCATTCGGTCATAACAAAAACAGTCGGAAAATAAGAGCGTAAAGTAGGGTACATATTCTATGACAAACATCCAGCGAATAATAGTAAGCAGGCCGTCCCACCACGGTCACCCCGCCCCCACCGCTGAGGAAGGCACAGTGTGATTGGATTTCATCCACGCCCCCCATAATTTGTCAAACTTTTTAGGATGCCCCCGTTGCTCATAAGTAAGTTTGTACAATGGAACACTCTTGTTAAAGAGTGCGAGCCATTCCCCCAAGGACGGAGGGGTTGCCTCTTCCAGGTCACCAGAATCAATTTTTTTGCGTAAAAAAGACAATACGCAGAAACTGATGATGCGGCGAGGATAATGGTTATTCTGCAAGTAACACGAGCAAGCATATTTTGGGGTCAGAAATATGCGGGAACTTCATATGATCGTGTAAATGTTGAATAATGCCCACCCAATAGGCCTGAATGGGCCGACAAAACCAGAAGCAATGCATGTAGTCACCCTCCAGGGACTGGGGGGGAGTCCAAAAGACCCAAAGCATGGAGCTTCAGGGGAGTGTAATAGATTTGGTGGAAAAACTTAAGCTGAATCACTCTATCCCTAGATGATATCAGAGAGGTCATATAGGATTCCTCAAATTCCTCCCAATCATCATTTTGTAGAGTAGGAAGTACCGTAGACCACCTGGCCTGGGCCGTCATGTATTTATCCATGGACATGGAGGTTAGATGGGAGTAGTATCTGGACACCAGCCCAACCCCCTCTTCCTCCCGCAGCACAGTCTCCAGTTTGGGCAAAAGTACCGTGCCCCTACCCCACCGGGCCTGCGCAGCGTGGCGTTATTGTAAATATTGAAACAGGGAGCGTGGGGGCACAGCAAATTCCTCCTGTAATTGCGCAAAGGATTTAAAGACCCCTTTAGCGTACAATTGACCCACCGTCTCAATGCCCGAGCCGTCCAGAATAATGTGAAGGGATGATCAAACCATAAGAGACACTGGGGGGAATACCGCCAGTCCTCATTACCACACAATTTAGTGAGACTAAAAATTGAGAACGTGGAAAGGAGAAGTGACACATCAGGCGCCGCCGGGGGAATCCCTCTGTACAAAAGTTGGCCGGGTGAGCCGAACGATTGTACCAGGGACGCCTCCAGAGCGTAACAGGCGTTCTGTTCAGAGGGGTGTAGCCAGTCATACAGAGTAACCATTTGTGATGCTAGATAGTAGGAGTAAAAATCAGGGAAGGCCAAACCAGCATATTCCTTAGGCAGGGTCAGGGTCGCCCTCGCTATCCGGGGATGCTTTCCCTGCCAGAGGAACGTAGAGCACACAGCGCTCAGTATCTTAAACTTAGCTTTAGGAATTAATAGGGGGGCGTTAGAAAAACCAAGTTCGCCCGTCCCATCAAATCCAGAGGGAGGTCCTCCCACACTTTTAGTTGGGCTGTGAATCGTGTAATCAGGGGATCTAGGTTAAGTGCATTATATTCGGAGATGAGAAGCTGCACCTGCTCCCCAAGATATTTAAACCGGGATACAATCGGGATGAGGGATATCCAAGCTAATTGATCAACGTCAGTGGGGTCCACCTGTAGCAGGGCTGATTTCTCCCAATTAACCTTAAAGCCAGAGAAGTGGCCAAAGCGTTGAATCAGAGAAAACAGAGGTGATAAAGAATCATGGACTGACCGGAGGTACACCAAAGTGTCATCCGCATACAGAGAAATCTTTTCCTCCCGAGACCCAGAGAGGAAACCTTGAATGGTCGGGCTATGGCGTATCAGAATGGCCATAGGTTCAATAGCCAGAACAAACAGTAAGGGCGAGAGGGGGCATCCCTGCCTAGTGCCTCTTGCAATCGCGATGGGGGGGGATAGGAGGTATTAACTCTAAGCCTGGCAGTAGGGGCATGATAGAGAATGGCTATCCATTTTATAAAGTTAGGGCCAAAGCCAAATTTCTGCAGGACCGCCAACAGATAGGGCCATTCCACACTATCAAACACTTTATGGGTGTCCAGAGAGATGACCGCCCTAGTATCCCCCGCCCTGCGCTGACACTGCAAATTATTGAACATATCTACGGATATTATTCCTCGTACAACGGCGAGGGATAAACCCAGATTGATTAGCATGAATCACCGTGTGGATGCAATCATTAAGGCGTCTGGCTAACAATTTGGCCAAGATCTTTACATCTGTGTTAATAAGGGAAATGGGGCAATAGGATTCACAGTGCAGCGGATCCTTCCCTGGTTTAGGGAGCAAATCTATAAGAGCCTCCCACATAGTGGGGGGAAGAGAGCCCACCTGAAAGGCCTCCACATAGGTATCTAGTAAGTGGGTAGAAAAGTGATCCTGAAACTGGGAATACCATTCCACCGGAAGACCGTCTACCCCCGTGGGTTTTTCCCTTAGGAAAAGCAGCTATAGCCTGCATAATTTCTTCCACAGACAAGGGGGCCTCCAAGGCCGCCCAAGCCTGTGTTGTAAGCACCAGGAATTCAATGCCATCCAGGTAATGTGAGAGCTCAGTCTCTGAGTATTGCACCAAGGACTCATACAGGGAGGAATAGAAGGCGGTAAAGGCCTCACATATAGAGGAGGGGTCAGTAGATCGAACGCCCGGGGCCACTAGTATACATGGGATAGCGACTGGTGTATAGCTGGGCTTAGCCAGATTTGCCAGGAGCTTGCCTGCCTTATTACCAAACTCAAAGATCTTTTGGGAAGTATAAAGAAGTTTCTTTTGGGTCTGTTGGAGTAGAAAAACGGAGTGCTCGCGCAATTTACTCTGCCAATCCCGAAACTTTGAGGGGGAGGGGTCAGCTATGTAAACCTTCTCTGCCTCCGCAAGCGCCAGCTCGGCTCAGTGAAACCTTCTCTGCCTCGGTGGAGTGGCTCGGCGCAGTGAAGACCGAGCATCTGCCGAGCAGGTAAGTCTATGTGCTACGTCGAGACCTCCTGCCAAGCAATACGCTTAGCGGAGAGGTCCTGACATATAATGGAAACATAGCCTTACTCTTTGCCTGTTTTTGACTTTAGCTCTGTTTCCACACTTGGTGCTTCATCTTGTATGCCAGTGAATGTGGCTGAGTGACGGAACCTGGGAGTCTCCCACAGCAATGTCCATCAGTCACCACTTTGCAGGGGGCTCTGGGGGATACCAGGGGACTTCTAATGCTAGCCATACACTCTGAGATAAAAATTAGGATCCATTAAAACAGACCA
>CM070035.1:12818083-12831884 GCA_036250615.1 Ptychadena robeensis | reverse complement strand
ACCATCCTGGGCAGATTCTCACACCTGGGACATCTCTGGGGGCACCCGGTCCTCTTCCGTGCCATCTGCTCTGCAGCCACGGGACGATGGCGTGCCGCGGCGCCGCGCTCCCATGCCGCGCTCATCCCTTGCGCGTGCGCGAGCCCTCACCTCCCCGAATTCTAATGGACGGCAGGAGGTGTGCCCCAGCTGCAACGTCCCTCCCACCGGGCGGGGTGCTGGGAGGCACTCCCTATAAAAGCCTGCCAGTCCCCACAAGCTTTGCTGGATTATTACAGCTTCCTGTGTGACCGTGAATGTTAGAGCTTGCTCAACCTGATTTTTGATCTCCCGGTATTTGACCCTGCTCCGTCCCTGACTCCGTTTGACTTCTGGCTCCCCGACCTTCGCTTGTCCACGACTCTTCTTACTGCTTGCCGCCTCCTCGACCCTCGCTTGTGCCAGGACTTCGTCCCTCTGCCGCCTGCCTCGACCTCCGCCTGTTTCACATCACGGTTTACCCTCGAACTCTGCCTGCCTCGACCTCGCTACGTACCTTGACCACGCTACCATCTTCCCCCTTAAAGGGACCTACCAGAGACTTCCGTCCGCACCTTCCCTGGGGGGGTTTAACCAGGGAAGCAGGAACCTTGCCACCCGAGTGCGGGAAAAGTCCACAGGGTCCCCTCAAGGGATCCCTCCCTATCTCCCACTAGGGGGGCTCTGGGAAGACCCTGGGTTGCATAGATTCCCTGCTCCTGAACCCCCGTGCAAACCCAGATCTGTGGTACATAACAGTATTAATTCCAATGGACAAATCAAACTACTCCACATCTTGCCTCCTTCCTGTTAATAAAGTGCAAATGGAAAGTATTCTATTGTTGTATAAATTGATATAATTGTGAACCACATTATTGATATATATCTCATTTTGCTTACTCTCCCTCGGCCCCCTTATCCCTGTAATGTTGTATCTTACATGTTTTTGTGGTCAATAAACTTGATTGAAAAATGTGTTTTCTTTATTTCATGACCATTTGCATGGTAGGTTTTTCTCACTGAAGGCATCAACACTATGAATCAACACTAGTGGAGTTATGTGAGATATGTATGTGGAGTTATGGTAAAAAGGTGAAATAACTGAAAACATGTTTAATAATCTAGTTTGTTTCAAAATAGCCGCTATTTGCTCAGATACTGCTTGCCCACTCTTGGCATTCTCTTGATGAACTTCAACAGTTCATCACCTGAAATGGTTTTCCAACAGTCTTGAAGGAGTTCCCAGAGTTGTATATCACTTGTTGGCCCCTTTGCCTTCACCCCCCCAACCGTGTCACAGCAAAACACCCTACATCATCACAATAACCTCCTCCTCCATGCTTCACAGTGGGGACCAGGCACTGTTGGATCCATCCGTTCACCTTTTTCTGCGTCTCACAACAGACACGACGGCGGTTAGAACCAAAGATCTCAAATTGGACTCATTAGACCAAAGCACAGATTTCCACTGGTCTAATGTCCATTCCTTGTGTTTCTTGCCCAAACAAGTGTCTCTCTTCTCTGCTTGTTTGCCCTCTCCTAGCAGTGGTTTCCTGGCAGCTATTTGACCATGAAGGCCTGATTCCTCACAGTCTACTTTTAAAGCGGACCTACCACAGTTGTAGGTCACTTTGCACTATCTGCATCAGGCTGCCAATAGATAGGACAATCACGTCCGCAAAAAGAAAATAAATAAATCTAAAGCAGAAAACGTTTTTTTCCGAGGTAGCACAACCCATGCTGTGACGTTGTGCCTGGGTGCTTGTCATAGCTGAAACTGCTCTGAACCAGCCCCATAAATGCCATTGCTCTGCCTGTTCCCCGGATGTCACTATCACAGCGGATGCTTCTCTGCTAGGCTCCTGTGTCCTCGCTCTTCTGTCAGCAGACAAATCCCCCCCTCCCTCCCCGTTCTCTGTCTCCGAGTTCCATTCTGATTCTGGAGGAATGAGAACCATTCCCCAGACATGGAAGTGTCATCTGTGAGGTGAATAGTGGGACAAAGTGTAGATGAGGAGACATTGCTGGGACGGCACGAGCCAGAGGAGGTAATAAGAATATATTTTATATTACAACACCCAGTAAACCCAGTCATGTCCTGTCCGCATCCTCCATATAATCCATGATCTGGCATGAAATGATGATCCTTCCCCAGACATGGAAGTGGCCATATGTAAGGTGATTGTGGAGGAAGTGTAATAGGACATTGCCTGGGACGGGCAGCAGAGGAGTGTAAAAGATATTGTATAACCTCAACCTAACCTCATCCTCAGCCGACCTGTGTGCCCCCCAAATCCATGTCACCCTCACCCCCTATATCACCTGCAACACTGAACCCCTTCACCAGCACTTTCAGTCGCAAGTCTCTCCTGTACCCCAGCAGTGGCCTCCTTCAGCAATTCACTCCTGTCTCCTAATGCAAAACTGCAAGACATAGATCCTCTGGAAGGACTGCCAGTAACTGTCCTCCCTACCAAACACCCTGGGATTGGTAAATCATGTCCTGCAGGGTAGGGGCACCTTAGTAATGGCCACACAGACATGGGCGGAAAGCTACAGAGTTCACAGAAGCGCCAGTACTTAAGATGGGTGCCTTACGGGAAGGAGGAAGTGAGAGATTGGTAAGACTTTTTTTTCTCCTGTGAGGCAGAATTTCAACAGATGTACTACTGCTGACAAAGGTGTGTAATACTGTCCGTGTAAGCAGGGGGGGGAGTTTTTGTTTTTGAGTTTACCAACCGCTTTAAACTGTTTGTTCTAGAGATGTGGGGTCTGCGCGAGAACATCTGGGTGGCAATTTCTCTGGTCTCTGATCTGAAGCTGCTGATAACTTTCGTTACGTGATGGGCCGAACCTCGGCCATGTCCGTCCCACGAACCGGAGCTGAATCGGACTTTTACAAAAAGCGTCGCCCGTAAACAATCGGCGGACAGATTCAAATTCCCCGCCTCTAGGTGTGGAGATTTTGAATCGGAAAACAACCATGACACGCATAGTTCCTGGTTGTGGCTAACCGGATGGTGACCGATTCAGCTTTGCGAGAACAAAGGTTTTTTTCACTGAAAGACCAGGTTTCTCTAACCACGGTCTTCAGTGAAAAACATTCTTCCTCGCCTGCGGTTAGGCATCTCGCTTCTAATGATCCCACCGGAGGCAAGAATCAGAGGGCCATCCTCGCCGGCGAACATTGCGGGTCGAACACACGAGAAGAAGGGCGATACATGCGTGCCTTGTTCGTTGGCCGAGCTGTCCGCCTTGCTGGAGCAGTCGGCCATCACTTAACTTGCAATTGTCCTCTGAGGCTAGGACTCGTGATTGAACTTGTCTTTTGAAGCAAAGGTTACTCTGTGTCTTCCTTTCCTTGGTCGGTTCTCATGTGTGCCAGTTTTCGTTGTAGCGCTTTGATGGGTTTTTTGGTTTTTTTTTAGCAATTTTTTCCGGACTGACTGACCTTCATATTATTAAAAGTAACGATGGCCCACGGTTTTCCTCTACGTTAGGCATTGCTGGTTCTTCTCAGCCATAATATGAAGTTTAAACAGTTGTCCAATAGGGCTTTGGCTGTGTAGTAACCTGACTTCTGCACAACACAACTGCACAACAGTTTATATAAGCCATGCAAATCCCCACACAAATAACCCTGATAAGGCTCAACAACCCCGTGAAGTGAAAACTATTTCAGGTGACTACCTGTTGAAGTTTCATCAGAGAATGCCAAGAGGTGCCAAGCAGTAATCTGAGAAAATGGAAAACTAGAATATAAAAACACTGTTTTTTCAGTTATTTCACGTTTTTTTTGTTAAGTACATAACTCCACATGTGGTTCCATCTCATAGTTTGATGCCTTCAGTGGGAACCTACCAATAAAATGGTCATGAAATAAAGAAATCACATGTAAATGAATGGGTTGTCCAAACTTTTGGCCTATACTGTGTATATATATATATTTGTGGGGAACCAGCACAAATGGTAGAGAAGTTCGTGCAGGCAAACAGCGCACGGGCATGGTTGAAACAAAACAGTTTATACGTGGGCAAGGTGGTGCAGTAAGGAAGCCAAAGGAAGTGGAAGTGTTTGTCCTAACGCACCTCCTTCTGCGTCCACAGCTCCCCAGTCCACAATCAAGTTCTCTCACCCTCCTTGGTGGTGAATCACTTCCCCGACTCCTCTCCTCTCACAGGGTTTTGTTTCACAACCGCTCATTAGCCAACAAAGTAGTTAATAAAACCTGGAACCTAATCCCACCCTGAGAAGCTGGACGACCAGAAGGCACCCTCCCTGCCCTGCTCCTGGTCCAGCTCCAGACCCAAACAACAAATAGCCCATTACTTGCCCAACGACCAGTCAACCCTACAAGACCATTCGGTTGAGCGCTACCAAATGTAGCGTCCAATCCAGGAGAGATCATACCTCCCATCAAATCCAATTTGAAGACCAGAGTGGAGCGGCCTTTTAAACACCCTCACTTTGTCAGCCACCTATATATATAATATATATCATTTACTACATACGTTACATAGCATATTTATAGATATGGGTCAAAGTTAATTGTGAATTACAACAGAACACTTTACAACCACCATTTTAATATATCTTATCAAATAACACCCCCCACAAAACCCCACCGTTCTTTGTTATTTCCAGACTCATTAAAGATTATATTGGTACTTAGTTGCCTAAGTCATTAAAATGAGTTTTCCTGTGCTAAAATAACTTTACACCCTCCCCCCCATAACAATGGAATAAACAAAGTATTAAGACGGCCAGAAAGCATTTGTTAGCGACAGGCAAGAATATTCTTCCCTAATGCAAAAATGGGAGTAATAATGTGACTTCTCTGCAGACTTTATGAATACTGTATTTTCCTATTTTCTCAAATCTGTGTACGTTTTTTTTTAATTAGGATTAGTTTTTGGATTTAAGTGGATTTGTTACCCCTTACAAACAGAACAAAAGGGGGCAACTCCAAAGAACCAGCTACATGCACATTCTGAAACACGTTTTCGGAAACTCCAGAACTGCTTTCGCAAATTGAAAAAAAAATGCACGTATTGTTAAAATTCTTCTTTCAACCCAACACCCGCGTGAGCTCATAGCGACTGTATGTGAAAAATAAATAATAAATACATAACTTATTGTAAAGTCTGCAGTTTTAAAAAAATAAAATTTTGGCTATTATTAAAAGAAGCTCTCCCTTTGACTTTTGTTACTGGAACTTCTCATGAGGACCCCCGTCTCCCCCCCTGTAAAAACACAACCAAATTTGGCACAATGTGTAATTTTTCTCAGTGTGCCAAAACTTTATTTTTTTAAAAACAAATAATTCGTTTTTAAATTACCACTCTGGTGCACTATTGCAATGGTTTTCAATGAAACCCTCTCTGTTGTGATGGCCAAAATGTCTTTGTGCCAGCTCGAACATTTTTTCCAATGTTTTTTTCATCAACCAACCATCAACAACAATGCAATTATAATGAGGGAAACTTACCTCCCCACCATTAAAAAAACCCTCTTAAAACCCTTTAAGCCCTTCTCCCCCAACCGTCAGATTTTGCAAACATGTTTTTTACCAACCATATGCCAGTGTGGGGGTCTCCTCCCCTGAGCATACCAGAAGAAGAAACCCAACCGCAACCCCCTTTTAGCAGATGGTCTGGTATGCTCTGGAAAGGGTAGGATGGTCCGACATAAATTCGCAGTGCGAACTTTTAAGTAGAAATTTTAGATTTTTTTTTTCGCCAAAAAATTCACATATTCGAATTTTGATGGGTCATTTCGATCTTTTCCGGCCAAAAAGTCGAAAATCAGCCGATATTTCGACTGAAAAACAGAAATTCAATTCACCTTAAAGAAACTTTTCTTTTAGATTTGCCTTGCCGCTCTTCGCGTGCGAGTATCGTCCAATTTTAGTTAAAATTTTCCGCATTAGCGGAGTGAAGTGGAAAAATTGCATTGCAGAAAATTCGCATGGTGTTGCGAGCTAAAAACTACTTTGTCAGCTTATTGAAAAAGACGCCCCTGAAAAATGGTATCCTCACAAAAAAAAAATTGCTGGAGTTGGTAGAGAAGGGTTGGGGGTAAACATATTTGAAGACATTAAGTTTTGATCTAACCTGTCAAGTTTGTGTATAATGTGGGTTTAAAAAAATCCATCAGCTCTGATTGTAAGCTCTGCTACTATGTTCAACTTATTCTTCTAAATATAATAAGCTCAAGCTCATACAGCAAATCCCAATTTTCCACCTTATTATGCAAATTTTTGAAGTGATGTTCAAACCTCCCCTAGCTGTTGAGACGAACCCTGTTCGTTTGTGTCGTTCGGTGAACAGAGTCCGCTCACCGCCGTGGAAGCCCGGGCGGCGGGGGAGACTTTCCTAATGCCTCTCCCCGGAACGCGGCAAGTGCAATTGTCCTTTCATCGCTGCAAGCATTTCCGGGTTGGAGCACCACCCACCCCCCCGAATCGCTTTCAAATTCCACTTTTTACGCGTGAAGTGTCGCGGGGAGTTTGTCCGTCGTCATAGGCCTCGCATGTTAATGGAGGAGCGCGGGCCGGCCTTTCTCTCTCCTCACACGCATGGCTGTTGTCAGTAATTACAACAGCGCGATCTAGAGCTCTGGCGGTAGCCCGAAAACGAAGGCACATGTACTCTGCCTCTGCTGCTCGATCCACGCCATCGCACCGTATCGCGCTGTTTTACATGGCGGCGATACGGCGGTGGCCCTAACTAGAAAGGTTCATGCTAGTTTCACACAGGCGTTATGCGAATCTCTGACTTTAAAAATTTCGACTGAAAAAGTCGAAATTTCCGCTGTCGAAAAACAAAATCATTGGAAAAGTCGAAATTTAAGTAGAATCGAATTTATTATTAATTTCCTTTATTTCGAACCACTCTAGAAAATGGAGACCCCTGAACAGCCTAGGGTCCCCCCCCAGAAGCAACCAAGACCCTTTTGGCAGCAGGAATAGAGAAACGGGGCTGTTTTGGGTCCGCCCCTTTTCTAAGAGATTACCCAGAAACACAAACCGCTGCCAACAAGGGATCTGGGTAAATCTGTGGTGGACCCCTATCCTAATCGTGGTCCCATTTTCAAAAGTAACAACCATCAACTTCTTTTTTTCCTGCTAAAAAGTGTGGGTTCTGGTATACACTCTAGGTAGGTAGGGGCGGGTTGTACTTTTTTAAAACTTAAACCATTAAAACAAAAAAAAAAAAATTGTTAAAAAAAACCCCTTCTCTGAAAACCAAACAAAAAAAAAGTATACCATTAATCCCCATCCCATATTAATCCCCCCAATCCCCCTCTTTCCAATGACACTTTCCAATTTCCCCCCAAGCTGTTTGCAAGCCTTTTGACACTTTACTTTTTGGTATGTGGCTACAAATATAACCTTTTGTTTTGAAATTTTCCCCTTTACTATACTTAACTACCTCCCTTCCACATTGGCCTCTCTCCTTTCTGTGTTTCTTTCTTTTCTTTCCATTTCTCCGCACGTTCCCGCCATCTCCACGTCAAGAGAGCCCCTCCTCCCCTCTTCATATCCTAAGACTGATCATGTGGGGTGGAAAACCACCCATCAACAAACTCCTTAACCATGGAGGTCAATGGTGCTGACCCCCCCCCCCTTCTGGCATACCGATGACATGAAAGGCGTGCAACAAGAAGCAAAAATGGCGAGTCTGTTGAGGACTCAGGATTGCCGCATTTTCCACCATGAAAAGTTTGAGTATCCAAAGTGTAGCGCAGGGTAATATTGTATTGTAATTAAACTTTTTTTTTTTAAACGATTTTCAGGTAACAGCATCGCCTGGAGGTTAAGTCATGTATGTCACCACTGCAAACATGCAAATGGTGGGTAGTTGCGGAAAATCGAACCACCTACTTGATTAATGGCCTCAGCCGCCGGTTTTCATGCAACAGCCATCCTTACTTTTTCTGTAGGGCTTGTCCTTAATACTGGCGAAGTTTGCCCCCTCGCCCGCGGCATGGTCTGACCACAAGGCAGCCTCTTTCCATTAAATTCATTTGGCTTGTCCCACTTGCCGGCGGGGCACGTGCCGTGGCCACGGCTGCATTATATGTAAATTTGGCCTGACCGGCTGCCACGACCCGCTCGTGAACCAACTTTGCGCTGGGGTACTAGCCTTAAGAATAAAGCCTGCCAATAACACCTCTATCTATTGCAGGACTTTAGCAGACTGATTACAACAAGCGTGGTGATCATTCTGCTACACATGTTGGACGGAATCCTGTGTCGTTCCCGCTGACACAACAGTATTCTGTCATACGAAAGGGCCAATTACCCACCTCGGAGGAGGAGGAGACTCCCCCTCTGAGATAACAGCGGTAACAGCCTGCATCTGTCTGTCGTACGGAAAGCAACCGGCATGTCGGATGGAGCCGTGTGCGATCCGAACCTGCCGGCTTTTTTCAACATATTCAAGGTGTGGCTCCCAATAGTTTTTGCCCGGGCAGACAACCTTGATGTGCTCTCGGCGGGAGCGGCACGCAGGTTTGGTCTGCTACAACTAGGGCCTGGAATTTCTGCCCATCTGGGGGGGCTTTAGTGAGTGTGTTTCTGCTCTTGATCAGTTGAGGTTGAAGGCACTCAAGAGCTTCTAACATAAAAACTAATCTGATATAATAGATGGTGTTTTTTTAAACAACCTGTTCAGGCAGATCTTAGTGGTTGTGTTGCTTGCCACTTAAAGCATCTTCTTTTGGTCTTACTACCCATTATTGAAGCAAAGTTCTTCTTATATAAACTTTCATTTAATTAAACTCGTCCAAGTAACTATCCAATACTCTTTTTCTTTCTTTGGAATTATAAGCACATTTTATTCTTCTTAAAGCGTGAATTAGAGATCTAAAGCTCACATCTCATTTAACAAAGTGATACGTACTATTTGAATGCCTATACTTACTTCTTAGCCTTGAACGTGTCCTGCTATTAAAATTTACCGTTCTCCTCATCTGAATTGTGAGTACAGAGATTAACTATGGATAATGTCAGCAATTTTTGTTCATTAACAATCCACTTGTATTGAGCCTGGTGCAGTAATTCTTGTATTTTGGAGCCATTGGTGACTTCCTCCTAGTCAGGGGATGGTCAGTGGTTTTGAGCTACTGAACAGCCCCCCCCCTGATGATGTCACATCGCGGTGGCTGCAGGAGATTTTATATTAAATCACCCGAAAACCTGTTTTCTATGGCAAAAACTGTTTCAGTGTGATTCCCCAGATGTGCCCATGTAAAGTCAACCCTCTCTCCCCTGGTGTGATGTCACCAGGTCCATCATACCAGGGGAGAGAGGATGCCAAAGGGAATTGTACAATACAATTCAAAGTAAAAAAATCACAAGACACATTTGCAATTGAATAAAAATGTATTAAAAACAAAAAAATATATATAAATACATACTGTTTTGAAATCTTTCATACAAAATAAGTATAAGATTTTTATCAGGCATTTCCCTTGTTGTAGGTAAGGCTAGTACTAGGCTAGTAGCAATACACTGCTACCTCTTTAAGATTGGCCAGGGGTCAGAAAAGAGAGCACTTGGTGTTCAGTGTCCCTGATGAGGTGACCCAAGGCTGCCATAAATTCTCTGGCAGAAGACCACCATTTAAGTTGCCACCATTTGACACTAGCACTGAAAGCACTCTTTTTTTGAGCACCTATCTCCTGGGGGCAGCCTTTTGGTCACCACCAGAGGAATATTAATATTTTTTTATGTATGGCTTGTGCACTTGGAATTATTAATTTATATATATATAATTTATATGTTAATATGTAGTATGTCTCCCCCTTCCACACACCTTTGTTTTTTGTGCATGGGTTCATTAACCCTGGAAAGTGGTGGGGAGAGAGACTGCTTGCAGATTCAGGCCAGCAGTCCCTCCAAGATGGGGGATCCTCTTCGAAGAAGACTAATTCCAGGGAATCCAGGGGTCCCTATTGATCCCTAAGCCCTGGTCACCCAGGGAATGGCAATTAGAGGTCCCAGTAGTGTCAGCTGCTTTGCCCACTGGTCACCACTACTAGAAGAGGCAGGACAAACAAATACACTCGGCTGAATTTAAAGTTGGGAACCAACAGACAGTAAAAACTGAAAATGGTATTTCTATGCGAGTCTGAGAGTTGGGATTTGGGCTAAACTGTTAAGTCATTATAAATTATTTGAGATTTCTGAAATTGCCGGTGAAAGGGAAAATGTATTGTTTCAAAAGGAACAGCAATAGTCAAAATATGTTTTATAGAATGCAATCCGCAATTGATTCCCCTTCAATAAAAAACAAATTATGATTTGAAAAAGAATATTATATATGTTAGAGAGAAAGATTTTACTGCTAAAATAATGATATCGGATTTGCTAAAGTTCTGCAAGTTATAAACAATTAGCATATCTAGAAATAAGGAAAGTGTGTCAATACTCGCTGATAGTCGTTTCCTTTGCTATGCCGAAAATGTGAGCACATATGCGTGGTCCCTGACCCCTTATATTCAGCATAGCGCCCTCCCTTCCCAACACAAGCAGTGTGCCCATACAGTTCAGTACGTGCATGCTGCTTGTTTCTGTCTCCTTCATAGGTCTGCTCCTCCTTCCTCTTCTTCTCTTCCAATAGAAACCACACCCCCTACCCCCGTCAGTAGACCTGTTAAGGAGAAACAAGTGGCCAGCAGGCATAGGACTACTCCTTCACAGGTCTGTCGATGGGGGGTTGTCATTGTAAGAGAAGAAGAGGAAGGTGAAACAGCATGCCCATACAGAGAGAGAGAACTGGGCACCCCACTCCACCTTCCTTTTCTTCATCAATAGCAACCACCAACAAAACCCCACCCCTTTCGACATGGGCCCCCAATAAATTGGCATAGGGTCACAAAAAGGCTATAAACTGCACTGGTCAGAAGATAAATTAATTTCTGCTTCGAATTTGTATCAGGAGTTCATTAGGTTTATGGGGGCAACTATGGTACAGAACAGAATATTATATAGAGCCTGAACAAGGATCTCTAAGGCCTGGTCACCAGGGATCATTTACTGCAATGTAGTACCAACCAATACCAATACCATCAGCTAAGCAAGTTAATTGCTAGGCCTCTGAACATTGGATCATCACTAAAACTGTTGGCGAAGGGAAGAAGGGCAGAGAAGGATTGTAGGGACAATAACAAAAAGTATTATTCCAGCACATGTATTTTTAATATAAATTAAGTTTAACTTTAAGTCAAAATTTTTACAAATAAATTTGACATGGCTTTGAAGTTACCTTATTTTTCAGACCATAAGACGCTATGTTTTATTATTTCTATGTTCTATTCCCCTGTGTAAACTAAGATTGTAATCGATATTGTTTGATGATATCACTTTACACAAAGAAAAAAAAAGATTAGTTTAAGGACTTGCACAGTCTGCCGTGGGGCAGCGCGGTTTTAAACTGCATCGCGGCAACGGCGGCCGGCCGCCTCCATTCATCTCGATAGCCGTGTTCCCACTCAGACGACCTGCAGGTCACTAGTGGCTGCAGGCAATCGCATCCATTCATTCTCTATGATATGACATGATTGCATCGAACTGTATAGTAAGTAAAAAAACATGGCGGCAGCCATGACCGCTCATACACTTGCCTCAGCCTCTATAGATATATATATACCAACATGTTCGATGTGTGCAGATGGACTTTTTGTTCGATATCTACTACTTATTATCGAACAAACAAATTTGTTTGGTACTAGATTTTTATGTACGATATAGTTTTTAGTCGATCAAATGAAAAATCGATACGTGTATTTCTTGCTTTAGTCTTTCAGGAATGGAACAAACGAGTTGCAACATCCATGCTTTTCCATGTCCATCTTGTAAATAAAGTCTTCTAGGTCTTGTATGATGACCAAGGGCACAAAGTGATGGTAGCATCTTCTATTCCAATAATGAACAGAACATCTGTGAATTCATTAAACCATCAATGAAATGCATTTTCCTTACACCAGCAGCACTCATGCAAGCCCACATAAGGACTTTACCCCCAGCATGTTTCACTGTAGGCACCATGATGATTTAAATGTACTCCATTATATTGTAGAGATGGTCAAATTTTTTGACTAGCTGACGTTGTGAGCTGATTGCAAAGCCTCTGAAAATGGTATCATCACCAAAATTGCTGAAGATGTCGAGAATGTGGGAACATTGGGAAAAAAAAGTTTTGCTCTAGCACATGTAATTTTTGCAAAAATGAAGTTCAAAGTCTTCAAATTTCAAAATGTTTACTTGACTTTGAACTTCATTTATGCAAAAATGATTTGTGTGAGAGCCATACTTTTTTGTAGTATACCCCAACCCTACATCTCCAGAAAGTTTGGTGATGAAACCATGTTCAGGGGCTTTGCAATTAACTTATACTGTCGTTTAAAAAATTTAACCATCTCTATTATATTGACGATTCCTATGATAAATAAAACAACTTGTATGAAAGGTTGGTCCGACAAATTTACTTTTGATGTAGTTTTGTATCAATGTGATGCTGATGCTGTTAGGTGAAGCCTACGTTTCACCAGATTCACCTTCTTCCTCAGGGATCCACCTTTCCATTAGAAATGCAATTCAAAACATTTATATACTCAATGTCCAAACACCAAGTCACAGCTGCTTTACCTCTTTTTGGTATATTTCTATACACATGTGTACATGTGTATATTTCTTGGCACATATTTGGGGTGTGGTACCATGATATTTTTTTAGTGGGTATTTTATTTTATAGGTTTTATATTATTAACTAAAAGTAATTAGCACCAAACCTCCTGCTTTCTGATTAATTAGTAATATAGATTCAGAAGTTGTAGGTGTTCCTCTAGAACTGCAGGAGAACTCATGCTTATGTTTCCAACCCGATACATGAATATACCCCTAACCGCCCCTCTCCGCTCCTCCAGTGACCTACTAATGACATCCCCACATCATCACATGGTTGTCTTCAAGACTTCTCTAGGATCGCTCCTACTCTCTGGAACTCTCTCCCTCACCCCACTAGACTTGCTCCTACCTTTGGTCACTTTTTAAAAAGCCCTGAAAGACCCCCTCTTCAGTCTGGACTTCCCATCTTCTCATTCAATCAAATCAGTAATGCTTAACCAGGTGATCAAATTGATCATGTGCTTATCCATAAGTTCTTTTGCAAGATAACTTTTCCTAGGAGAACTTGCCATGCCTAGTCAGCACCAATGAAAAAAAGGGAATTAAGTAAATATTTGATGTCTAAGGGGAGATAGATATACACGTTCATAATTTGTATACAGATGATCAAACCACCTTTCTGTATGTAAATGAATGTAATTAGCATTTTCTCCTAAGAACATTAATAGAAAAAGACACCTGAATTGTATATTGTGTCAGAGACTCTGCAATTTATTTCTGCAATGCCGACTCAATGCTGTATACTATCCTGAGAACAGGCTTATACTGGGAAGTCTATCAATCGTGTTAGCACAGTGAGTATACTCTATATGATTTATTTCCAGCTACATACGTATAACAATATTGTCATTATAACGAAAACACATAAATACAGGCTTATAATTAAAAACAGCATTATACTATCTGTGACTTGCACCAATGTTTACTCTATAAATCTGAAGCACAGGTAGGAAGAGTTACAAAGTAGCAAACAAAATGAATTTTTTTGCACTTGCACAAGACAAAACCTCCCTCCAAAATAATGCGCATCTGTTACACCCCCGAGAAAGGGGTATCTGAAAAGGGGATTTAAAAGGTGAGAGACTCAGG
>CM070035.1:12794404-12804413 GCA_036250615.1 Ptychadena robeensis | reverse complement strand
TCGATTATTGCAGTGGGCCTTTGCCCGAACTGGGTTCGGGCATATCGCTAGGGAGGTTAAGGCTTGTAATGGATATGTAAATATCAGCTTCCATAGACTGGAAGAGGTACACATAAAAATGTGGGAGAGGTTTCTAAAAGTAATGCCTGCCAGACAGACGAGCTCCGATGAGCTCTGGAATGCAACGTGATGACGTCATCACGTTGCATTCTGGGGCTGCTTTAATCGGCCGGGCACCCTTTGTGTGCCGGCCATTACCTTCAATGAAGACGCCGGTCTTCATTGAAATTAATGGCATCGGCCAGAGAACATCCGACATGTCCGTTCTCTGGCTGGCTCTGTCCGTTCTCTCCAGGGATCTGTCGCCCCATGTGGGCACACGCCGATTGGCGGCCGATTTTGCCGCCGACCAACGGCGCGAGCGTGCACACCCGTCGGTCAGCGTAAAAGCAGAAAAGTAAGGCTCTGTCTACACTTTTAAAGGTATCATATGAATGATAAAATCTCTAAAATACTTATTTGGTATGAATGATTTCAAAACAGTGTGTATTTATATTTATGTTTTGTTTATAATAACATTTTTATTACAATTGGAAATGTGTTTTATGCTTCTTCTTTACAGGTATCACTGTATTATATACAATGCCCTTTGATACCCTCTCTCTCCTCTGGTGTGATGAACACACCAGAGAAGGGAGAGTTAACTTGGAAGGGAATCACACTGAACAGTCTTCTGCATCATCACGTCACTCGGGGGGGGGGGGGGGGCATCTGCTTCAAGCCAGCTCAGAAGGGACAAGCCAGCTCAGAAGATCAGAGCCACCGTTACAGCACAGAATGGTAAGTATGCGCTGCTGGGGCTCTGATCTTCACCGGACAGTTCCATCTCGCCCAGTGCAGTACTGACAGGACAGCGCTGGACGAGATGGTGCCGTCAGAAGCGCTTGGGGTTTAAATTGAATAGAATATTTTTTTCTGTGGCATCAACACATATCTCTTTACCAATTGGCTTACAATTGCCTTCCGTTATGAATATAGGTGGTCGAATTAAAAAAAAAGGGATTCCTCAAAAAAATATATCCCGTATATATCCCTATAAATTTGATTTCTAAATTTTTACTGCAAAATGCTTGTTCTAGTTTTTGCAAAAATTAAGTTAAAAGAGAAGACAAAATTTCTAAAGTCGAAATTTGGACATCAAACATCATTTATGCAAACACTAAATATGCTCACTACATCTCTAGCAATTTTGTGATGCCAGCATGTTCAGGGGCTTTGCAATCAACTTTTTCGTTGAAAAATCAAAATTACCCCATTGAAATTCGACTAGTCCAAATTTACACAAACAATTAGAAATTTCGACAAAAAAAATTGATCCTCTAAGTTTTCGGCCATCTCTACTCGTGAATATTGTCTTTTTAACTTGAAACATCTTCCCATGTGGGGCATCAAGATTTCTTTAGGCTTTACTCACTTTCTCGAACTCTTGTCCCAGAAGTCTTGCTTTCTTGTCCAAGAAGTCCTGCGTCTGATGAATGGGACAGTGTCCACTCCTTGTTCTAAAATCGCTGGCGCCAGAGATGCGTCCATTGAAAACTAATGGACATGTCTGCGGGACGCAGAAAAGCCACGCCTGAACAGCATTGGGCGCTTTTCCATGCCTTTATAATGTTAATTTAAAGGGTGCGCTTCCGCAAATGTGGCAGTACCATGCCCTATATTGCAGGCAAGCCACCCCTCCTTCCTTATATTTGTTGTTTGTGCTATATTTGTCTCTTTAATTATCAATAAAACTAAATGGATAAAAAGGCAGGGTTTTCAACCTTAAAATAGATTGTAATCAGTAGAGCATTGCAATACTCAATGGGGGCAAAAGTAGATTGCTGGAGCAATGGGGGCAAAAGTTGGTATAGAGCATTTTGCATAGTTCATATAATGTACATCAATGTTTATTTATTCTTATTCCCCCCATACACCTTAAGATTGATCCATACAATCTCCATTAGATCTACCAACATCTGTGTAGTTGTGTGGCCTCCCTGATAGAATACATAGTGATTGAAAGGTATATATCACTGCTATGTAGTGCCGGGTCCTCCCTGATAGAATACATAGTGATTGGAAGGTATATATCAATGCTATGTAGTGCCGGGTCCTCCCTGATAAAATACATAGTGATTGGAAAGTAAATATCCCTGCTATGTAGTGCTGGGTCCTCCCTGATAGAATACATAGTGATTGGAAGGTATATATCACTGCTATGTAGTGCCGGGTCCTCCCTGATAGAATACATAGTAATTGGAAGGTATATATCACTGCTATGTAGTTCCGGGTCCTCCCTAATAGATTACACAGTGATTGGAAGGTATATATCACTGCTATGTAGTGACAGGTCCTCCCTGATATACATAGTGATTGAAAGGATTAGAAAGTCCCTCATATTACATGGTTTTGGTAGAACAAAATTTGATTGTACAGAAATTGTATGGAAAGATTGTAATGCTAGCCATACACTCTGAGATAAAAATTAGTATCCATTAAAACAGACCAATGTATCTCGACGGCGGTATCGGTTTGTATCATAATATTCGGCAAAAAAGCTACCACATTAAAAAATCCAATTTTGGATCGTAATTTTTTTTTTTACGAGGATGTCATCGAAATTCATCGCCGTTTATATCGGCCATTGTGATGTTTTTTTTTTTTAAAGGGGAAGCCTCTGCAGTAATTGGTCTGTAAACACTATGAAAACAGTATGAAGTTTCCCGATGTTGCCAGACCAATTAAAATTTTTTAACATGTCCAATAAATTACGATCGTAAAAAAACAAAAAAAACGTAAAAAAAAAACCGTAATATATCGGTTGTACCATGCGGACATGTGCGGATTTCAGGACAATAAAATGCATTCATTGGTCGGTTTTAATGGATCCTAATTTTTATCTCAGAGTGTATGGCCTGCTTAAGGTGTATGGGGGTCTTAATACAAGTTTTTTTAAAAGCTCCTACACAAAGAGTTAAAGGAAAAGGGCAATTGTAGGAAGCAGTATGATGGGTTTAATGAGCACTTGAAGCTTTAATGAAGCAATATAACCTGTTGAAGAGTCCACTACAAAAAATTTTTTAATAGCATTATACCACGGGCGAGGGTTATGTTTGAAAAAAATGTAAGTGGATCTACAGTGCAGGCAAATCTATCGACCTTTAAATATATTTAATAATTCATATGCGGAGTTCATACTCTTTTAATCTTTTCAGTGTCACAATATATCGTTATTGTGTTTTAGGAATTGTTTAAAACAGAAGCATATGCAGAGAACTAATTAGTCAAAAACATCTTCAAAATTGTTTTACATTTATTTTTATTACATTCAAAGCAATAATAGCAAAACCTTAATGCTGTATGCTTTTCTTTTATAAATATTTATTAAATATGTTAATGGGATTGGTAAGGCTGGGTAACTAGGTGCAGGCCCACCAGTTAGCTACTCTCATAGCACCTGGTATGGGTAGGAGGGGGGAAACTCTTTTGCCCCCCCCCCAGCCAGAGTTCATGTCTGGAAGAGGCTAGAATGGAAATGAGGATGGGCCTGCCCATTTGCCAACACATCTGAACTTTCCTGCCAGGGTCTGTGTTGACCCAAATGCCTAGGAACAAAAAGAGATGGAATATTTACCCCCAACCCTTCTCTACATCTCCAGCAGGTTTGTTGATGATGCCATGCTCGGGGGCTTTGGAAGCCAACACACCAATTGGGCTCATTGTCTCTCACTCAGGCCATCCAGGTACCAGAAGTGACATCAGTGACGTCTAAGTGACGTCTAAGTAATTTGAATCTTCCCGCGAACAGGTGGACATCGGAGACTTTTAAAAAAGTCTGATCCACCTGTTCGCAGAAGGACCTGGCCAAAGTTCGGCCATCACTATTGTCCAAATAAAATAAGATTGTGAGCTCAACTGCACAAGTTTTCTTCTCCTCTTGTGTAAGGGCTTGTTCAAAATTTTTATTCTGATCTGAAAAAAAGGTCGCCACCAACACAATATTTCTTTGGACCGCATTCAGCGTTCGCTGTGGCATAGTTTCAATAAGCTTCTGCAAAGTCACAAGATTTATTTCCATCCAGTGTTGCATTCATTTTTCACCAAGATCTTGCATTGATGATGGTAGAGTCTGACCGCTTCACAAATCCATCTCCAGCACATCCCACAGATTCTCAAGGGGGTTAAGGTCTGGACTCTGTGGTGGCCAATCCATGTGTGACAATGCTGTCTCATGCTCCCTGAACCACTCTTTCACAATCTGAGTCCGATGAATCCTGGCATTGCCATCTTGGAGTATGCCCGTGCCATCTTCAGTATAGTCAGGTAGTCAGCTGACCTTATACTGTTGCTGAACCTAGACCTGACCAACTGCAGCAACCCCAGATTTATCCAATAGGAGGCTCATACCTATTTGTTTTGTTAAATACAGGTAATGATTTTTTTTTTTTTTTTTGACAGGCAGTGTATATGATAGTTATCTGTAAAATAACATTACAAAAAAATATACAATAATACATGTAATCACTTGGGATAAAGAACAGGGACATCTATTTACTCCCCATGCCTGTCCTTCCACCCACATGGGCTTTATTTGAAAAGAAAATTCTTAGTGGTTTTCTTTGGCTTTCCCTGTGCAGCTCTTTCAAAGATTAAACTTTTCTTGACAAATGGATGGACACCATAATATATCCTTCAATATTGTTTTTTTCTGTTTACAAATGCATGTCAGTTCAGGGCCCAGAACTTCTCCGGATTAAATCCTGCCGCATTTCTCTTCACAAGTGCGATAGAATCTAATTAAACTTAATGAAAGCAATCAGTCCGCATGTTTCAGAACAGTTTTTCCAACTGTGAATAAAATGTTACTGACCCTCATTTGTTAGGAAATAGCTTCGGATTGTTCAGAAATGTAAATTAGGCGGCAATTGAACTTTAGATTAAAATACTGATATGGCCAGAGCAATCGTACACATTGATAGCAAAGATTTTGTTGCACTTCCTGTGCATAATGAGCTGGAGCATGGTTAACCTACCAAAGAGGAAAAGAACACAATAAAGGCATTTAATAATCTGCTTAATACCCCACTGTATTACAATTGTGTATTGCACTCCACTTCATAAATAAACAGCATGAATAAGCTGTTTTCATGAATTGAATTTGATGTTTGAGGCCAATTGTAATCCTCTTTGTCCACCAAGTTATTGTTACGTGCAAAAGATGTAAACTAGATTTTCCTAATACAGGCCAGCCTACACTATTTATGAAGCAATTACTGGAGTTCAAGAAAGAATTACTTGATAGTTTATATAAAACTGGACATTATGCCCGTTAAATTAACAGGCGCTAGAACATATGTGGTGGAAGTAAGTCTATGTTCCCTGTGTATGTCCCCGGTCTATGTCCCCTGTGTATGTTCCCAGTCTATGTTACCGTGTATGTTCCCAGTCTATGTTACCGTGTATGTTCCCAGTCTATGTACATGTGTATGTTTCCGGTGCATACCCCTTCTGTATGTCCCCAGTCTATGTTCCTGTGTATGTCCCCGGTCTATGTCCCCTGTGTATGTCCCCAGTCTATGTTCCTGTGTATGTCCCCAGTCTATGTTACCGTGTATGTTCCCAGTCTATGTACATGTGTATGTTTCCGGTGTATACCCCTTGTGTATGTCCCCAGTCTATGTTCCTGTGTATGTCCCCAGTCTATGTCCCCTGTGTATGTCCCCAGTCTCTGTTCCCTGTGTATGTCCCCAGTCTATGTTTACTGCGTATGTCCCCAGTCAATCTTCATTGACCGATATTCTCTGGCTGATGCCGGCCGATGCCATTACGCTGCACTTCAGAGCTGATCTGACCTGCTCTATTTCGCCCGGCCGTCCGAAGTCTCTGCGCTCTAAGTCCCAACGGCTGTCCGTGGGGCAATCCCATGGACACAGGGACTGGATGCAGAGATTACTATTGGTGATTATGAGCACCTCTTGTCACTGCCGCAGTGATCTTCGTGAAGGGGGGGGGGGGGGTGTTGTGCTGGGGGTAGCTGGTGATTCACAGACTTAAGAACTCTGTGACTCACTAGCATTCCTCTAGAGACGATCTTCTCTCTCCCCGGGTAGGCGGGTGCACTCTAGGGATATGTGGCCATCGGAAAAACAATTATGATGCCCAAATGCTTCCCCTTCCCCCCGACATCTGCCACCCTGGGAAACCGCCAATATTGCCTCTATCTAAAACCACCACTGTCTGTCCTGTTCTGACCGGGAAAGTCACGTTCTTTTATGTAACTTTCCCTCCTAAGTTCCCACCCCGCTTGTGCAGATGATGTGGGGGGAGGAAAGTTAGTAGGAAGCATAATGCCCTCTCCCTCCTAAGGACTTGTCCCCACATACTCAACCATGAGTTGTCATTAGATGGTGCTAGATCAGGGGTGCACATAACTTTTCTAGTGAGCTACTCAGATAAGTACCAGGTGTTGGTAGTCAACCCAGCCATAGCATGGTCTTCCTCACCAACTACCTCACTGTCCTCTGCTCCAGCTTCCTGCATGGTAAGTTCTGCTGCAGATGGACCTCCCTGTTCCTGATTGATCCTCCGATTAGCTGTTTCCATCTACAGGTCACCAGCTGGCTTTGCGTCAAATGTAACTCTCACAGTACAACACTGTCTAAACCTTAGATCTCATACCTAAGTAGTGCAACTTTTCGCTTTCGTCAGAGTTTACTCTTAAATATCCCTACTCGGACTTTCACCCCCAGATCTCCAACACCCATAGCAGTCCCATCTTTTTTTTAATAAGTAATTTACATTACATTAATTTGACACCCCTATCTGCAACCTTTCATAGTTATTAATGTTTCCCTGCAGTTAGGCATGTGGCATACATTTTATGTTTAACGGACATGTCTGTAAATCTCTGGCCGATGCCATTCGTTTAAATGGGGACCAGCGTCCCCGTTCAAACTAATGGCAGCACACAAAGGGTGCCTGCCAATGCTTTGAACGATGGGGTGCAGCGTGATGACGTCTGCTGTACTCTGTCGCTTGTCTGTCATGTTGTGGGGGCTTTTAGCATTGCAAGACAATTGGAATTTACTGATTAAAGTTAAGGTTTTCTAAATTTTTACTTACAGATTGTCTATAAAGTTGTGGTTTTGAGTGCACATAGAGTGTATCAGGCCCTTAAAATTCATCCTGAAAAACCCAACATAAATGTATATTTGTCTCTTAAAGGACTTTTTTGCCAAAATCCGATTTTGAAAATAAAACCACAACTCTGCTTGTACATTTTGAGGACATAATGATTTTTTTTTACACAATAGCTTTAAGGAATTATCAATTAAATATCGTCATTGGCCAATTCCATTTTGTATAACACATCAACGCCACTTTCTATGCTAATGGTCTAAAATAGGCACATAACTGTCATTGCAACATAAAGAGTTCTGTTCTATCCCGTTTTAGTTAGTGGTACATGCCACCAGTGAATAATAGACAAATGGGAACAGTTTATGGTTTCAAGAAGTTGTTATGGAAATGACTTAGTAAGTATTTTTCCTCTGGGAAACTTAAATCATACAGTACAGAGCACATTGTTGAGGAGACAGAAAGTATGACATGACAGCTTATGCTGTCAGCTAGCAGATACAGCTTTTTTGTTCCTGTGATCTGAGTTTTTCACAGGTTTGTTCTCCAATACAATGAAAGAGAGGTCACCTAAGTTTGTCAGCTCAGACGCTATGTTCTGAAATATGGAAAGCGCTACCTACTAGGCAATCCCAGCTACACATATATAACTGTGGTAGTATCATTCTGGAAGGACAAGGTCCAAACTCCTTGCAGATAACATACAAGGTATCTGTTTGTTGAAGGCTATGTCTACAATATGTTTTTAGGGTATCATGGCCAAATAGGCATGACACATCCATAATACCCAACCCTCATAATAAATGTGGTGGTTTAGGACTCGTTAAGTACCACATTGCTGTTAATGCGCCCTATTAATCTGTTTGAAAAACACATACTGTGTATATATATATATATATATATATATATATATACCATATTTTTCGGCATATAAGACCCACCTTTTCCTCCCCAAAATTGGGGGGCAAAAAGTGCCTGCATCTTATATGCTGAATGCGCGACCCCCGCAGCCACTCGGCTGCCGGTGGTCCCACCTTGGCTGCCCGCCAGCTCTCCCGGCACGGAGATTAGCTTGGGGAGCTGAAGAAGCTGTCAGATGTGAGACGCCAGGTAATGCCGACTCTCCCATCTGAACTGTCTAATTTCCTATACCAGCCCTGAACTGGCATAGGAAATTGAGAGAAGTATAGATAAACTTGCATCTACCTTTTCTTTTCTGTCCGTGGGAACAGCAATCTGTCCCCACAGACACAGTGAGAGGAAAAGAGACAGACCGGCACCCCCCCCCCTTCCTCCTGTAGAGTGTACAGTGTAGAGATGACATTGTTCAGCTGAGAGTGTACTGCTGCTAGTGACACCTGCTGGCTGAATTGGATTTTGCATTCACTGAAAATATTGCATTAACCCAATTGATGTGAAAACTTTTTAAATATTTTTTTTCTGGTTTTCCTGCCCCAAAACTGGGTGCGTCTTATATGCTGGTGCATCTTATATGGCGAAAAATACAGTATATATATATATATATATATATATTAATTTAAACCTATATAACTATATCACAGCCTTAGATATTACTTGCTATAAATATCCATTGCTGTAGATAGACTGTGACCTATTTTTTTCTTAAACAGTCCTATAATTATTTTCCAGGCAGCCATAAAGTCATCTTAGCTATTTGCTGATAACTATGAAATTTAAATTATATATCAAAACTTTTCCTTATGTGGATAAGCTAGAGTGGAAAGTTTTCTGTCCATATATTTGCGATATTCAGTAGCTCCAAAAAAAAAATGTAACCCAAAAAAGGTAAATTTTTCCCCAAATGTGTGTTTAGAAAGCCATTCCTGACCTTTGTAAACAGCAATAACATATAACAGAGTGAAAAAAAGAGGCAAGTGGCCTTTCAGTGTAATGGTTAGTCAGGTAATTTTGACTCTGCAAAAAAAAGATGTGTTGTCTCTGGAATATGAGGTCACATAATTACAGTACTTATGAGTGAAGAAAGGGTTGTACGTACAAAGAGAGGGTAATTCTAAAAGCAGCGAGGTGCCAAATCTAGGCTCTAGTTAAAAAAAACATGTAATTTTTTTTTCATTTTGAAAAATAGGTCAGAATTTTATTATGAAAATGCAGTCCTGAAATATGAATAATGGAATTGTCCGGTTTCCATAATAAAACAGAGGCTGTTTAACCAGTGAAGCACTCTGTGCTGTTTGATCCTACTAAAGGCCCCCATACACGTGTCGGATTCCCACCGGATTCCGGCACGATCGATTCCGGGCGCGTGCACGCGAAACGATCGTACCGGAATCGCATGCAGCCCACCTTGTCCGATCGATCAGGTCCGATCGTTCAGGGGCCCAGAATCGGATCCGACAGAGAACCAACATGTTGGTCTTTCTGATCCGATTCTGCACAGATCAGGGGGAGTTGCCATTTGTGAGGTGGACAATTGGACACGGAATCGTCCCGTAATCCGTTGGACAAGGTGGTATGCAGCGATGGATACTCTTAATTGGCCGATTGATCACACCTGCGATTCCTGGCAGAATCGCCGGAATCGATCGGATGGGTGATCGACTGGCCATGGAATCCGACACGTGTATGGCTAGCTTAAAGTGGTCACAGATGGCAGGAGAATTTAAAGAACAACTCTTTGTCCAATTTCTTCCCTAAGATTAGTAAACTGGAGATAAACAACAGCACTACATCCAGTGTGAACTGAGTAGGCAATGGGGTGGCTAGTCCCAAGAGATTTAGGTGGTACAAGGTATATACAGGGAGTGAAGAATTATTAGGCAAGTGGTATTTTTGAGGAATAATTTTATTA
>CM070035.1:12760027-12779609 GCA_036250615.1 Ptychadena robeensis | reverse complement strand
AGAGCTGCTGCGGATTGAGGGATGGCTGAGCTACTTTGCTATTATACTCCATCCAGTGATTTGTAACTATAGCTAAGGTGTTCTGCAACAAGTGGTTCATCATTGCTGCACCACAAGTCCTTTTCTGGTGGTGGGGTATGCTGTATTATGGCACCTATGCGCTGTGTTATAATCCTGAGCTGAGGTGTGCTGGTAGTTGAAGTTTACCATCAAAAACTAAAGCAGGACATTGCAGAGAGATCTGACTAAATGTGATGTGCTGCAGAAGGTACTGTCAGGCTGGCAGTCCACTCCAGCTAACTTTTGGTCTGAATCTGTAATCTAGATATGACTTTCAGCCAATAGACATGAAAAAAACAGCATTTTACAAAAAAATGGAAGTTTAGCCTTTGATTCCCATCTGGCATGACACTGTCCCGGTGAATGCACTATTATGACACTTTTTTTTAACGTATTTTGGCTACAAATATGACCTGAAGGTTTGAGAAGTTTGCCCTCCATTAAAGTCGATGCCACGAACATGTGAACGGCGGGTATTTGCAGAAGTTTGATTCGCCTGTTCGTGAACAGCCCCAGCTGATGTTCGGCCATCACTACAGATGACCTAGTATGGATTGTTTTTTGTTTTTTGTTTTTTTTCCTTTTCCGTAATATTGGAGTTTCAATTTAATATGCAAATCTTTTACTTCCCAACTTCCAATAAACATTGCCTCAAGGGGAAAGCAAAATGACTTTACGAAATAATAGAACCAATTATCAAAGAGTGCGGGTGTCGGGCGCCTGCCTTTCACAATAGTGACAAGCATTGTTCAACATACATTTTTTTTCTAAAATGAGTATAAACTTTATTGTTCAACTATAACATGTTTTTGGCCAATTACTTGATTTTATAGCATTAAATAACACATTTATTGTGTGGGTTTGAAGCATGAAGTGCACGCATATTAAATTTAATGAGGAAGTATAATTTATGTAAATTATCATTTAATAGCAAAGCAAATATGCATGTGATATTAATTATTTCAATGAACTGTGATAATCGATTTGCTCATTGAAATATCACAAGAAATTTAAGAGACACCTGGTTAGGGTGGCCTAAAAGTACATTGCAAATATATATAAATAAATAAAATGTATTTTATAGATTTTATAAAGTATTTTTTTTTTTCAAAAGGCATTTCCATCTCTTTTCCATTCGTGATGATGACAATCTTTAATTAAACATCAACTATCAGACAATTACCCTCTCTCCTGCTTAACTCCATAGCTAATTATTTTTACACATGAACAATAGACAAGCACAGAACCGTGAATTCTGGTAGGACATAATTAGCAATAAATTTCGAAAATATTATCTTAGCCACCAAAAAAGCGGAGAGAAGTATAACATTACTATCGTAAAGTGCACCGGTGAGGAGGGATAGGCAGAGTCAGCACACCAGAAGCCCGCGTTGCATATTTTAGATGTTTCTACAATGTGCAAATACAGTACGTGTAAAAGGTGGTACCAGGGCAGTAGAACATCATGTACTCAAGTAAGAACACATAAATGGAGCCAAATAAATATCTACCGACACCGATACCTACACCAACCCTCAAACTGTGGGTCCGGCCACCTCGGGGGTCCAATGACCATTTCACAGGGGTCTCCGCGTTCACTACAAAGCATGTTAGTAGCAGCTCTGATGCCTACAAGCGAGGTGGGAAGTAACGCCACCTCCCAAATGTAAGGTTCAGGATCAACGTGCTGCAAAAACTATTTTATTTAATGAACCACTGAACTCACTGAACAGGCAGTATAACTCAACGCCCAATGGGGCGGAACCATCCGCACAGTCTGAAAAGTACTATCGGCGGGGAAGTTCACCTGCCTCTTTGGATGAGAGATATGCTGTGCCTCAGTGTCCGGGAGGCCCTATCTCTGTTGCTCCAGTGGGACCTCATAAGAATAGAGCCCGACCGACCACTTATCAAGGGCACTCCTAGCAGCCCCAGCAGGGGAGACTCAGGAGGCAACTGGGTCTTTCAAGGTAGGTGCAGGCTCTCGTCCCCTGGCTGCCTGCACACAGGGATGAACGGTGGAGGGCTGCTTTCCTGGAGACAGATAGTGTGCCCAGTTGCTGCAATCTTATCAGAAGTAGCACCTCTGGACTGCTCCTCCTTCTCTTACGGGTCAGTCTTTATACCCCCCGGATCCAAGGCTCCCTGGTCAGAACGTATACTCCTAGCTAAGGGAGAGATGGGGCAGAAGCTACCATACCCGTTGTAGGATTCCATGGCCAATTGATCAATCACTTTCCGAGTCGATTCGGCGATTCTGCGGGAAGCGCAGTGTGATGGCAATCGGCAATTAAGAGTATCATCGCTGGACATACCACCTTGTCCCACGGATCGGCACCGATTTCCGGTTCCGATCGATAACACTCCTCTGTGCAGATCTGCGAGTGATCCATATGATGTCACACCCAAATGTGCACGATTGGCCTGATTCGGCCCTGAATCAATCTGATGGAACAACATGTTGGTTCTCTGTACGATCGGATTCTGGGACCCTGATCAATCGGACCTGGTCCGACGGACAAGTGCACGCGATTCCGGCACGATCGTTTGGCGTGCACGCGCCCGGAATCGATCGGGCCGGAAACCGGTGGGAAACTGACCCGTGTATGGGGGCCTTTACTCTAAATTGTGATTTCCCCATACTTCCCACCCCACACATCATCATCCTAAGCAGGGTGGAAAAACAGGAGGCAAGGACATTACACTTACCTGATCATGCAGGAAGTGTCGTTGCAGAGACACCCCACACCGGCATTTCCTCGTTCCAAATACAGGAAGAGACACCTTACTACTTGATAGTAGTCAATCAGATTTGCTTGGTGCACATAATGTGATCTACTTTATATCACACAATGTACTTATGTAATAATCAGGCTTTGGATGCATCTCTGGAAACTGCCAGGGTTGACTCACGGGAGCATTGGACCCACTGTGCCACCAAGTGAAGACCAAGGATGAGAGTCTAAGGAGCCCCCGCTATTCACCAGAGCACTCCTCAAGGAGTGATGGGCTTGGCTGCAGGAGACAGCCTTAGCTACACTTACTGGCAAATCTGACAGGAAAAACCAAGACAAGTTCAGGGGTCAGTTACAATTTAGCAACAGACACAATCACAGCCTGGGTAGCAGAGACTAGAAGACCTTCCTGTTGCCTGAGTATTCCTTAAATACAAGATCATGGGGCTTCAAGACTACAGGTGACGGATAAGTGCTTACTAGGGAAGATACCAGAACATCTAGCAGAGGAAGCAGGAGAACAGGAGCCACATAAAGTGTCATCATTACTACCACCAGCAGAGGGAGCAGGAGAACCGGAGCCACATCAAGTGCCATTATTACTACGCCCAGCAGAGGGAGCAGGAGAACAGGAACCACATCAAGTGCCATCATTACTACCACCAGCAGATGGAGCAGGAGAATCGGAGCCACATCAAGTGCCATCATTACTACCACCAGCAGATGGAGCAGGAGAACAGGAGCCACATCAAGTGACATTAATACTACCCCCAGCAGAGGGAGCTGCTCTTTGAATGGGAGGTTTCCTTTGAGGTTTGGGTAGTGGAACATCAGGAGAACAGGTAAAGGTGGGTGACACTGCGATCTATGGCAGAAACATAGTATAGTTTTTTTTTTAATCCTGTAGAATCTGTACATTTTTCCTTAAAAACTCTCCTCCAGCAGACATTCTTTGTTTTTCAGTTGCTAAATGTAACTGTTTTTAAACATGGAGATGCTATTCTATCCCCCTATGCTGTGCTATGTCAAACATGTAATTGATGTTTTTAATGAAGGAATTATTTTGCCTTGTGAATTTTGTGTTTGTCTAGAGCCGTTGTCTGATTATGTCCAGAAGTAATTAAAAAGAGATGCTTCACCAAAGACAACTGATAATGAAGGAAATTTGATGTGAAAGTAAACGAGTTCTGTTTGCTTTGTCGGCATTTTTATGCATTTACAGTAGTTCGCGAGGTTCTGTGTCACTGATTCATTTTAACAATTGCCTGTTGTTATTTATTTAATCATTTTGAAGCAGTTTTTACACTAACTTTGTATGTCATATGGCATGAGCAATTCAGTAGGAACTTTAGCTAATTAAACCTTAGAGAAGAGGAGGTAAAAAAGTGGCAAAAGAACTTGCCAATGATCCCATTGAGGTAAGCAAATTGGCCTCCCCACCCCCAGTTAGGAGATTATCATTCAATAAGATCTTTTATTTATAGGATTAATAAGCTGCTAGTTCTAGACTTTAAAATGTGCCTTTAAAAAACACAGGTATGGGATGACTGCTTAACATACCTACAGTTGAGGCCAAAATTATTAACCCCCTTAAGAAATTAAAAAGAAAATGAAGTTATTGTTTTGAGGAAGAATGTGCTGAAATCTGCTCATATACACACCTTAGGTCATCGCTGGGTCTTCCAACAAGACAATGACACGAAGCATACATCAAAATTAGTCCAACAGTTCCTCAAGAATGCCAGAACCAAGATCCTGGAGTGGCCACACAGAGCCCAGACCTCAATCTATTGATAATTTGTGGCGGGCGCTCAAAGTGAATGTCCATGCTGGAAAACCATGTAATGTGGAGCAGCTAGAACAATATGCAATGGAAGAATGAGCCAAAATACCTCAGGAAGGGGCATAATCATTTTGGATGTCTCATTTTTGCCTTTTCTTGTTTCAACTCAGTGTATCAATAAAATATCTAAAAAAACTTAGTGACCTTGTTTTTTATACTTTATTAGTTTTTCCAAAATAACAAACACTTGTTGTTTATGGTAATTTTCATGGAAAAAACTATTGTGTTGTCTAATTTCATTGGTTGGGATAAAAATTTTACAATGTCCCCTACAAAATTTCTAGTAATTTCTCGCAATTGCCACGCTACTGCACTTACCCAACAGGTTACTTATTCATATATTATTCATTGTACCGCTGCCTACCTCCCGGCTTCATACCTGACGTCATCGTGGTGAACACAGAAGCATCGGCGGGCATGTGAGTTTTTAGGTAGTGAGTTTTATCAGCTGAGACGCTCACCCCAAAGATAACTGAGGCAGAACACCCAGGAGTTTAATTAATCTACATACTTTTTTTTTATAGCAGTTTTCTTACGTTATTACCAAATTTTTATATTGGACTATAAGACGCACTTTTTCAACCCCCAAAATCGAGGGGGGATGTCTGTGTCTGTTATATTCCGAAGGTGCGTCCACCGACGGATGCTTGCCTTGACTCCTACTAGAAGGCTAGCCAGGGAGGCAAAGGAGCTGTCACATGGAAGATCTGTCAGCTCTGCCTGTGTGTGAGAGCTCTCACACACAGAGAGCCAGACTGGCTGATAACACAGTACATAGGAGACATAGGATGTGAGCTGGGCTGCTTGTGCCCAACTCACACACAGTTGCAGATGCAGATGGAAGATCTGCGGCCATGGGACACTCTGAAGGCCATGGGACACTCTGCGGCCATGGGACACTCTGAAGTATTGTATATGGCAAAGCGGTCAAGAAGACGTCTATTTTAATTTAATTCCATAGGGTGGGGAATTAAGATATATTTATAAACCATTTTGGGGGGGGGGGGATATTAACCCCTGTAGTGGTTGAGACGAACCCAGTTAGTCTGAAGTTTGTTTAAAAAACCGTAATCGTAAAAACCGACCATACCCCTGAATTTTCTATCCAGTCACAGCTATTCCGAGAGTCCGGGACCACCCCTCCTGCGTCATTGGACAGAGGTCACACAATAGACCTCCATTATAATGTTGATTTACCAGCCCACATCTTGGGCATCATTGATTACGCCGGCAATGTGGACAGGGGCAGGGAATTGAAGCAGAGTACAGAGAACTGTGCTGCAATCACCCATATTGCGCCGATTTTTATGGGGTGACCACTAGGGATGTTAAATAGAAAAATTATTATTTTAAAATTGAAATTGGTAAATGTCGAAATTTCAGTACAAACTCGGCTCTCTACAATATACTGTAGTGGAAATCATCAAGAAAAGACGAAAGTTCGACCTAAAAAATCGACCATCAAAAAAAGTCGAAAGTTTGACCTGAGTTTCTCAACCATCTGTATTGTGGATATTAGTGAAGAGTAGTGATGGCTGAACTTCGGCCAGGTCCATCCATGAACAGGCGGATCGGACTTTTAAAGAAGTCCGACGTCCGCCTGTTCGTGTCACACCTGGTGCCTGGAATGCATAGTTCCTGGTTACGATTGCTGGATGTGACGTCACTGATCGTCACTTTCGGTTTTCTGAGCCAGCTCTTTACTAGAAGACCAGGTTCTCTTTAGTGAAAAGATTGTTCCTCTGGTGGGATCTTTCTGCTCCTGATCCTGCCGGTGGAAGAATAGAGAGCTCCTTCTCGCCAGTGAACGGGGCGAGTTGAACACCCGTACTGCTCGCCGGCTAGAAGGAGTGTGAACATCCAGCTCGCGGCCTAAAGCCTGCCATATACCCACAGACGGTGCCATCAGACGAGCTCCGATAAGCTCTGGAATGCAGCGCGATGACGTCATCACGCTGCATCCCCGGGCTGACTTCATCGGCCGGGCACCCTTTGTGTGCCGGCCATTACCTTCAATAAAGACGCCGGTCTTCATTGAAATTAATGGCATCGGCCAGAGAACATCCGACATGTCCGTTCTCTGGCCGGCCAAGCTGTGGGGCGACAGGGATCTGTGGGCACACGCCGATTGGCGGCCGATTTTGCCGCTGACCGATGGCGCGAGCGTGCACGCCTGTCGGTCAGTGGCAAAATCGTCCGCTAATCGGCGTGTGTATGCCAGGCTTAACTGTCCGCCATGTGGACAGTTCGGCCATCACTAACCGTGGCTATTAGGGAAGAGCTAATAGTTTTGGAGATAAAGGGAAAGAAAAGATTAACCATGGAAGAAAGAAAGGAAGGGAGGGAGGGGGTAAGGAAAAGAAGAAATATCTCTAACCACCACCTATGTATTTAGTAAAAGAATTCTTTTCACCTCCACTGAAAGCTATTTATTCAGTCAATAAGAACCGAAGTGCAATTTACTTTCAATTCTAATTCCTCTTTTAATTCCTGTATATAATGGAGTTTTCTTTGTCATACAATCTAGAGAATCCACTTACACAAAAGTACATGTTTTTGAAAATAGAACCTACTACTTTTTCTTCAGCCTAACATTAATGCCTATTTTGCATGAATTTAACTTAATTGCCTACTTTGCCATGTCTAAAAAAAAAAGAATTGAGGCTTTTTGCGCGGAGGTTTTGTTATGTTGTATGTCTCTCAGCATCATATAAATATCTCATTAAACAGAAAATTCTTTCGCTGTTTTCACAGAGCAGTTACAGAATATTAACTTTGACAGCCCAGGCGAACTATTATTATTTTTTTTTTTTAAACTTAAATGTTTCTTTATGACTTTTCTTTTTTTCCGTTCCATTATCTCATTGATTGCTGCGCTCTCGGCCACTAAAGTGACACAGAATGCCGAACGAGGAAATATGCCATTTCTCCGCTGGAAAGCATACAATTAACCAATGCAAAAAATGTTGTCTCTACTGACTTGGCAACCTTTATGGCGTGCGCGTTTTATCCCTTTGGTACCCTGTGTAATGGAACGACAGGCACTTGCTATAGAAGGATAAGAGGTTTAATGAATATTAAGAGTGTGTAATTTATTTGTAATCTATTCATTCCTCACTTTTTAAACTGAAGAACTCCCATGAGTGGTAATGAACACTTGGCTAAACAAGCTCTTAAAGTCTTATTTTTGTTACATGTAGCAGAACGATTCGGGGTTTGGAAACTCGTAGATTGAAAAAAAAAAAGAGTAAATCAGCAAAACAAGACTTTGCAATTAGAGGTCGCATGGGCAAACGTCCATAAGAACAGACTGGGCACTTAAAACAGGAGCTAGGGAGCGGAGAAGGGAAAACAATCCATAGAAAAAAATATAAAGGCGGATTAATCAAGCCTGAATCTTTAATTCTCAACATAAATTCAGTTTTATTTTTTGGCTTATGCTTCCCCTTTTTTGTTTAATGTGTAGGACTATTGATACTTATCTACAGATCTTTAGTTGGGCTTGAGCCAACCAATGTTTACATTGGAAATAAAGCCCCCCATACACCTGTATCACTAGATACAATTTCCATTAGATCTACCAACAACTATGTTGTGCTGCGTCCTCCCTGATAGAATACATAGGATTGGGGAAGGGTATATATCAATTACTAGTAGGTGCGGGTCCTCCCAATAGAATACATAGGGATTGGGTAAAGGTAGATATTCACTGCCTATGTAGTTGCCAGGTCCTCCCTATTGAATACATTAGTGATTGGAAGGGTATATTCACTGTTATGTTAGTGCTCGGGTCCTCCCTGATAGAATACGATGTGATGGGAAGGTGATATCACTGCTATGTTGTGCCCGATCCTCCCCTGATAGAATTACATAGTTGATTGGAGAGGTATATATACTGCTATTGTGTGCGGGGTCCTGCCTGATAGAATCATAGTGCGTTGGAAGGTATATAGCACTGCGTAGTGTAGTTTCCAGGTTCATCCCTGATAGAATACCATAGTGATGGGAGGTAGTATTTCTATGCCCCTATGTAGTGCCGGTGTCCTCCTGATAGGATAGCATTTATTAGTGATTGGAAGGTATATATCATCTGCTGATGTAGTTTTGCGGGTCCTCCCTGATAGAAGACATAAGTGATTGGTATATATCACTGCTATGTAGTGCCAGGTCCTCCCTGATAGAATACATAGGGATTGGAACGTTGATAAAAGCCCTCATACTACATGGTTTTGGTAGAAGAAAAGGTGATTGTACAGAAATTGTATGGTAAGATTGTAAGGTGTATGGGGGGCTTAAGAGACCGTCAAATCATTTTTTTTTATAATTTGCAAAAACCCAGAACATGGTATCAACATCAATATTAGTATTGCTCTACCACATGGGTTTTGCATTGAATAAGTCCCTGAATATTGAATCATAATCAAAGTTGCTGGAGATGTAGACTGCATAGGAGGAGCCACTGAATGTGGTTGGTCTTTAAAAGCAAATATAGAAATCTCAGTAAAAATAATAACGAAAATGTGAGTTGTTAATTTGGGAGTTAATTGCAAAATCTTTGGAAATTGTATTATTACTACCCTGTTTCCCTGAAAATAAGGCATCCTCCGAAAATAAGGCACCCATACATTTTTGCCTCACGTTGAAATATAAGACATCCTCCCACAAATAAGGCACCCCCGAAGATACAGCACTACTGTAACTCTGGACAGAGGGGATCAGAGGGGGCAATCAAAATGACACAGGAAGATCAGAAGGGGGAACTATTGGTAAATGGTAATCCCCTCTCTGAGTCTCCTGTGCCATTTTGATTCCCCCCTCTGATCCCCCCTTAACCGGTGGACCGAACTTTGGCAAATACCCGCCGCCGTTCAAATGTTCGTGGCGAACTGCCACTGACCTCAATGGAGGGCAAAATTTACAAACCTTCATGATGTTCGCCGTGAACTGCCATTGACTTCAATGGAGGGTGGAATGCATAAACCTTCGCTATGTTCGCTTCTAACTGAATTAAGGCCAAAGCCAATGAACATGGTATCAACACCAAACTACTGGAGATGTAGACTGCATAGTCACTGAATGTGGAGATGGTCTCAAAATTTTGACTTGTTTATTTGAGAGTTAATTGCAAAGCTCCTGAATGAGGGGTGATCACCTAATTAGTATAGAACTAGCACATGAAGTTTTTGCATAATTAAGGTCAAAGCTAAGTCTCCGTTTTAGACAAGAACTACATATGCAAAATCATTACAACTCTTCCCTACATCTCCAGCTATTTTGGTGAGAATAGCATGTTCTGGGCTTTACTTTACTCATAAATTCAACTAGTCCAAAAAAAAAATAATAATACAACCCTCTCTAATTAGAATAAATTTGAAAATGTAATTTAGATCAGTAAAGACATTCAAAAACTGAAACTCATATATTATATGGACTCATTTCATAAAGAGTTCTATATTTCCAGCGTTTATTTCTTTTCAATTTGCTGATTACGGCAATAAAACCCAAATTCCAGTAGGCCACAATCATCCATAATTAGCACAATGAAAATAAAGAAACGCTTGGAATGTACCACTGTGTGTGTCATAAAGCTATATTATATATCGGTTTCAGTTTTGAATGGAATAACTAAAATCCACGTTTGACGTTTCAACGATATTCTATGTGTTATTCTAATGTGCTTAGCTTCTTGTCAACAGGGTGACAATGGGCAGGATTAAATGACTGGGCTAGTTCTTAAAACATCACTTTTTGCTAATTTAAGCACATAAAAATACTCCATGCTCATGGTGTTACCTTGGAATTGGGACACCCCCAACCTCTTTTAAGTGTGGCCTCATTGTACTTCATTTATCCGTGGATGGAAAAGGTAGGATGTTTCCCTCTATGCATCTCCACTTCTAATAAGATAACACTTTCTTCCCTATTAACACACCTACAGCATTGATGTGCGTTCTTCTATATGGTATGATTACAGGAGCAGAAAAGGTGCCAGGTGTTACAAAAGAGCACTTATTGGCTTATTTAATGAGCTAATTTGCAAAACTAATTTCCCTTGCCTGGGCAAAAACCTCATTCTCTCTCAAAGTGGTTAATTAAAGCTCTTCTTTCTGAGAACAGAGACACGTTAGGTGTGTATGATTGCACATGTAGAAGAGCAGGTGCAAGCACTTAAATCATTTTTTGCTCTCTACGTTCAGTGTGAAACCCTCCAGAGTGATACAAATGCCAAATCCTTGCTTGTCTGTCATTGTTTTCTAATATCAAGGTAATTTTGCCAATTCAATTAAAAAGTTGAAGTTCTGCTTTGTAGAAGTACTCCAACTACTTCAAGAAAGTTGAGCGATTAATTGGCAAATTTATCAGGATTAAAGAGCGAGGATGTGAGAATGGTGTAAAGGAAAGCTGAAAAAAAAACTTCACCTGCGATGCTTTTCAAAGTTACGAAACTGGAAGGCCTAGTTTCCGCAGCATCAAAACTGGATTGTGGCATGGTGAAGACACTGCCTGTAGTTTCCTATTGGCTATGACAGGGGTGGGCAATATTTTTGACGAGGGGCAGGACCAAAAGTTGGTAATGGCTGTCTGCCATGTGTGTCCTAATTCCTCTTAACAATAAGAATAAAAAAAAATGGCAAAAAATAAACTTAAGGCTAAATTTACACTGGCAGTTTTTTACCGAAAGGTAAGTGACCGTTTAGTGTGACCGACCGTCGCTTTTCGGGTGGCCGTGCCATAGGACCTCTATTGGGTCCTTAATTAGATGCCCTGTAATCGCCTTCCCTGTTTTGCAGATGACCACAGGGAGTCGTTTACCCCGCGGCTGCGGGAGCGCACTGGCGGTTTCCGAGCTGAAAGCAGCTCGAGAACCGCCAGTGTAAACTTAGCCTTACTGCCATATTTCAGTTAATATATGGAGACCTTGGTGGCAAGATGCTCTGGCTCCCTTCTGCTCATTCCCTGCAACGAGCAAAGATTAGGTGAACAATCATATTAGTCAGGGAAAAAAAAACAAAGATATTGGGTTAGACACAAGGACCAGTGAGGAGCAGTATGAGGTGATATACTATGCGGGCTGAGTCAGCATGTATGAACTCTTACTATTGCGGTCGCTAGCTTTTGGTTGATCCCAATATGTAAAACATGTGATGGATCTACAATCCAACTAGCCACCTTGATGTGTTGAAGCTCATGTGGAGATACTCATTCACTGTCCCCACGCAGTGTTCTGAAGGTCTCACTCTCTTCTATAATATTCCGATTAGTTGGATGCCATGTCCCAAAACTCTTCGGAGATAAGATCCTGATAGGTATATTAGTGGTAAACCACTAGAAAAGGAATAGGCTTCTTGAAGGTGTCCATATGGTGATAAGAAAAGTCCTTTATTTGATCAAAAAAAGGTATTTTCTTAATACATCAGATGTTTCCATGACCATAAATAACAACAGCAAAAAAATAGAAAGAATTAAAATTAATTTGATTTAGAAAGAACCCAATAGAAAAATGTTTTATACGTTATATCACATAAATGGTATACACCAAATTATGGTGGCAATAAAATTCACTTTTAGATATATAAATATATACATTTCAAGTAATGAGTTTCAATGTGGGCACTTGTCTCTAAAAAGTTTGCTATCACTGTGCTAAAGCAATACTTTCTTTCTTTTGTAATATTTCCAGAACCCCTCTGCACATGTCCAGCAATTATGCTGATGAATCAATGTTCAGGGGCTTTGCAATTAACCCATAAAGTGAGCTTGCCGAATTAAAAAATGGAAAATTGGACCATCTCTAGTTGAGGGATAGGATGGAAAGTTTTCACAAATATGTTTTCATGAATTGAGTAAATGAAATAAAAAAAAATAACAACACATTTTCTCAATTTTGAGAATGTAAATGACAAATATTGAAAAAGGCAACCCCTGTTGACTTTTATATTATTTATATAATTGGTTAATTTGTTATTTACCAGTGTTGAGCTTGAACATTCAAATTGTGAATATATTCGATTAATGCCGGCTATTCGAGAATTTGCAAATATGGGAAGCCTATGGCAATGGTACAAAGTTATATTTGCACTATGAAAATAAATACACCATTCATTTTGGAGGTAATCGCGATGCAATTATACTTGCGCATATATTTTCGCCATACGGATCCATACACTCGAATTTTGATTCAAATATTAGAATTATTCGTGAAATATATCAAATTCAAATATTGCACTAGTTTTCCGACAACCTCAAGCCAATTTTTGCTTTGATACCATCTTCGGAAATCAAAATGGTGGTTTACTTTAACTTTATTTAAACTTGTATACTTTATTTATCTTTTTCACTTGTCCCCATATCTATAACAGCGGTTGATTAGTACATACCTGTTACGTCAAATTTACAAATTGCAGGAAAACAATCATAATGACTCCCAGTTCCGCCCTTGAAGAATTCTATGTTTAATAACATACTTAGCAAAGCTAAATAACTGGCTCCCGGTCTGGTTGACAGTTAATTCTCAGTGGATCCAGAAGAAAGTAATGACTGATTTGTAGTAAAAATTGCATTAGCACAAGGAAGCCAGGTCCCCATGTGATTGACACCCAGACTAATATGTCCTTTACTTCTATATAGCAGATTAAAAGTTTGACCCCCAGGTTGTAAACAATCAATTTAGTCTGTGCTAACAATCGATGCACTCCGGCACTTTATCTGAAACTTCCAAACTTTTTGTAATTGTTGGATGTAAAATATTGTTCCACACTATAGGAACCTTTACTTGATGCCTATTTGTTACTCAAATGAAGAAGCATTAAAAAAATTTTCCTCTAGTGGTGCATATCTAGAATTTGTATATTTTTATATATAATTGTATATTTTACCTCTTGTTAGGTAGTTTGTCCCTCTACTTAAGTAGTGATTTTCTTAGTGGGTTGGAGGATGATGTGGATGCAAAACAGAATTATTTTTAGTGTATTTCTTCAAATTGACCTGAATTCCCCCAATTTCCCAACCAGAACCCCACTTGGTATAAGATCTGTCAAGCCTATATTGGAGGACCATTGAATGAGCATGCCCCCTAAGGACATAACAGACTCCCTTTAAAGTCTGGGAAAGCCAGGTACAGGGATCAATGAACAAGCATGGCTCCTTTCCAGGCAATATCAGGTCCCCCCTGAGAGACCTGGCTAGCTGGTGAATAGGGAGAGGTGAAGTGTGTTCCCCCCCCCAAGCCAAAACAGGCCCTATGGCATAACAGTAAGATCCCTCATTAAGGTAGAGGCCATTATTCCCATCCCCGATTGAACAGGAATGGACCGCGTCAGCCTGTCAGTTTTGATATTGGATGTAAACACAGGTGGCTTATACGAAAGCAGAGATGATAGGCTGACATGAAGCAGTTTCCTTACCGACTGAAATCAGCTGGATGTCCTCTTATGTCAACTTGACCAGAAGTTACATCAGATGTCATATCAATGGACGTCCAGCAAACTCTGAGCATAGCAACAAGTAATCTTGCCAGTTCCCATTCTCATTGCACATTTACCATATTGATGGTGAGCATTGGAGGGAAAGTTTACTTCTTTATTACTACCTTGGGGGTACAGTATATGTTTATCCTTTTTATTATAAATTTCTTGTTTGAATGACAGACTATTAACAGTGGCAAGAGAACAAAGCTAACCCATAATACTTTAGGACTTTATTTATAAGAATTACACAGAATTACACAGC
This sequence comes from Ptychadena robeensis, assembly GCA_036250615.1. Taxonomy (NCBI): domain Eukaryota; kingdom Metazoa; phylum Chordata; class Amphibia; order Anura; family Ptychadenidae; genus Ptychadena; species Ptychadena robeensis. The sequence continues at coordinate 12,765,242 of CM070035.1, read as the reverse complement.
ATTTGAATAACAGACTATTAACAGTGGCAAGAGAACAAAGCTAACCCATAATGCTTTAGGACTTTATTTATAAGAATTACACAGCCCTTACATTTCTGGGTAATGGATTCCTGGATATTGTCAAAATGTTTGTCTGTGTGTGGATATTATTTCAATGGTGTGCTGGTGGAGCCATAGCTAAAGGGTTATGTAGGTGTGTATTAACCATTGGAGGTGAGATAAATTAGAGGTGAGTTGGTGGATGACAATCAGTGGTGCTTTTACATAGGGGCAATATGGAAGGTTGCTCAGGGAGGCATTATGTTGGGGGGGGGGGCATTTAGACAACCATTTTTTTTCGATGCCTCCCCCTTGCACCTGCTTATCAAGCTGGCGGCTGCCTGGGCAGAGAGAAAATCGTCTCTCGGGAGGAGTGTCGGTGTGTCACATCAGTCTGTGATTCACCAGCAACCCGCTAAATGAAGATTAATTTTTGTCGCTGATGATTATTTTATGTGTGTCCTGTTGTTGTATTGGTGTTATTTGTGTGGTCTTGAGGGATGATGGAATACATTTGTGCATATCAGAAGTTTTAGAATTTTTTTTTAATATGCATTAAGCCAGGGGTATCCAAACTTTTCAAAGAGGGCTAGGTTTGGCGAGGTGGAAATGTGTGGGGGCTGACCATTCAACCGGACTTTCTTTAAACATTTAATAATAAATGTAAATGAACAGTAACGCCGGGCAGTGTGAGTGTGTGCACTACCATGACTAGGTTCTTTTGGATGCTCGGTGAACTCCAGTCTTTATGGCTTCACACAAAAATGCATTCCTCATACACTCAAAATAAACCATTGTCCACTCTTCCATATATTTACAAGGTTTACTAGCAGGACAGATTATTTACAGGCATTCTCCATCACCCAATATAGGGATAGGGTATACAGCTTAAGGGACTACAGTTCCGAACAAATGCCTAACCATCCTGCTGGCAGCCCCCACCCAGATGTGGTCTGTCCTGGAGGGGAGGCTTGATCCTGATGTAGGCCTCAACTCATCTCTGGAGAAGCACAGCAATCCACACAGGATGCAGGAACAACAGAATGGCCCAGAATGTTCTGAACACGATTAAATAGACTAAGGCCAGGAGTGGCCAGTATCAGTAACTGGGCAGAAACATTTAGAATGGGAGGGCTTTGGCTGAGCCTCGGGTGACTCAGTAGCAGGTACTTAACACATTTACATATTTTCTAGACAACATTTTTACAGACATAAACCATGTCATGGCCACTAATTATAATGAGTTTCCACTTCACTACAGAACTACACCTCCCACACTGACAATTCAGCTGTGGCTCTTGAAGGGAAGTCTCTTGAAGTAAGTCATGTTTTCAGATTTTCCTAAAAAGTCAATGCAAGTGGCAGTCAGCATAATTTTTGAGAGTCATTAACCATTAGAGTATAATTTAAATGTTACAGTACAAAACTGCCCTGAATCGGGCAGCCGGGGGAGGGATTACCTAGTATAGGGCCCCGTAATTTCTGATGGCGGCCCTGCATAGATTATGTTATACAAAGACATATTCAAACAAATAAATATTTGCAGGCATCTTGTCGTGTGCTTTCAGATAGAACTTGTGTTATTGATTCACATATGTGCTAGTGACTTTGCTAAGTTAATGCATTAATAACACTTTCATCTGCCATGTTCTCATAGGTTAATAACGGTAAAATAAGTAGAGGTGATAGATCTTATGTAAGGTATACGTTGACATGTGAGTGTGGCCTGCATCCATTATAGAAGGAAGGAAGATAGGATAAAATGACACAGATGGAAGACTAATGGACTTCTAACACAGAATAGTTAATGGTAAAGTTGTAACATCTTGTGCGCTTCCATCATGTTTATTTCTTTTGAATAAATAACTGTATACAATAGCAGTCTATGCTTTAACACCACATTAGGTCTTTACTTGGTGTAAAAATGGAATGCAGTGTTAAGATGGCTACACATTGGTAGAGATGGTCGAATAAAAAATTCGACCATTTCGCCGGTTTCTACTTAATTGCAAAGCCCCTGAGCATGGTATCATCACCAAACTTTCTGGAGATGTAGAGAAGGGTTGGGGGTATACTTCAAAAAAGAAAGTATGTCTCTATCATAAATAGTTTTTTCACAAATTAAGTTCAAAGTCAAGTACAAATTTCGAAAATCGGAATTTCGACTTTAACTTTGAACTTAATTTATGCAAAAACTACATGTGCTAGAGCAACCTTTTTTTTTTCTTCAAATGTTCCTCCAACCCTCCAGCAATTTTGGTGAGGATACCATGTTCAGGGGCTTTGCAATCAGCTCACAAAATTAGCAAGTCGAAAAATTCGACCATCTCAACACATAGGAACAAGGACACGAGGCACACAACCTAGTACAGCAAAGTAAGGTAATGTAAATGGTTAAATAATATGGAATAAAATAAAACAAAAGACAAGATACTCACATTAAAGGAGGTTTACAAGGATTGGTCTCTCAGGGCCATGTGCTCACCAGGATGACCTCAATTTCTGGTTGGGGGATGAGATCACTTCCTGCTTACAGATGCTGGGGGGCACAACAGTAACAATGGGACGCGTTTCGAGCAGAGGCTCTTTTTCAACCATAGGGGGAAGGGGTGCAGTGAGTCTCTATATATATACACACACAGAGAGGAGTGCCCTCCCCTTCATTAACATTCTTGAGTTGAGCTAGGCACAGCTGCAAGTGAGAGGGGACTGGAAGATCAAGGAAGCTCTATAGAGGGAGTATTGGGCAAATGCTTAAACACGGACAACAAAAATTAAACTTAAGAAATGATAATTTAATGGTACACCTGTATGTGGAGACAAAAGTAAAGCATGAATGCAAGTAAAAAAAACAATGGAGAATGATAATGAACAAATGAAAAAAACAAAAAACAAACACACACAACACACAAAGATGAATAGATATATACACCCATATACACACATATTGTTGGGATTTGAACCCATGCACCTCAGGCGGTGTCTCTGCTCACTAGGCTACCATCCTCTCTGGACTACTAATCCTTGAATCTACCTGATCTTTCTTGTTCCTGCCAGCCTAGCTAATTACCATGATCATTGACACCTGCTACTTCCCCCTATAAAGCCCAGCCCTCTGCTACCTTCCTGTGCTGATTATTGTTGCTTCTAACCTTGATCGTGCTACAACTCCTCTACTGCTCTGCAATTACTGATTGACCACGCCTTTGCTTTATTGTGCTATCAGCTGCATCCTGCTGGTCTTGCGACTGGGCTCCACTCTCCAGCCTCAGTGTCCTCAAGTGAGCCTACGGACCTAACACATATATACAAAACCTTGATAGACAAACATGAATGTACACACATCTGCAAACATGGGGCAGAGCCAAATGGATCCAGGGGGTGAACACCTTAGCAAACACAATTTGGTAATGGATGGGGAGAAGGTGGAGACTAGTGGTGGGGCTAATTATTTTATGATGGTATTAATGTCCAGTTCTTCATTCAAGCCTTGGGGGGTTAGCGTATTAAGGGCATGCCATAAAATAATGGGGAGGGGAGAGCAAGAAAACAACCTCTCAGCTCCACGCCATATAGAAAGCCACAGCCGTGTCTCCCTATGTCACCATAGTAACACTGCTGCTCTTGCGCTCCCCTCCGCTCCTTTGCTAGCAGCAGTGTTATCATTAGAACCTTGGGAGACATTCCCACAGAGCTGAGAAGTTTTTCCTGAGAGGGGTCTCTTGCTCTCCCCTCTGCTCTTTCGGCTCTGCGGGCCGGCTAGAACAGCCAAACGGGCCGTAGTTTGCCCACGGCTGGCCTAGCTCAACTTAGGCATGTTAATGAAGGGGAGGGCACTCCTCTCTCTGTGTGTATATATATAGAGACTCACTGCACCCCTTCGCCCTATGGTTGAAAAAGAGCCTCCGCTCAAAACACATCCCATTTCTCCCGTTGAGCTCTCCAGCATCTGTAAGCAGGAAGTTATCTCGTCCCTAACCAGGAAGTGAGATCATCCTGGAAAGCACATGGCCCTGAGAGATCAATCCTTGTAAACCTCCTTTAATGTGAGTATCTTTTCTGTTGTTTTGTTTTATTTTATTCCATATTATTTAACCATTTACTGAACTTTGTTGTACTAGGTTGTGTGCCTTGTGTCCTTGTTCCTATTTGTCTGTTACAGGGGGCCACACTCCTCCATTTTGAGAGCTGCACACCTACACACAACTTAAACACACATCCCTCATACTGACCCTATTTTACTCTGTGATCTTTGCCCAGGCACCCAACACCCACTGAGGGCTCTTCTGGCTACTGACATCACTGTAACTGTGTATTCACTGGTGATGGTTGTGCGCAACTATCTATTACCTTTCTTAGAGAGAGTGACTATCCGTAACAGGAAGACTGCAATCAAAGTTTATTTAAATTAGGTCTTAATTAACCCTCCAATAAAAAAAACAACGTTGCCTTTGGTTAAACTTTATACCAGCAGCAAAAAAAATGCCCACTCAAAGTTGTTTAAGCTTTTCAGTTCTCTGTGCACTTAAACATAAAGTTACAATAAACATTACAGGCAAGACTTTTTTTTTTATAATATTCCAGTAACTGACGTGCACATTGTTATATAATGACAAGGAACACTTTACTTGCTTCAGAGTTTGCTACATCTGTCAGCATTAGTTGTACAATTATGTTTCTGAAATCATCCGTCTTCTTACATTTTACAGAAAGGCTTCTCGGTTTGATTACACTTTCATGTCTTATTTATTGAACAAGGCTTTTAACCTGTGGATGGTGTGAGATTTATTTTGGTGTCATTAAATTAAGAAATAAATGGGGTAAAATACCCAATAAACAAATGAATGATATTTTAGAAGGGTAACGGGGGCCATACATGGGTCAATCTTTGCTTCATTGATTTTAGATTCGATTGATTGAAATATCAGCTGTCAGTCCAACATCGATCATATCATACCAGTAGACAGTGTGATCGATTCAAAACCAATTTCTTTCCTTTGCTAAGCCCTGTACACATGCTCCATAGTACTTAGATACACTCAATCGACTTTATATTCCATTTCCAAAAACTACAAAGTGTGTTGAATCCTCCAAAAAATGTATTGCTGTTAGGTTTCTGCTGGGATTCGAACCCAGAACTCGGTTCTGGGTTGCTCAGCAGAGGCGGCGAGTCTTG
>CM070035.1:12730973-12741114 GCA_036250615.1 Ptychadena robeensis | reverse complement strand
ATGCCTAGCATTAGTGATCCCTCTGGTTAGAGAGTTTTTCTTGCCTGGCCACACTGTTTGCCTACCTCACAATCACATGACACAACCTTCCCATATATATTTTATGATACAACTAAATAATCATACTGTATAATGAATCATTATAGAAGTGTTTCTTTAATAAATCAGAGAGGATGATCAGTAACACACATCATCCTCTGTAGACGCGCTATTCCTGCCTCGCAACATCCATACGTTCTCCAGTGATTAATGATATTATGGATGTTGCTATTCAGGATGCTTCTAGCTATCCGCCTCCCAAAATGTCATTGTTTACAAAATTTTAAAAGCATCTAAAACAACATCTGTGTTTTCATCCCTTTTATTTTCACCTTAACGGCATCTGCTCTGCAGGGTGTTTTTTTATTTCTATAAATACTGAATTTCCAAACGCGGCACTCTTCTCCCATCAAAGTGCTTTGATAACAGTTATTGCCCCAGTGGTGGGATTTGTTCAGCGCCCAGAAATACTTTTTATGTAAATATACCTTTTGTGGCATCTTCTTAATAAACAATGATACAAACAGATTGCTACTTAATAAAAACAGTTGCTCCTCGCAGACAATGTACAAGGAAATGATTCCATCTCAGTGCAAAAATAAAGAAGATGGCTGATGCTTTTCAAATGCTCAAGGTGGGCGCCCTATTTCTTGCACGTTATGGGTTTCTTTTGTGTAATTGCACAGCTTGTTATGATTGAAAAAAGTTTATATCCCCTTTAAGTGGGGCTTGTTATTCTGGGGGTGCATGAGAGTTTTAGTATGGTGCTCTCTCACTCCCAGACACCTCTCCTAGAGTAGAAGGAAGTATCTATGGTTTGGTGTCACCTGGTGCTGGCAACCCATGGTGTCGCCCCATATTGCATGCTAAAGGCTGCTGTCAGACCAGTACAGGGGACTGTCCGGGTAGTTTTACTGCCTGGTCGGTGCCATACCCACCACTGTTGTTGCGGCATCAGTGTGGCAACCCATTCTGCACACTGCATAGAGACACATAGGGAGAGAAGCACCGACCTGCACAGCCATTGCCATAATCTCCTGTGCAGTCAGAGGCACAGACTGTGTATCACATGTATGCAGTCTCTGTCTCTGATTGGAGGGGAGATGTTTTCAGTTCAGAGTGAAATCATATTCCCGAGCTGGACTCTGCTGGTGATATGTAAACCGGCAGCAGTACCATCTTGTGGACATTCTGGTAATGGAGCAATTTTATTTGGAATATTCCACTATCTGACTTTGCCAGTTAATTACCCTATGTACCTATTTTGGTACAGAAATTAGAAATTTGTATCTCATTGGACTGCCAATGAAAAACCAGACTGAATCGAACAGCTGTGTGGGGGGCTTGAAAAGATACTTAGTATGGGACCCCAAAATTTCTGATGGCTGCCCTGAGCGTGCTGCATGTAGTTTAGGTGTTAAATTGTGTGCCAATGTTATACAGATGTATAACCCATATATCTGCGCTTCAAAAGCTGGAGGTGATGCTCCACACATCCTTACATCAAGCAGGGACATTAATGCCCCCCACCTCCTAACTTTCCAACCTGCATATCCTCCAGTCAAACATGGAGGGTAACACCCCCCCCCCTTAACCTCCTAGAACCAACCCCAAACCCCTCACTTCCTTCTCTTTCTCACCATCCTCTTAGATCAGTATTCCCATGATCTCTCAGTAGGCTCAGTTACAGGATACTCCAGAGTTCTACGGTAAAAATACTAATCTTGGATGGGGGCAGGAAAGAGTAACAGTTAACAGAAACAGTTATTTCTCTACTAAAATGGAGTACTTGACAGATATACAGGCTTTAAAGAGTTCCAATACCTAAGGTAGCCACCGAAACACAGTAAGTGCCTGGATTATATATTAAGCTGCTTAATAAATACATACAAAAACAAAGACTGCAAAGTAACACATGAGAGTTACATAAATGTAAGGCTAGGGATACACTGTGCCCTGGATGTGCTGACAACAGTGGATCCAATGAGCGCAACCAACCCCATTAGCTCAGTTTAGAGCCATGTAGGGCTCGAAATCATTGGGCTGACTAATGCACCTGGGCGTACTTGTCCATTGACTGTCAATGAACTTGTAACGTGTCAAGCCTCTGTTGCGTTCTTATTGGCACGGTAGACCGCTTACACATAGACGTGACGGAGGCTTTGGCTGACGGATCGAAGGCTATGATAGGCTGATATCAACCCATTTACTTCAGTTACAGGCTTGTGCACTGTCCTAAAATCCCTGCATTCATATCATTTTTAGCACAGGGTAGCTCTAGCCTTTGTGTATTGTGAACTTGGGGGGTCCGGGGTTCACACTCACCACACTGGAATTCAATGTCTTTTAAATCACCAATGCTCTATTTATGCCCAAAACTGTTTAGCTTAACTACAGCCATTCCAAGACAACAGTCCTTCAGCAAAGGCAAGAAAGTAAAGAAAATTCTCAACCGCCATTCATCCTCTTTCAGAGGGAAGCAGTCCAGCTTTGTCTGTCCTCCAGACAGTGTCCATTACTCTTTCCCCCTTATAAGGTCAGGTGACCTGGTTATAACACTGCTGTGCAGCCAACATATCCCCACAGGTTCTGTGTAGGATGAAAAGGAGGCGCTCCCAACCATCCTACCTATTCACAGTCAAGGCCCTGTTAACAGTCTAAAGCTGGGCATACACAGGCAGATTCCTGCCCGAGTCAACAGTTGATCGGCCGCCGTGCGTGTTCCCACAATCGATCGGCAGTCAGGTTGGCAGAGAATCGGGTGTGCCCCCTGATCCCACTATGATCCGATATGTCGGTAAATTCTCCGCCGATATTATTAGTATGTAATGGCCGGTGCCCGGCTGATTCATGGCCGTGCGTGATGACGTCATCACACCCGGTCGGTCGGCTGGGCAGTCGACTGGAAAACAACAAGTTTATGCCCAGCTCAATAAAGTTGCAGTCCACAGACTGCTATTCAAATCTTGGACTGTGTCCATCCAGCACCCTAGGGGTTACCTAAAAGGGGGCACAGACCTAAATTGGGCGACGCGTTTACCCCATTCAGGACGCATTCCTGGCATCCTGTACCGCATATACCGGATTTTATTGTATAAAATATAAAAATTTTTTAGCAGAGTTTAATAACCATTTATGATACAATTTGCAGAAAAGACTAGTTTTAATATTTTATCATATCCCCAGTCATGTTCTCTTGTTATGTTTGAGTATTTTAGCTTCAAGCCCATTTACTGCTTATAAATCGAAACACTTAGACGCCTGAATCCTGCACACGTGTTCCTGTTAAGGTGGAATGCCAGCTTTCCCAGCATCCTCACCAACCCTGACATTGTTCTGCGAGCTATGCTTTATACACGGTTTATTCATTGTACCCAGCTGGGACATGTTCTTATTTTGCTGATAGGTATGTTGTCTCTCCAAAACACAATACGATTCATAATTGGCCACGGAGTGCTCACCAAGGCATAACCTGCTTTGTTTATGGGTTGTATTAAAGTGAACCTGTCAACCTTGGTAAAGAACAAGCACCACGAGGCACCTGATATTACCTTTATTTACTTGAAAGTCTTTTTTAGTGTGTCGAGGGAACCCTCCGGATTGGCTGAAATACATATAGCTATTAGTTGCAAAGACAGAACATGTAATACTATAGAGAAAATGTAGTACAGCGAGTAAGTCAAATATAAAAATTCGCTTAGCAGTTTACTATTGTTTTTTTCCCCTTTATTTTTATGTCTGGACTTATTTTGTGGTCAGGCAAGATCTGCCTTCACAGAGATCAGCTCAAGAACAAAGACAAGTAATTTGCCTAACTCAGTGGTAGTGGTGGCCAACCATCGGACATGGATGTTCGCATAAAGAGTGGACATTAGAAAAGGTCTGACGTCCACATGTTCCACTTGGCGTTTGCAAATGCTCATCTGGACCAAGAAGAAGACTTCTGGTCTTCTGTGTTATGGTCAGATAAAACAAAGCTTTAATTGTTTGGCCACAATGATGTTTCCTTCATTTGGCATAAAAAAGGAGAAGCCTTCAACCCAAAGAACACCATCCCCACTGTGAAACATGGTGGTGGGAACCAAATGCTTTGGGGGTGTTTTTCAGCCGATGGACCAGGGAACCTAATCACAGTAACCGGAACCATGAAAAAAGAGCAATACGTGAGGATTCTCAACAACAACATCAGGCGGTCTGCAGAGAAATTTGGCCTTGGGCACCAGTTAACATTTAAGCATGACAATGACCCAAAACACACAGTAAAAGTGGTGAAGAAATGGTTAGCAGACAACAACATTAACGTTTTGGAGTGGCCCAGCCAACGTCCTGACTTGAATCCAATCGAGAATCTGTGGAGGGATCTTAAGATTAGGGTGATGGTGAGAAGACCCTCCAACCTGAAAGATTTGGAGCTCATTGCTAAAGATGAATGGGGAGAAATCCCTGTGGAGACATGCGAGGAGCTGGTCTGTTATTATAGGAAGGGTGTGATTGCTGTAATAACCAATAAAGGCTTTTCTATTGATTGTTGAGAAGGGTATAAATACTTTTGGACTTGACACTTTTTGCTCAAATGTCAATAAAAACTAAGAAATGTTTTTGTCCACAAAAATGCCTCTTGTACATCGTCTTATTATCTTATGGGAGACACCGGCGTCATTTCCCATCAAAAAATAACTCGCTGGTTGAATAAAAGTAATTTTTGGTCAAAATTTGTGTGTGAATAATTGTAGTGACACTGCATAGGAGACAAAGTAAAAGTGAAAAATAATGTAAGAAAGAACAAAATGCTATTTCATTCTGGGCATCAAATGTCCACTACAATGTTTGATTTGTTAGATTCCACCTTAAATAACCATACAATAAATATTTTTCATTTTGAACGTATGTCTAAGCACATTCTTTACAAGAACAGATGACTCTGCTGACTCTTCTTCCCAACTTTTTGGACAAACATAACCAGAAAGATACAACAATTTATACTTAGCCATGGACCACCCATCACTACATAGCTCTTAACTTGTCTCTCACTAATGCTGATGTGTTACTGTACAGATCTGGTCCTGAAGCATTGTCTGAGTGAGAACACAACTCTTCTAGTCTGTAGGGCTGACTTCTTCCATTATGACATATGTGCCTGGACTAAAAGCTGGGTTTACACTTATTACATATAAGTATTTACAGTTCATAATCTAGGGATAGACAAGTGAAAATTAAACTGGTCAGCGCTTTTCTGTTTCTTTTAAAACAAAGATATTGATAATAAAAAAAAATAAGCAAATGGATTCAACCATTATAGTCAGGTGTGCACAAAACTTTTGTAGTGATCTCCTCAGATGAGTACCAGCAGATGGTGTTTGGTACTCACCCCATATGTAGGGTGGTCTTCCTCACTGTCTCCCTCACTGTCCTCTGCGTCAGCCTTCTGCATGGCAGATTCTGCTACAGATGGACCTCCCTGTTCCTGATTGATCCTCCGATTAGCTGTCTCCATCCACAGGTCACCAGCTGGCTTTGGGTCACATGTAACTCTCACAGTACAACACTGTTTGAACCCCCAGATCTCATATCTCAGTAGTACTACCCTGACATTTCCTGGGTTAGTATCTAACCGCTGAGACTACCTGCAGTCCAAATGTCAACCTTTCATAGTCATATAAAAATTTATTAGAGGGGGGAACTAGACCCAAGGGGTGGCCAACCCCAATGGACTTTTGAGGTGAGTATTGAATCAAATATACAGTTCCAGTCGAGGGAATGACGTTACACTTTTATTACAACAATGATACAATCGATACAAAATTGGTCTATAATTAATTAAACATGTTTAAATTAATTGGTTAATACAGTCAGACCGAGGGGAGCTTTGAGCCCTTGTGCACCATGCCCTTAGTTACATGGAATAGGAATGCTTTTCAATCATCAAGGGAATCCTGTTCAGTCATACTCCAATCAAGTTCCTACGCATTTCATCCCGATTTGAGACTTCTTCAGGGATCTTGGAGTCTTTCTTAAGTAATCGTCAAAATGTCAGTGTTCATATTATCCAATTTCATAGTCATATCCCAACTGTCAACATTCCAACAGTGTCAGATTTTACCCTTTGGGCCTGTGTCCAATGCTTATTTTTTTCCAGTGTGTCTGCAGTGGGGAAAAAGACGCAGAGAGGATACTTCCTATTCTAATGAATGGGACAATGTCCACTCTGAGCTCTTATCTAAGCGGTGCGCATCCATTGAACCCTCAGATCTCCAACAACCTTAAAAGTAAAATTTTTTTTGTTAGCAATTTACATTCCCAATGTCACCCCCCTAACTGCAACCTTTCATAGTTATTAATGTTTCCCTGTGGTTATCCAAGTGACATAAATTGTATACATGTAACAATAAAAGCGTTTTTCTAAACATTTTACTTTTTATACATTATATAGTGAAATTGTGTGAACAGGTATTGAATGTGTTTGAGCTGCAATACTTTCAGCCACTTGGACCACAGCCTCTAGTGAGCATGAGGAGGGTGGAGGCAGGAGGGAGGGGGGCGAGGGGGAATCTGTCCTTTGGCTGACAGACTCCATGTTCCATAAAATACAGCCACCCGAACAATGAAAATGATGCTCTTTCAGCATTTTCAGGGGGTGCACATACAACTAAAAAAACAGTGGCCAAAAATTTTAGTTAATATCAACACTCCAAATAATACTGCTTTCAATAATTTTTCTGCAGCATCTTTGCTGGGCAAACTTTTTGTCCTGTTGGCCATAATGGTTTTTCAAATTTGACAGAAGGGCCATAGCAAGTTCCTGAAAGAAAATGAATGTCCTTAGTTCTCGTAGCCCAGACAGGAAATTTTTTTAAGCAAATATATATATAACAATATTATCCTCCCTAGCGGTTGAGACGAACCCTGTTCGTTCGCCGTTCAGGGTCGTCTCAACCGCACGGGAAGCCGGCATCGTGGAGACCGGATGCCCCCCCGGAAAGCTGCATGGATTGTCTTCATAGATTGTCTTCATAGATTGTCTTCATAGACCTCCATGTTAATGGAGGAGCGCCGGCTTTCCCTCTCACGCAGCTGGTGTCAATAATGACACCAGCTGTGTGAAGAGCTGCGGCCGGAGACAGGAAATGACAGGCAGTGTACTGTGTACACTGCCTCGATTGCCCGTACCTCATCGCTGTAAACGGCGCGATACGGGCAGTGCGCTAGGGAGGTTAATAAGGAGAGACTTTTTATAGTAAACATCGGAATTTTGACTTTGATTTTGAACCAAATTTATACAAAAACTACATGTTAGAGCTTAACTTTTTTTTTAAATGTTCCCAAAACCCTTCTCTAGCAATTTTGGGGATTATACCTTTTTCAGGGTTTTCAATCAGCTCACAAAAGTCAGCTAGTCCAAAAATTCGACCATCTCTACCTCTAGACATTATCTTCCCTAATCCAAGGAATGAGGGGAGTCAGAGCATCTTTACACCAAGGTGACAAAGGGCCAAATTAAAAGACTAAAGGGTCAATTTTGGCACCCGGACCTTAGTTTGCCCATGGCTGATTTAGACCCTGATTTCCTCCCTGACACTCCAGCCCTGCTTTATAGTGTTGAGCGTGAATATTCGAATCGTGAATTTTTATTATGAATATTGGCAGTTCGAGAATTCGCAAAGATCTTGAACATAGTTCTCGAATATTCAAGATTTTGGGGAAAATATCATGCATCGCACATGCAATATTCACATCTACAAGTGAAAATTTTCGCAAAGAATTCACAGAGATTACTAGTTGTTTCATAAGATTACACCTTAGCTGCAACTTCACATTCTGCCACTAGAGGTCACCATGACAACATTAATTGCTTTTGTAATAAATAACATTACAAATCCTGATATAATGGACAGGAGATCTCAAATTTGCGAATTAACTTTGAATATTTGGAGAATAATTAGAGAAATGTCACCAATTCGAATATTGTCTATGCTGCTCATCACTATTGCTGTACAGGGATTGCCTAGGGTTGATACCGGGACAAATTTAATAATATGAATATAAAATTATATAAAAAATTGTTGGCGCCTCGTTCTTTTATCTCTTTACCATTCACCTAGGGTTCACTTAAAAAAAATCCCACTATAGCTTCATACTAGAATTGACATAATTTTCCACCAGAAGAATGTCGGTTTGCAAGAATAGACTCTCTGGCACCTTTTCCTTCTCGTTATTGCAGACATCTGTCTGTCATTCTCCGCTATGGCTTTCTTGTAAAGAATTCCTTAGATGTGGTGTTATTACGTGCAGATATTGGAAGGTACATTGTGTTTCTCCTTCAGCGACATCAGTTATCTCTTGTAGTACATAGAACTTTTGCCAGGATTGTGATAGAAGAAAGTTGTGTTATTACTTGTAACATGTGCAATGTGTGGGGTGTACCAGTCATGCTGGTGAACACATGTGGTCATAATATCATCCGACTATGGACACACAACAGAAACAGAAAGCTTGTCCGTAGCATAACACGGGCATTTTTGGTCTTCTGTAACAGTTGTAGTAACTTATTATTTTAGTAGATACTTTTCTAGGCCAAGAATAGCAGCTGCTAAATCATCAAATAAACTGTCAATAAACCAAAAGAAGGCTTCAACAGCGATGGATAGGATTAAATGAAAGATGAAATTGTTAGCAGGGTGATCATACTCTTGTAGCACCAAGAGCAGTAGGTTTTCCTATTGAAAATTTTATATATATATATATATATATATGTGTGTGTGTGTGTGTGTGTGTGTATGTTGTGCTTTCTTCTTTTGAGCCAGTAGATGGAGCACTAGAGCCTGTTTGCCATGTTTTCCAGTCTTTCACTATGCTGTTAAAGTGGACTGTTGTCAGGACTTGCTGCCAACGTCTTAAGCATGATACACGCATATGGCCAGAACGATGGCCGCCTTGAGCCGCTGTGCACGCTCAAGGTCACCTATCTGGCCCATATCATATGCGGCCATCCCTGTTTTCGAGCAGGACCAATCAAGCGCGCTCAAAAACATGGATATCGGACATGACCGTAAATCATGGTCGATGTCCATTGCTTTGCATGGAGAAGGGGTCTCCATGCAAAGCATTAGCTGAGCTGTGAGCAGTGCTGTGTCTCCAGCTTCTCTGATATCAGGCAGGTGCACGATGACATCATCGCGCTGCTGCAGGGAACCTCGAATGGCTCCTATATCGAGCCGTGTGTTCCCTGCTTAACACTACTTGAGATTTCAGTAAAGCAGAGGCATAGCTAGAAAAAAGTTAGCAGAATCTCTTTTTTAAGTATCGCACTTATTGAAAAGTTATAATAAAACATTTATCATTGTATTTTCAACACATCGAAAGGGAGCAAATAAGTTAAATGTTCTGGTTTATGTAAGCTTTCATCTGTTTTTTAAATGGATTTCAAAAAAGATTTTATTTTTCTTTGTTGCGCGACTTTCTATAAGCCAACCGTTAGTCTCAATTGTATTATAGAAAAACTTTCCAAGTTTCCAAGAAATGTAAAAGTATTATCGTCCAGTCTAAAGTCCAGGAGAATTGTGGTAAGGACTGGACAAATTGTCAACCATTTTGAACTTTCCAATTGTACCAAAACAAAACAAAACTTTTTTTAACCAATATAGACATAAAATGATATGTGTATTATCAGAACCGCAGCTGGTTGTGAGCCCAACACAACACTGACTACATGTCACATTTTCTTTTTTAGTCTATTGTTTACATCTACCCAAGCCATCAAACTGCCATACTATAGAAGTATACACAAAAGGATTTTGTTTTATAAAGCCCATTGTCAAAACGCAATGATGTGTAATGGCCTTGACCAGAAGTAAAACAGTAACATGAATGTCCTCCCTTCCACTCCCCTCCCCCTTTCATGTGTCCTTACAGATATGACTATTACCATTACAAATCTACCATTGCAGGAATGATATAACATATAAAAGATTAAAAAAATAAAACCCCTCTTCGTTGTTACCCTCCCCCCATACCATCCGCCAAGATGGACTCTTTTGCAGGGAACACTAATGATGGCGCGAACCCAGAATTTGATGTTCGCGAACGGCGAACGCGAACCTCCGCA
>CM070035.1:12709518-12726767 GCA_036250615.1 Ptychadena robeensis | reverse complement strand
CTTTCCAACTGTACCGGCCACCAGCCCTTCAATACCGGCTCGATGGGTACATCCAACTTTCAACTCCAGAGAGTGACATAAATGGGGCATAAGCCCCACCCAACTTTAAACCATATAAGTGGTTGCCCTCCAGTACCGACACACCACCAGGACTTCTCCAACCTTACTCCTGCGGCACTGCCGAGCTTCTGCCCTGCTGTGACAAAAGAAATAAAAAACACAGAAAAAACCCAAGCAAATATAACCAACAACAACAGGGAAGGTGAGTGACGATCCTGGTCCAAAGAGGAAGTACTTCCTGTTTGGCCGGGTTAAATAAACTACCATAGCCCCTCCCCCTAACCCCAACCCCGCCTACTTACCTCATCCTGACGTCCCAGGCCAGCCCCCCTGGGTCAAGCTGCCTTCCTTTTAGCCTGTGACACGGCTCTAGGCATTTCATAGTTGTTGGAAAATCTAAACGATATCTGAGAGATCTAGAGGTATATGGCCAGCTTAAGTCACACTGGCTGCCAGTTCTTATCAGGTATCATGGTTTGTCAAAATACACATACGTAAAGATCATGTCTGGCAATTGCAAATAAACATTATTATCCCTTTAACCACGACAGGAAATACAGCATTAGAAAATTTCCATCTTCTCGTCCCCAAAGGTTCACATGAGCAAGTAAAACATATCATTTTAATTGACATCCAATATGTTTCATCAATATGCTGTACTAAAATAACTCCATTAAAAGTACACATTTCCTTTACCCCCGAGGTACAACTTGATATCGCCCGAGGCTCTCGACATTGTCAAGACAACTTGCTTAATTAACTGCATTGAAAGCCCTGACATATTTTTTGCCATTGTGGCACCGCGGTTTAAGGCTACACGTCTGGCCTCACCAGCGCAGCCTTTGCTCATTGTTCACACTGCTGACACTGTGATCGGTGTACTCTGAGATGAAATAGAGACACAAATGAATTAAGAGTTAATTCTCTAGGAGAGGCTTAAAACTCTGCCGCACGCTAACAAAGGTTCATTACCGAGCGGCTCTATGATAAGGTGCATAGCTTTAGGACTGTTCAATTACATTTTCTGTTCGGCAGAAGACAATCTGAAGATGTCATTGAGTTCTGCACAGTATTCAGAAGTGCCACATTACAATGCCTGATCTCCTCCAAGGCATACAGGAGTCTCTAATGAATGAACCCTTCTATAATAGCTTAAATAGGAGTAGACTACAGACCATCGCTTAAAGGGTAACTGAACCCAACAAAAGAAGTGTAATGTATAACGGATTACCAGTCCTACAATTAGGTGATGCCATTTATCTGCTTCTTTCAGTCTTTTTCACATTTCGTTGTGGAGGTGCAATGTAGTGCGCTACTCACACGACCAGGTCCTTTCAGATGGATGTCCTCGGTCCAGTCACCAAGCACGGCTCACACTCCGAATAAACCCAAAGTCCAGTCAGCTGGTAGGGGATATGTACAGTTTATTGAAGGAGTATATACATACAGACACCAACTCCAGAGGGCAGAGATGGGGTTTAGACTTGGGAATAAACATTGTCAAGCGTTGCTACCAGCTGCTGGAATACAAGGACCGGGTTGCTATAGGCTCTCACAGGGATGAAACTCAAAAAGCAGTCCAGTCATGGTGTCTTGCTCTAAGGGGGGGTTTCCACATCCATCGGGACCCCCTCTGCTAAGCGTATTGCGTGGTGGGAGGTCCCGACGCAGCACATAAACTTTACCTGCTCAGCGAATGCTGTGTTCAGACATCTGCTGATGCAGAGGTTCAATGTACTCCACTACTTTCAGCCCTGCATTGGCGGAACGGCTCAGTGATGTGAGAATACAGCATCTGCCGAGCAGGTTAGTGAATGTGCTCTGTCGGGACCTCCCGCCAAGCAATACGTTTAGCGGAGGGGGTCGCCATGGATGTGGAAACCCCCCTGAGTCAGTGGAGATCACCTAACCCCGGGATTCTCGTCTGCTGACTAGAGATGGTCGACTTTTTCGACTTGCAAACTTTGTGAGCTTATTGCAAAGCCCCTGAAAATGGTATCATCGCCAAACTTGCTGTAGATGTAGTGAAGGGTTGGAGGAACATTTGAAAAAAATTAGTTTTGCTCTAGCACATGTAGTTTTTGCATAAATTAAGTTCAAAGTTAAAGTCGAAATTCCGATTTTCGAATTTTTTACTTGAGTTGAACTTACTTTTTGAAAAAACTGTTTGTGTTAGAGACATACTTTCTTTTTTGTAGTATACCCCCAACCCTTCTCTACATCTCCAGCAAGTTTGGTGATGATACCATGTTCAGAGGCTTTGCAATTAAGTCAAAACCGGCGAAATGGTCGAATTTTGGAAAAAAAATTCGACCATCTCTACTGCTGACACATCTGAGGGAAGCTGCAGTTATCAGGGGAGCCACATCAGAAAAGCCCAGAATGTTCTGAAGGAACGAATCATTATCAGCTCAGAAAGGGACTTGCTTAAGGTTGGTAACCGTGCAGAACAGAATAGTCACATTTAGAGGAGAGAGCCAAAACAGTGGGAAAAGCTATTAACCCCATCCTTGCAAAAAGGTTCCAGCAACTGGTAAACAACAAGTGTAGCCCTTAAAGTGATATAATACAGCACAGAACAGCAGTATGTACACAGTGCATTATATACAATTTTGTGGCCCCATGCCTGTAAGCCCCCAAATTGTTTTGTAATTATCTTCAAAATGTATGGTTAATATTGCATGTGAATAAATTATCGCAAAATGTATGGCCGTAAAACTTACCGATACATAATATTTAGAATATTCGAGATTGCCAATACCAACATATTTGAATATTCAAGCTCAACACTATTTACAAATATAAAGTATAGAATATTCAAAAACTGCGTATGCCACTCATCACCAACAGGGGTATTGCTTTTGGTATCCTATTGTTCGGACCATAGGACACACTTTTTTCCCCTGAAGGCGTGGTAAAAAAAACTACTCATTGGGTTTATTCAGTCAGCCTCTTGATTAAAGATGGTCAAATTTTTTTTTTTAAAGTTCAAAGTTCATTGCAAAGCCCCTGAACATGGTATCAACACCAAACTTGCTAGAGATGTAGATAAGGGTTAGGGGTATACTACAGAAAAAGTATGGGTCTCACAAATAGTTTTTGCACAAATACAGTTCCAAATCAAGTTACAATTTTGAAAATCTAAATTTCAACTTAAATTTTGAACTTAATTTATGCAAAAACGACATGTGCTAGAGCAATGTTTTTTTCAAATGTTCCCACAACCCTTCTCTACATCTCCAGCAATTTTGGTGATGATACCATTTTCAGAGGCTTTGCAATCAGCTCACAAAGTTATCAAGTCCAAAAATTCGACCATCTCTACTCTTGATTGGTCGTCTGCCTCTTGATGCCGCACAGTGCCTTGAAAGGCAGGCAAGGAGCCCATTGTGGCAGAAGCGAGTAGAGATGGTCAAATTTTTCGACTTGCTAACTTTATGAGTTGATTGCAAAGCCTCTGAATATGGTATCATCACCAAACTTGCTGGAGAAGTAAAGAAGGGCTGTGGAAACACAAAAAAGCTTTGCTCTAGCATATGTAATTTTTGCATAAATTAAGTTCAAAATTAAAGTTGAAATTCAGATTTATGAAATTTTTACTTGACTTTTTTTTTTGACCATCTCTAGATGCGACAAACATAGTCAGAGCAGTACAGGGTGTACTTACATTATTGTTACATTGTGCATCTGCGGAGTCTGGCTGTCAGCCGTAGAGGGGAGAGATCTGCAGCGCCCCCTCTGCTCTGCCCCCCCTATGTGTGAGAAAAAAGCTGTTGATGCCATCTGTATACTAATGGAAAGTGTTCACTAGGGCATCATGTGGCTAAAGTTGAAATTGCATGAAATGTTTTCCCCAATTGAGATTAATACTCGAATACCTTAAATATTTTCCTTCTTGTTTTCCTGCTCTAAAAACTGGGCCGTATGGTCATTTAAATCTACCTCATGTCTGGATAACCTACTGGGTGGTTAAAGGAAGAGAAAACATGCTTACTTATGTAACCCCCCCCCCCCATATGCTACATTTTTTGTTCTCAAATTTTTTCTCAATGATTCCCCAAGGGAATTATTAAACACAGCCCTTTATATGATAGCAACACTTTCATTAAAATCCAGCATGAAGGCGTTTTTTATACTGTGACCTGCAGATGAAATGGAATAAAATAAAAAGATGAAGAATAACTTGACATTGCCTACAATCAACCTTGCTGGATCATTATCAAGGTAATTTGGAATATACTGATATATCACCTGCCCTGTCACTGTGCTGTCTGGCTGACAAAGGTTAGACCATGTGAGTGGATCAGATCATCGAGCGGCGCAGTCATTACTCACAGCTGTGCTCACCCTTTGTCATCTCATGGCATGATGCAATGACACAGCTAATGCTAAATAATTAATACATGAGGCATTTCACATGATATGCCACAAGTATCTGTATGCACCAGTCATTATCGGTGCTGCCATACCAAAAATGTCCTAGAGAACAAGACTACAGCTATATAATTTTGTGAAAACTGAAAATACAATTTAAAAAAAGCACAAAAAGCAAGCTAAAAAGCAAAAATGTATACTACAAAAAGTCTCCCAATATTGGTGTCTACATTAATTGAATTGTTCAAAATGTTTTAAATGTATTTGCGTCCTGTGATCCAGCCAGTATTTAGCTACAATTACTTCAGTCTAATGTGCCTAGGCAGACAGCCACTATGGCCAGCTATCCAGGTTACAGTCTTTATTGGGTATCCAGAAAACAAGCCAAGGGTCATACACAAAGGTCAGTCCGATTACGTATAGTGCAGATGTATATGGCAGGAAATCTGGTCAGGGACCATCCGAGGTCAGGGCAGGCAGAGTTCAAGCAATATTAGAAATCAGGCCACCATTGGTAACAAAGACACTTGCAGACAGACAAGGAAACCCAACTCAGTAGCACACTGCTATACAGAGGCTATAATGGGCAGTGGTGTGAAAGACAGATTAAATAAACAAAACTTATTGTGCCACCTGGTGCTATAGGATTGGTAATCAATTGCTGGTGATTCTTCTGCAGCCAACTGGGCCACAGAAAAATTCAAACTGAACATTTGCCACCCTGCGACACATCCATATGGTCTCTGGGGATGAGCAGTGCTGGTAATCTTCTCTCTGATTCTCCATATATCATAGATAGGTGAATGATCAGGGGTTGGGTTAACTGTGGCTGGACAGCTGGGAGGACAACAAGTCCCAGTACACCTTGGACTGCCGTATCAGAATTAAAGCAGTGAATGGCTAATGCTTTAACATAATAATAATAATAATAATAATAATAAGTACTGTATGTGTGGAGGAAAAGTTCTGCCCCCATGGTATCGGTATTCATTAATGCCAATGGTTTAAAGAATGTCAGGCTGAATGGTCGGCTTCAACACAGTTTCACTTCACTTGCAAAAAGTTTGGACACCTCTGTATTTAAGAACCCAGAAAAAAATGATTTACTAGAAGAATCAGAAAAATACAATTATAATATGAGAAGAACTGTGTAATGACTGGCAGTAGCAGAGGCCTAGGGTTATAGCCAGCTGTGGGTCTAGCTGTCGAAACCTTGTTGCTGCCACCCAGTAGTGGTAGGATACTTGTGAACTTAAGTTCTGGGTGTCACCAAAGTGGGGAAGGTGTATTGTGTCTACCGTCCAAGCAGGGGCTTAGCTTACAGTGAAGGCCAGGCCATATTGTAGATTGAGGTATCATACCTGAACAGAGACTGGTGAACCCCTGAGACCCTGAAAGGCAGACTGTTAAAGACAACATTATACTTTACCAAAAGCCCATTGTTTTACTTATGTGCCAATTTAGTTGTGCTTTAATATACTTACAGATAGTATAATGTACATAACCATGCTTGGCATTTAGTTTATGCTCCCGTGCCTGCCCCTATGATGACAGATATGATGCCGGAGGGGCAAGGGGTAGGCAGTCACCAGTAAAAGCCATAACCATGCTCGGGACCTCCCGAAGGGCAGAAAATCCATGCCCCGCTGTGATCGCCCATGTCGCGCTTTAAAAAAAAAAAACACCACAGGCGTGATGCCCAGGAGGTTAAATGACTTTTGTAAAGTTTACAGAAATTGTCATTAATATTATTCTAAATTTTTCCATGTTTACTGCACTATGGATAATACTTTATATGCAGGGGGTTCACTTAATTCTTAGTTGGCAGTTTCACAAAAAAGAGTGTGTATTGCAAATTTCACATCATTTACTCTTTTTTTTCTCTCCACTGAAATAGTTGGAAACTAATCTTCATAATTTTTAAGTGAACATTGTACCTGACATGCAATGTCAAACTGCTAATTAAGCTGTGTCTGTCAGCACAGGTCATAGCAGAGGTCAAACTCTGTAAAGTAACAAATGTTTGTGAATTTCAATACAAAATTGAATATCACAAAATCTCTGTAGAGAACCAGATTTTAGCAAATATCTATTTCATATCAAATCTCAAAGAACCGCTAATTAAAATCATGTTATTGCTATTGAATATCTAATCTTAGCAAACCTTTGTAAAGTACCAAATCTCAGTAAATATCTGTCAAGTATGACACGTCGTTAAGTAATTGTAATACATGAAGTCCTATTGAATGTCAGTAGAATCAAATCAAATTTCAGTCAATTTCTTTGTCGGGCATCACCTCTAAGCTATCAAATGTCAGCTAATCTCTCTACAAAAGAGAACATATTAGAGAATCTCTGTAATATATTAGAACTTACTAAATACCTGGAAGGTATTACACCTCAGGAAATCACCATAGAGTTCAGACTCTTGAAGGAAGTCTGTAGAATATAAAATCTCTATAATTGGTACAAAATGATAAAATCTTCAATAATTGTCTTTCTCTGCTCTATCACTCTACACTGCCCAATGTCTGCCACCTCTGCTCTGATCACCCTTCCTCTATATCTCTATTCAATGCCCCATTGGGCTTCAGCACAAATAGTGATGCAAATTTTTAAGTCGAAATTTTAACTTGTTTTGCCCGGGTCATTGTGACTTCTCATCCAAAAGGTAAAAAATAGTGATGGCCGAACCTCGGCCATGTTCGTCCGCGGACGGGCGGAGCGGACTTTTAAAAATGTCCGACGTCCGCCCGTTCGCGGACAGATTCTAATTCCCCGCTGCTAGGCGGGGAATTAGAAACGCATAGTTCCTGGTGTGCTTAACGGATGTGACGTCACTGACGTCACATCCGGGTTTACGAGCCGGCTTTCCACTGACAGACCGGGTTCTCTACCCGGTCTTCAGTGGAAACATTCTTCCTGCGGCGGGATCTCGCTGCGTATGATCCCACCGGAGGAAGAATAGAGGGCTCCTTCACGCCGGCGGACAGGGCGGGTCGAACACCCGTACTGTCCGCCGGCGGGAAGGAGTGCGAACATGCTTGTTCGCGGCCGAACTGTCCGCGAAATTTACCTGAAATTTCTATTGCAATTGAAATTTGAACTTTCGAGCGAATTTTTAAACCAAAAATACCAAAATTTGTTTTGCTATGTCCTATTAGTGCAGACCCCTGGTAACTAGAGGACTGTAAAGACATTCAAACCAAGTAAAGTCATCATCAATAGTGATGATCGCGAATATTCGGATTCTGAATATTAATCGTGAATATTGGTAATTCGGAAATTCGCGAAGATGGTGAATATATTGCCGAATATTCGCAATTCCCGATATTCGGTATTTTTTTTCCATTACACATGCCTCTTCATGCAAGTGGACGAATGGGAAGGCTGCAACAAGAGCTTAGCAACACTCCCTGCGACCATCAACAGTTTTTAAATTGATTATTGGGGTGATGTGAATATTGCAAAATTCGCACACAAATTAATATTAATGTTAAACATATATTGTGCGTGCAAAATTCGCAAAAAAAACTGCCGATATTTGCAATAAAAAAAAGACTGAATATTGCCGAATGCAAATATTTTCCGAATGGTTTCCAAAAAATTTGCGGAATGCCGCGAATATGAATGTTGCCTATGCTGCTCATCACTAATTATAAAACAGTTTCATAACAAAATAATGTTTTTGAAGTTCAATAAAGTTCACAAAGTGTATTTCACAGTATATAATGTACTCAAAAGGCATTGAATTTTTAGGCCAATCAAGAGTCCCCTGTTGGAGTTATTGCGAATTTTTATTTTTATTGCAAATTTTTATGGCGAATATAATGAAATTGAAAATTTTTCAATTGAAAAGTTGCAAAAGCTAATTTGCATGAGAACTCGAAAATTTGCAATCCAATGGAATTTTTTTTTTTTAAGTAGAATCAAATTTACTACAATTTACAGACCATCACAAATCACTCTTTTCCTCCAGACATTGTTACTCTCATCAATCTCATCAACAGTTCCTTACATCTCCCATCACTATTCCAAGCTGTTTCATCGCTGCCCCATATCTTCTATCAATGTCCCGCTCTACCTCAACTCCCATCACTGCCTTCAAACATCTTCCTTAACTGTCCCATTCCTCTTTGATTTTTATCTGGTTTATTTGTCTTAAAAAAGCTTGGAACAAGGATACAGATCTTTACCCATGTTACCCATGCTAGGCATACATGGCTCGATTGTTTTATCAATTTAAGCACAATCGATTGCTGTGCACATATGTTCCCTCCAAGATTTGTTTCCCTCCAAGAAAGCTCTATTTAACAGGGAACCAACATGTTGGTAAATCCCTGTTTGATTGGCAACAATTGTCATTGCTTTGGATGAGGACCAAGGGTCCGCATACAAAGTATGGAACAGGATCCACTGCGCACCGATTATCCGTTCAAAGGATGAAGTTGTGGTGACATCATCACGCTATGCTTGAGGATTCATCAGTTGAACGTGTATAGCCTAATGCCTGCCATACACACCTCGACGGGTGCAGACAGACCAGCTCCGATATGCACCGGAATGCAAACGTGATGACGTCATCACATTTGCACCCTGGTGCATTATGGGGCCCCTTCAGTCGGCCAGCACCCTTTGTGTGCCGGCCATTAGCTTCAATGAAGACGCCGGTCTTCATTGAAGCTAATGCCATCGGCTTCCATCGGCCAGAGATTATCGGACAGATCCCTGTCGCCCCATGTGGGCACATACCGATAAGCGTCCGATTTTTCCGCTGACCGATGGCGCGCGCACGCCCGTCGGTCAGGTGAAAAATCAGCCGCTTATCGGCATGTGTATGCCAGAAATAAGTTTGAAATATGATTGGTCAAAAAATAACAGTCATATGTTTGAAAAAGTTTTTTCTGTTTTTATATATATTTTTATTAAAAAATGTTATTGAAAAGTTGTACAATGTGACAAGGTAAATGTAAACAAAGGGGGAAAATAAAGTACATAAAAGACACAAATAAAAATATCTTCTGTAAATTGAACCTCTGTCTATTATTACTTAATTTTGCCTTTATCTTTTGGTCTCTAGGCAATCCTTCAGCTTCAGCAACATCCAATCTGATTGGCTGAAGACTTGTAGAGAGATCTATCGTGATAATATCAACCAGATATCTAGCATCTGTATAGCTGTTTTAGAGGGTTGTTCAGCAATCCAACATAATCAGACTGCTGAAAAATTAACATGCACTGTTTATGTTGACAGGACCCCCGGGGGGGGGGGGTGTTTTAGTTGGGTTGAGGCTCACTTATCCGACTTCCTCCCTATCCATAGAACAGAATGATCACTGTACAATTTGTACAGAGTATGTTCATTCTCTGGTCCCTGAGAATGATGTTGAACTATTGCTCCCAGTGGCTGAAGTTGAACACCTGTATACAGCTTACACAAAATTGGAGGAAAAGTGTCTTTGCATCTAATGATGCCAATATTTGGCAGAGAGTGAACGGGGAACTTCTGCCAGCATGGACATACAATATATAACCTGACTCTCCAGGCTGATTACACTGCTCATCCCCAATAGAGAGTATTGCTATGTTGCACTCCCCATCAGGGGCAAGCAGTGTAAGTGGTCTGCAGAGTCAGGTTAAATGCTGTGTGTCTGTGCTGGCAGGAGTTCCCCCTCCTCTCTTTTAAATACACACAGCCGTACTCCCTTCTACTGACACTGACAGCTGAGAAGAAGACTGGGTGAGGGGAAAGAATGCCCTAGAGCTGAATGAATACAGAAGAAGCATATAGGGAAGATGAATTGGCATGTATGCATCTGTGTTTCTATGTGCCTTTCTTCATGTGTCTGTATGCATCTGTGTGTCTGTAACAGAACAGGGCCGGTGGTAATGAACTAGGACTCAGACCAGACCAGTATCAAATGAGCAGTTCAACTTATCTGCGCCAAAGCTGTAAACAGGAAAAAACAATAACTTTGATTAGGCCAAAGCCAGTCAGTGTGAAGCAGTAGTAAATATTGTTTCAGTTGGTAATAATCTCTATTAGTGATGGCCGAACTGCCCGCAGGGTAGACAGTTCGGCCGGGAACATGAATGTTCGCACTCCTTCTAGCCGGCGAGCAGTATGGGTGTTCAACCCAATAGGTGGGGAATCTGCCCGCAAACAGGCGGGCGGCGGACTACTTCAAAAGTCTGATCCGCCTGTTCGTGGACAGACCTTGGGAAAGTTCGGCCATCACTAGTCTCTATCACAGAGGATTCCAAAATGCACTTCCATGTATCTGACAATAGGCTGATGCCCACCCACAATAGAGGTTTCCCAACACTCTGCAGGCTGTTCTGACCCGAAGCCATCTGCACACTCCACTCTTTGGCTCTTCTCTACAACAGGCCCCACTTTCTCTCCAGGCATCCCTTTTATCTTCTCGGGCCTAGAGCTCCCCTTAGGGGACCGGCTGACCCCCTCACATGTCTATGTGCCTTTCTACATATGTCTGTCTGCAAATATGTGTGTGTATCTGTCTCTCTTAATTTGCGTGTCTGTGTGCATGTATTTGCCTGCCCTCATTTGCTTATGACACTGATGATGGTTTTTAATACTGCTGTTCACGTTACAGTGTTGAAAAATTATTCTGTATATTTTATTTGTTATTTTAGGATAATATTTAGTTCAGAATATTTTTCCTTGTTTTTCTCCCCAAAACCTTTGTGTGTCTTAAAGTGCAAAAAATACAGTAACATTTCAGAAACTGGCTAACAATAAAAATGCCAGTAACTGATACCTTTTATATATAAACTTTATTATATACATTATGTTTTATATATTTTTTTTTATTAACAACTTTAAAAACTTTAAAAAATTTGACCTAAGCCATAATAAATAGTTGTGCACCCTCTGATTCCCTGCTTCCTAAGCTTATGATCATAAACCCTGTAATACCTGTCACCAGCTCCAAGCTTCCATCAACTGCTTGTTCACAAACACACAGGACATTTGCTGTCTGTCATAAAGTGATTCTCAGGCAAGGCCAACTAATCAGTGGTCCTGTCTAAACACAAATCCTATCCTTCACATCCCCCGTGTGACCCACAGACATGTCTTTTCACAGGTTACTGATGGATGAATACTACTACATTTGTGTTATCATCTATAAGGATGAATTTGGAAGGAATGGTTTAGTGAAGTCAGGTACAAATTTGTACTATGAATATTGCAGCCATTTGATGCTTATATATGGTGGGTACAATGGGATAGTATTTTTTATTATGTATTTACCGTGTTGTTCATTTATCGAACCTGCCATTAGCATACATGTGACACCAGAGCAAGGGTGACACTGGGTATTCAAGGATGTGGACCCACTGGACCAACTTGCACAGTTGGCAAAGGTGTAATCCAGGGTGCAGAGTCTAAGGGACCACCTGGTGTTCACCAGAGCAGCCCGCAAGGGCTGATGGACTTTGCTGCAGACGAACCCCAGGTTGTGGTTCCTGATGATATACCAGCCGGGAAGACAGAAGAGGTACTGTAACAAAGGATCGAGGATAGAAGAGGTAGGGAGAATCCGTTGGACAAGCAAAGAGTCAGGAACCAGGAAGTCAACAAGCAAGGAGGCTGGAGGTAAACACATGAGACCTTCCTGGTGCCTGAGACTCTCTTAAATAGTGCAGGAGGGAGGAGCAGCTGACAAGGTAAGGAGCATCACAAGTATCCAGCAGAGGGAGCTCTGCAGCAAGAGAGTTAACCCTCTGATGCAAGGAAGGTATTAGGAGCTAGATACAGGCAATGCAGAAGCTGCATACACAGATCTCCTTACCCTGTGGAGATCTATGACAATACATTTATTCCTTAGCACAGGACTAGTGATGAGCGGCATAGGCAATATTATGAATTCGCGATATTTCGCAAATAATTCTGCTACTACTACTAATTCTTCTATTCGATTGTGAATCTACATTCACAATTATAATCACCTTGTAATAACCTTTAAAATGAATGGTCACATCTATATTCCCAATCCATGCCCATAAGCATTCCAATGCGAATATTTGAAATTGCAAATATCCGCCGCCATATTCACGAAATTTGCGAATTCTTCAATAGCCGATACTCGTAGAATTTATTTGAAATTCGAATATTCGAGCTCAACACTACACAGGACTACAAAACAACTCTCACCATAAAAATGGTCACGTTACTAGGTTTGGTGTCACCCAGTACCAGAAACCCATGGTGTGTATGGCGTGCTGCAAGTAATTAGAGATGGTCGAACTTTTCTGAGCTGATTGCAAAGCCTTTAAAAATGGTTTTATAACCAAAATTGCTGGAGATGTATAGAAGGGTTGTGGGAACATTGGGAAAAAAAAGTTTTGCTCTATCACATGTAGTTTTTTCATAAATTAAATTTAAAGTCATTAGATTTTCGGAATTTTGACTTGACTTTGAACTTCATTTATGCAAAAACTATTTGTGTTAGAGACCTCCAACCCTTCTCTACATCTCCAGCAAGTTTGGTGATGATACCATGCAATTAACTCAAAATCGTTGAAATGGTCGAATTTGTGAAAAGAAATTCGACCATTTCTACAAGTAATATGGGTGTCAAACTGTGTGGTAGTGTTGAATAAAATATACACAGCAGGGGCAGAGGGCAATCACATGTTAGTGTTACAGAAGTGTTAAACTTACTTTGCTCAGCCCTGGACCCACTGCAAATATTACTTTTACCACACCAGTAGAGATGGTCAAATATTTTTCTTAAAATTCGGCCATTTCGGTGATTTCCAGTAAATTGCAAATTACAAAAAAAAAAATATGGGTCTAACACAAATACTGTATTTTTCGGACCATAAGACGCACTTTTTCACCTCCAAAATTGGGGGCAAAAAGTGTCTGCGTCTTATGGTCCGAATGCGCGACCCCATGGCTTCCTGCCAGCTCTCCTGGAACTGAGATTAGTCAGGGAGAAGCTGTCAGTTGAGAGATGCCGGCCAGTGTCCGGCTCTCCCATCTGTACTGTATAATTGCCTATGCCAGCAGAGCTCAGAGCCCTGCTGGTATAAGCAATGGAGAGAGATAGATGAACTGCCATCTTTCCCTCTCTCCATGTCCGAGGAAACTGCAATCACTTTGCAGCTCTCACGGACACAATAACAGCAAGATTGGCGAGGAGAGACTCTGCAGCTGTTGGCCCCCCTCCTCCCGATCAATGTGGAGAATGACGTTGTGCTGAGATTTGAATATTGCATTCATTGAATTCATTGCATAAACCCAATTGATGTGAAAAAGTTAAATTAAATCTTTTTTTTCTGGTTTTCCTGCTCTAAAAACTGGGTGCATCTTATGGTCCGGTGCGTCTTATAGTCCGAAAAATACAGTTCAAAAAAGAAGTTCAAAGTCAAGTCAAAATTTCGAAAGTCGACATTTTGACTTCGACTTAGAACTTCATTTATGCAATAACTACATGTGCTAAAGCAAACCTTTTTTTCCAATGTTCCCACAACCCTTCTCTACATCTCCAGTAATTTTGGTGATGATATAATTTTCAGAGGCTTTGCAATCAGCTCACAAACTCGATGGCGAGGACGCACAGATATGTGTAGCCTGTCATCCAGGAGAGGTGTTGCATTATCTGGAAGAATGACCAAGGGCATACCTGTTTAGAATACCATTTAGGCTGGGAAAGTCACGATTTTTATGTGACTTTCCCAGCCAAATTTGGATTTCAATATATCCCAGATATTTCTCTGGATTTTATAATCGGGATAACTTAGGTAACTTAGGAGGGAGGAGGCGTTGCTCTCCCAGTTCCCACCCAGCTTGTGCAAATTATGTGCGGAGTGGAAAGTTAGGAGGAAAAGTAATACCCCCTCCCTCCAAACTTAGCCAGAAGTGACATCACTTCCTGTATTTGGATTGCGAATGCACTGTGTTCCAAATACCGGGCGTCATGTCCGTGTTGTCACTATCCGTATTTTCCCTTATCCAGTGACGGAAAATTTGACAGTTATGACCAAGTGAGAGTAAGAAGTGTTATGTAAAGTGTCTGGGTGACCAAAGGTAGGACTGCTACTAATATCTCTTGGAGATGAGTCAGATGTGCACAGCTAAAGGGAAGCTGAGGTTGCAGGGATAGGAACTTCTTTATGAGTAAAGGTAGCCATACACAAGGCGATTCTCCCTGGATAGATGAGCCTGACCCTCAGCTGATTGGCAGTAGAATGGAGAGTAGTGTTGAGCGGCATATGGTATATTCAAGTTTGCGTAATTTTGAGAATATACAACGGCCGGCGCATCGTAATTTTGAGAATA
Source organism: Ptychadena robeensis (assembly GCA_036250615.1). Taxonomy (NCBI): domain Eukaryota; kingdom Metazoa; phylum Chordata; class Amphibia; order Anura; family Ptychadenidae; genus Ptychadena; species Ptychadena robeensis. The sequence goes on along the minus strand of CM070035.1, from coordinate 12,712,021 downwards.
TACAAAGTGCACATCGTGCACAAGCTTTATAGCTTTTCTTATCCACTCTTTGATCTAAACCAGCCCAAGCGTTGTGTGTATTGCGCATCTCCATTCGTCCCAACCGCCCCCATCCAAAGTAATGAGATCGCCCGGGAATTTACCGGCATGTCAGATCCAGCAGATTCCTGGTCGATCTGACCAGATAGGCCCACCTGATTTTCGGACGAGGGGCCACCAGGCGATTGGTGGGAGGGCACGCAGTGGTTGATCAGCCCAAAAATTGGGTGAAAATCGTGCCATGTATGGCTACCTTAAAACTCACAGCGGGTTTAAAGCTAGGCACACACGGGTAGATTTGTAAAAAGATTGGAGTACAATCAATCAATGTGCGCAGTCACGGTGATTGATTGTACTCTAATCTGCTTTCAATCCTACCTGTGTGTGCTTTTCTTTGAGCGGGTTCAATGGAGCCTGCTCGAAGAACCTCGATTGAACGGGTTTCCAACGTGTTGGAAACCCCCGTTCAATCACCAATACTTTACATGAAGAAGAATCTTCATGCCAAGTATAGGAAAAGCTGACTCTTTCTTCTTCACACAGCTCTGGCTCCGCCCAGGCTCAGTGTGAAGGGGGTGGAGTCAACGTTCTTCACTGAAGCTGCTGTGAGAGAAACAGGCTGCATTGATTTCTTCCCAGCTTCTATCCCGTGTGAATGTGTTCTGATTCACAGGGGATAGAGGCTGGGGAGAAACATGTGTCCTGGAGGTGCCCATTGAATGGGAATCGATGTGCCCGTGTGGTGCACATTGATTTCCCTTCAATTGATCCCCGATCAATCACAGCGTGGTGACGTCACCACGCTGTGATTGATCGGGGGTCGATTGCACGGGAATTTACCTGTGTATGGCTAGCTTAAGATTGAGGCGAGGGAGCCAGCATCCCAAAATACAATATAAAACAAGTCACTGGGAGGGTGAACCGAGGTCCATCAGCCCAGATCCATACATTCCCCCTGAAAAAATCAGGGGCTAGGGGACTTTTAAGGCTCCTACGGGAAGGTGACATAGATCAGTGGGTTGATATGTAAAACAGGGTCAACATTTATTAGGTAAAACAGCAAGATTAGGCTCAATACTCAATTACAAACACAACAACACAAAAAAATGATAATAATCATGCCAGATCTGGTATGGTCCCATATATACACGGATGGATAGCACGGCTCCCAACCCGACGTACGTTTCGTTTTTGAGAAAAACTTCATCAGGGGTATAGATGGGAGTACTTTGTTGCATGGAACCACATTCTAATTAGGGAAAGGTTATACAGTTGAGATGGAAGATCGTCAATCATGTGTAGATGCATAGAAATGGAACATATGAGTAATCTATCGGGGGTCGATTGCACAGGAATTTACCCGTGTATGGCTAGCTTAAGATTGAACTCCAATTCCTATTTGTCACTTTATGGAAAGTCTTGCAGCTGATTGCCACTATATATGATTTTAGTTAGATGTAAACATGACCGCATTTCCAACTGTGATAAACTCTATTACAGCAAGTACAGATTGCTAAATTCCTTGTTGCTCTAATATAGTTTAGGTGGTACAGTTCTCAAACTCCCTAACCTCTGCTTTGCTGTTCACAAGTGCATTTGATTTCCCAAAACGTAATCAAGCAAACCATATATTTTCAGATTTAAGTTAAAAGTACATTCATGTCGTTCAGTAAATAAATAGCACAGAATTTGGTTTCTTTGTACGAAAAAGTGGAGCCAGTTTGAGATTTGCGACCTGCTGCTCTGTAAGCGGAATCATATATACTTATATTTTACAAACATAAAAAGGAATTAGCACATAAATGCATATAATGTTGTACTTCATGGGAAGGGATTCATTTTACTTTGCTATTTAAAAAACTCAATATATAAATATATATATATATAAAAAAGGATGAGGATATATATATAAAAGGATATATAAAAAAAGATGAGGTTCCTCCCAAAGCATACCAGACCCCTTTTCGCAGGGAGTCTGGTATGCTCTGGAAAAGGGTAACCTCAGACAGCGTGGGGTCCCTCCTGGAGCAAACCCTTCTGCTGACATATGCTGGTCTGCTGGTATGCTCTGGAAAAGCGGGACCCTCAACATCGCTGGAGATCCCCTTTGTGGGAAAATTGACCCTTCGAGGGAAGAGATGGACTCAATATTGGATAGGCATCTTTCAGTTACCTATGTGAATGGGCAGAAATTTTAATGAAATACTTTATTTTTTTGTCTTATTTCCAGGACTTTACTTAAAACCAATAAAAATTTATGAGAGTTCCTTGTACTCATCCATTGGATGGGGAGCGGGGTCTGGGAGTCCTTTGGTTAAAGGGGAACCCCAGATATTCAATAGGCCCCTCCCATGCCCCCACAACACCTGGTTCATGTTGTGGGGAAGCGGCTCCCCTTTTTTAACAAAGGGTCTTTACTTCGTTGGGATATGGCATGGTGCCTGGTGGGATGGGGGTGCCCCCC
>CM070035.1:12691123-12706819 GCA_036250615.1 Ptychadena robeensis | reverse complement strand
TATTGCAGTGTGCCTGTGCCCGAACTGGGTTCGGGCATATCGCTAGGGAGGTTAAAAAATAACTTAACCCAAGAAGCTCACCGTAAGAGATGCTTGAATTTTTTTTTCTTGAAAACTCTACTAGTTTGACTTGGTATCATTACCAAACTTGCTGGAGATGTAGAGAAGGGTTGGGGGTATACTACAAAAAGAAAGTATTGCTCACAAATACGTTTTGCATAATTTAAGTCGACTTTGAATTTGAACTTAATTTATAGAAAAACTACATGTGCTAGAACAATACTTTTTTCTTCAAATGTTACCAAAACCCTTCTCTACATCTTCAGCAATTTTAGTGATGACAGCTAGTCGAAAAAGTTCAACCATCTCCAATTAAAATCTACCCCGAGCTACACTTGGGATTAACACTAGGGTAGTTACCTTGCATCCTCCAAGTCATTACCAAGTCCTCACATCCCCAGCATCAATGACAATGCCGGAAATGTACAGGGCGGGGCCTGTTCAGTGACAGACAGATGGAAATTTTAACAGATTACATTTTTAGCACTTTAAGGGTGGCCATACACGGTTCGAAGTTTCCATTCGATCGTCAATTTTGAAGTCGGATGAACAAAAATGTATTCCTTCCCACCTGGTATGATCAGCCAAAAGTGATCAACCAAAAGTGTTTTGTTTTGTAGATATTTTGATTGATTTGTTTAAAATTGTATTTAGAATTATAGTTACAATCTAATTTGGAATCATAATTACAATCGTATTTGGAATCAGATTTAGAATAGTAGAATTGTCATTACGATCATAACTAGAATCTTATTTGGAATCATAATTACGATCGTATTTAGAATCGGAATTACAATCGTATCTGGAATCAGATTTAGAATCGTATTTGGAATTGATATCACAAGTAGAATCTTATTTGAAATCCTAATTACGATTGTATTTGGAATCCAAATTACAATCCTATTTTCCAATTTTGTACTACGTATGCGCTCTATAGTATGATCATAAATGGATTGTGCTTAACTAATCACACTGCCTGGTGGTGTGATTAATTTATGTTAGACTGGCATATGATTGTAATATAGCAGAATATGATCCAATCTAAGATTGATTGCGCAAAAGTCGACACCTATATGGCTAGCTTTAAACCAAAAAAAACTAAAGTAATTGTACTGCCGGGGAGGTTAAATTAATTAAACTTTAAACAACCAAAGATAAATCTTCTAAAGAAAAACAAAGAATAGACCAAAGCAGCTCAACGTATTGAAATTTGGCAAAATTTTACCAATGTGGAAATCAACTTTACCAAAGTTACTTTTCCCATCCCTAGGCATTGCAGTAGACTCATGACCTTGACTTACAATCGTATTTGAAATCATATTTACAATCGTATTTAGAATCAGATTTAGAATCGTATTTGGAATTGGAATTACGATCATAATTACAATCTTATTTGGAATCCTAATTATGATTGTATTTGAAATTTGGAATTAGAATCGTATTTGGAATCCAAATTATGATCCCATTATCCTATTTTGTACTACGCATGTGTTTCAAAGTACGATCATAAATCATAATCGATTGTGTTTAACTCGATCACACTGCCTGGTGGTGTGATTGATTGACCATAATTAGAATCTGATCTGGAATCCTAATTACAATAGTATTTAGAATCTGATTTAGAATCATATTCGGAATTGGAATGACGATCATAATTAGAATCTTATTTGGAATCCAAATTACGATCCTATTTTCCAATGTTGTACTACGCATGCGCTCCATAGTACGATCATAAATCGATTGTGTTTAACTCGATTACACTGCCTGGTGGTGTGATTGATTGATGTTAGACGTATGATTGTAATATAGCACAACACGATAGAATCTAAGATTGATCGGGCAAAAGTCGACACCTATATGACTTGCTTTGAACAAAAAAACTAAAGCAATGGTACTGCCGGGGAGGTTAAATGAATTAAACTCTAAACAATCAGAAATAAACCTTCTAAAGAAAAATCAAATCAAACAAAAGACCTAAGCAGTTCAACATAGTGAAATTTGGCAAAATTTTACCAATGTGAAAATTAAATGCAAAAGGGTGAAATCCACACTTCAACCATCCAGTAAACAATAATTGTACAAATAGTCTGAGAGCCTCCAAATGCCCACAAGTGTAATCATGCAGCTTCTTTAATAGGTAAGGTTGTGTGCAGGGTCCACAGCAGGTCCATCTCAAGCCTTGTATAAGCAGTAGTTGATTGTTTCTTGGGCCACACTCACAGACCAAAACCGTCTTAAAGCATGTGCTTAAATTTATTGGAATGTAAAACCAGCGGTATAAAACGAAAAAAATGAAAAAACATACATGACGCCCCCCAGGTTCAGGCCAGAGCCCCCTCTGATGCGTCTCCCTCTAAATGTAGAGCTTATTCATAGAGAATGAGCTCTACATTTAGAGGGAAATGCATCAGAGGGGGCTCTGGCCTGAACCTGGGGGCGTCATGTTGTGTTTTTTTTTTAGTTTTATACCGCTGGTTTTAAATTCCAATAAATTTAAGCACATTCAACCGTTTGAAAGACGGTTTTGGTCTGTGAGTGCGGCCCAACAAACAGTCAATGTGAAAATAACCTTAACCAAAGTAACTTTTCCCATCCCTAGGCATGGCAGTAGACTCATGACCTTGACTTTTTTTAATTCATGGCAGCCTATAATTAAAGTCTTTTGAATTAAACTGCATAAACAAGAAGGTTAATGAGTCTTCCTACAAAAAGGAAACATATAAATTTACAGCTGCTGGCCAGCGGCCTACTGGCCATTTATGAACAAGGGCCAAGTAACCATTTTTAATTGAAGTAACTATTAAATGTTGACTTCACCTCTCAGAAGCGTTTGTTAAGCACTTTTCCAATACAGGCACAAAAACGAAACCTTCCGAATGCATTATGATAATGCAGCGAGGATATTTTTTTAGCTCTGGAACCCATGGCAGCTAAGGACGCCTCTAATTGCTGGTCAGTTTTACGAGGCGCTTTTAACCGTTGTTCGGATGTAAAATGGGAATTTAATTGACGGTCAGTTTTAAAATGTACTTTTAATTGCCGGTCAACGTCAAGAAATATGTTTTGCAAGATTGGATTCGCTCTCTTTTGTAGACTTGATCGGTATAAAAATAAAACTAGTATTATAGAAAAGAGTTGCACTAATCCAGGTGGCGTGGCCAACATCCCAAAAAATATAAAGGCTAAACAATTAGATGGGGGAAGGAAAAACCCCACACCGAATTAAATTCCCCCTGGAAACGCCCCCAGGGGCAAGGGGACTTTAACGGCCACTTGAGTATAATCAGATGATATACAGTCAGCGGTTCAAAAAATAGCAATTTAATGAAAGTGGTAATTAAAAAGCATAGGGCATGTCAATGTCGGTCGATGTTACAACACTATTTTAAAGGTATTAGGAATTTCCACATAAAGTGGGTATAAATAAACATTTAGGTACACATATAAAACCGTATATAAAAGACATTTTTTGTTATCAATACGCTAGGATAAAGGTCCTGTATCAACAGGGTTAAACCCCAGATCTGGAACCCATGGCAGCTAAGGACACTGGTCAGTTTTACAAGGCGCTTTTAACCGCTGTGCGGATGTAAAATGGGAATTTAATTGACGGCCAGTTTTAAAATGTACTTTTAATTGCCGGTCAACGTCAAGAAATATGTTTTGCAAGATTGGATTCGCTCTCTTTTGTAGACTTGATCGGTATAAAAATAAAACTAGTATTATAGAAAAGAGTTGCACTAATCCAGGTGGCGTGGCCAACATCCCAAAAAATATAAAGGCTAAACAATTAGATGGGGGAAGGAAAAACCCCACACCGAATTAAATTCCCCCTGGAAACGCCCCAGGGGCAAGGGGACTTTAACGGCCACTTGAGTATAATCAGATGACATACAGTCAGCGGTTCAAAAAATAGCAATTTAATGAAAGTGGTAATTAAAAAGCATAGGGCATGTCAATGTCGGTCGATGTTACAACACTATTTTAAAGGTATTAGGAATTTCCACATAAAGTGGGTATAAATAAACATTTAGGTACACATATAAAACCGTATATAAAAGACATTTTTGTATTCAATACGCTAGGATAAAGGTCCTGTATCAACAGGGTTAAACCCCAGATCTGGAACCCATGGCAGCTAAGGACGCTGGTCAGTTTTACGAGGCGCTTTTAACCGTTGTGCGGATGTAAAATGGGAATTTAATTGACGATCAGTTTTAAAATGCACTTTTAATTGTCGGTCAACGTCAAGAAATATGTTTTGCAAGATTGGATTCGCTCTCTTTTGTAGACTTGATCGGTATAAAAATAAAACTAGGCGGAAAGAAAAAAAAATCAATAGCAATCTGATTAACAAGACGCACTAAAACTCAAAGCCTCCTTTTTTTTTTATTCCAGCTGTGCAATTCAGTTTAACATGAATGTCTCTATAATTAATGCAAATTATTTCGAATCAATATTTTAGCGAGTGTGTTGAAAGTAGCTGGAAGAAATTATTTATAAAATAAATTTCACCTTATATTTTCTGCTTTTACCACATAATTACACACAATTTACTGTCACAGTGCTATTCGCATTTCGCATTAAAAGTGTATTATATATTTATAGTCCGCTCAGTCTACAGACGAGGCTATGTAAAATTAACACAATCTGTCTCCTCCGAGTTACTAATTACCTTGCTGCAATCATCAGGTAAGAATGCTCATTTGTGTCATTATGTTGTAATTATATTATAGTTTGGAAGCAGCCAGCCTGTGTAAGTTCTGATTTACTAATGTCCAATTTTTGGGGGGTAATTAAAAAAGCTAATTACAACCATATTTGCATATTTGAATATACGTACTTCTTAAAAACACTGGCATTCATAGAAAAGAGGAAGTTAATGATTATTCAAAAGTTACACTTATCGTCCAAAACACGAGTGGTTACGTTCTGCAGATTTTCTAAATTTATAGGCAAAACGAAAACTGATTGACCTTAAGTTGGAGAGATGTTGAACACGCACTTCAAAATCTGGCAGCCTCTAAGTGTTTGTTCGTTATTTGTTGGCATTAATGTTTTGTTTCAAATTTTAATGTGATTTTCCACTAGTATAAAGGCCCCCATACACCTTACAATCTTTCCATACAATTTCTGTACAATCAACTTGTCTTCTACCAAACCATGTAATATGAGGACCTTTATTCATCATTCCATTCACTTGTATTATATCAGGGAGGACCACGGCAAGCAGTAACACAGCCAGTGATATATACACTTCCAATACATCATGTTAATTCTATCAGGGAGGGGACCCGGCAGATGTACAACAGCAGTGATATATACCTTTCCAATTCAACTATGATTCCTATCAGGGAGGAACCGGGCGGCACTACACCAGCAGTGATATATAGACCTTCCAATCACCCCTATGTATTCTATCAGGGAGGACCAGGTAATCCTAACATAGCAGTGATATATACCTTCAATCACTATGTATTCTAGCAGGGAGGACCCGCACTAACATAGCAGTGTATACCTTGCAATCACTATGTATTCTATCAGGGAGGACTCAGCCACTACATAGCAGTGATATATACATTCCAATCACTATGTATTATATCAGGGAGGACCTGGACTACATAGCAGTGAGTGATATATACCTTACAATCACTGTGTATTCTATTAGGGAGGACCCGGCACTACATAACAGTGGTATATACCTTCCAATCACTGTGTATTCTATCAGGGAGGGAGCAAGTTACACTTATTGACCAAAACACGAGTGGTTACGTTCTGCAGATTTTCTAAATTTATAGGCAAAACGAAAACTGATTGACCTTAAGTTGGAGAGATGTTGAAGACGCACTCCAAAATCTATCAGGGAGGACCCAGCACTACATAGCAGTGATATATACCTTCCAATCACTGTGTATTCTATCAGGGAGGACCGGGCACTACATAGCAGGGATATATATCTTCCAATCACTATGTATTCTATCAGGGAGGACCCAGCACTACATAGCAGTGATATATACCTTCTAATCACTATGTATTCTATCAGGGAGGACCCGGTACTACATAGCAGTGATATACCTCCCAATCACTATGTATTCTATTAGGGAGGACCAGGCACTACATAGCAGTGATATATACCTTCCAATCACTATGTATTCTATTAGGGAGGTCACTTTACTACACAGTTGTTGGTAGATCTAATGGAAATGGTATGGATTGATTTTAAGGTGTATGGGGGGCTTTAGATAAAAAAAGCGACATATGTGGTGAAGGACTGGCAAATTGCCTTGATGGGAAGAATGGGCAGTAGTGATGGCCTCCTTCTAGCCGGCGAGCAGTACCAGGGTTCGACCTGCCTCTGGCAGGATCAGGAGCAGTGAGATCCCGCTGGAGGAAGAATCTTGTCACTGAAGACTGAGTAGACAACCCAGTCTTAAAGTGAAAAGCCGGTGCGGTAAACCGGAAGTGACGCCAGTGACGTCACATCCGTCAACAGCAACCAGTAATTATGCGTTCCAGGGACCGGATGTGACATCACTGACATCACTTCTGTTTTTCCTGATTCAAATTCCCAGCCATTAAGTGAGGAAATTGAATCTGCCCGCGAACAGGTGGACTATTTTAAAAGTCTGATTCCTGGAAGGACATTGGAGAAGTTCAGTATGTATCACTTATGGGCAGTTATAGCTACTAGTTCAGTTTACAAATAGTGTTGAGCTTTTTTTACTTGATTTTCAGTCCGTCTTGTCTATGCACCACAAAAATCCCTGGGGACTAGCCATCCCTTGCTTGAGTTTCTCATGTAGCTCAAGATGTTTTGAATGTTATTTATCAGAAGTGATGGCCGAACTGCCTGCAAGGCGGACAGTTTGGCTGTAAACATGGATTTTCGCCCTCTTCCTAGCCAGCAAGCAGTATAGGTGTTGACCTACCGACCTGCCCTGTTCGCCGGTTAGAAGGAGCTCACTTTTCTTCCTCCGGCGGGATCTCGGTGCTCCTTCTCTTTTTACTAGAAGACCAGGCATTAAGCCTGATCCGCCCTTTCGTGGACAGACCTGGCCGAAGTGCAGCCATTACGATTTATCAGTTTTAACCTTCCTGGCGGTTTGCCCAAACCCAGGTGAGAGTAAGTTTTAGTGTTGATCACGAATATTCTAATCGCAAATTTGTATTGCGAATATCGGCACTTCTAGTGCTATATATTCCTATAGGGGGAATATTCATGATTTTTACATTAGTACCCTGAACTTCCATGCATTGCGTTCGCAATATGCGCATGTACAAGTGCCAATTAAGGTTATAATGGCTGCAGATCACAAATTCTTGAATTTTCAGATTTATTGTGAATATAAGGTAAAACATTAAGAAATTTGTGAATAGTGTTGAGCAGCATAAGGTGTATTCGAGTTTGCATAATTAAGCGAATATAAAAATCTGTGCATGTATCCATTTGCAATGCGCACACATATGCCCGATGTATGCTGGTTAACAATGTTGAAGCATAATATGATGAATATCCTCATTGCGAATATCCGAGCGCACATTTGTGAAATATTGCAAATTGTTGAATGGCGGATAATAGTTGAATATATTCAAATTTAGAATATTCTCGCTCAACACTATTTGCGAATACGAATATTGTTTATGCTGCTTGTTACTAGTAAGGGTAAGTTTCCACATAAGTCAGGACCCTCTCAGCTAAGCTAAGCTCCCGACGTAGCAGATAGACATTGCCTGCACGGCGGATGGTCTGTCTACACATCTGCCGGTGCAGAAACTCAACGCTTTCGACTACGTTGAGTCTTGCAGCAGCGGAGCGTCTCGGCGCCGTGAAGACAGATCCTCCGCCGAGCAGGTAAATGTATCTGCTACATTGGGGTCCCATCGTATGTGGAAACAAGGCCTGAGTTTCTTTAGAGTGGATTGAGGGTCTACTCTATTGCTATTTAGGGGATGGGAAACCCAACCCGTGAGAGATATTAGTTATCCTCGGCCTCCTTTGAGTAAGTTTCTTTACAAACCAAACTCACAGGTGAGGGTAAGTGGGCATACTTTCCTATGCTCAGCGATTCTAGTCGATTCTGGCACCACCTCGTTAGTTAGGAAGGCAGCATCGATTTTCTGCCCCACACATGTGTTGAGGGTAGAAGTTAGGGTGGGAAAAACCAGCAGAGAACAATGTTCTCTTCTTTGATTACCCATACCACATTGTTAAAAAATGGCAGCAACAGGGAGGTTAAATGAATGTTTGCAGTAGTGCTCTTCACTTGGCCTCTCGCTGGAAGGTTAGACGTGATCATTCCCGCCAATGTACTTATTATGTAACTAGCCTTGTGTACCGCTGGATGTAACTAAATATTGAGCTTGCAATATTAGGCTGTTAGGATATCTTGATATAGTTAAATAAACATTGTATTCAGATGTCACATTGTGTCAGCCAGGGAGTTCTGTTGAACCTTTTATCTTGGTGTCAGAAAATGTCAATTTATCTCGGAGGCAGCGTATACCTTTCAACGAGAAATAGAAAAACGTTCAATTTGTAAAATGAGTCAGAGCTCCAGACTCAGTCGCACTGTCATAAAAAAGGGAAGATTGTCAGACAGAACTGGGAATAAAACCCTAACGCAGAGTGCTGACGAGTCCCACAGCACCAGCATGTAACAGTGTCAATGGTCCTCGACCACATATCAACATATCACTCAAAGAACTCCGCCAAAATGTTTTGTGCTCTTGTGACCACATCTGAACTTTATTGCCTCCGTTTTGCTCTACCTTCTTTTTTACAAAAAGTTTTTACCACATAGTTTTCAAACAATGCAAATGTCTATCTAATATGCGACTGTCTACTAGTGATGAGCAGCATAGGCAATATTCATATTTGCGAAAAATCCAGTGTCCGGTTAGCGAGTTAACGGTCTTTTATTCAATCATCAACTTTTGAGGGTCGGTCGCTGAAGGTGGGCAGGCTACCATTCCCAAACCACCAATCGATCAGATCATTTGGCATGGACAATAATTTGGAATTCCAATGGAAATTCGTTTTGTCTATGGCCAACTTTACTCAGAAGCTGTCAGGATCCAGAGCAGAAGGAGCGACCACTGACATCCAGACAGGCAAATGTGTGTATTATGCACTTACAGAAACAAACCAAACAGGTGCCAAAATAGTTCAGTGTCCAGGATTCAAGGTTTAGAATCAGAGGAGTAAAGAATGCTCAGCCAGCATGGGTGAGTGAGGCACACCTATATAGCCTTAAGGCTAACAAGACAGGTGACCTCAACCCAGCCCATGCCTGCAGGGAGCCACCTGCTGGGAAGGGCAAGCACAGTGCCAGCAGCAGTTGGTACCCGGTACAGCTACATCAGAGTTGGAACAATTTTAGGTTAACTCATCTTTATATATAACCTCAGCGCCTTATTCCTAACTCACATAGAAACTCATTAAAGCGGGTTTAAACTAAAATTAAAAAAATGCACATATATGATATAGACACATTACTTACCTGTTAGCAGTTCAGATCCTGGAAAACTTCTACACAAAAACAAATAAAACATACTTACCTTTTTCATATTTTCACTGATGGTAGCATGTTGATTAAGGCAAGACGTAACAAGCTGCAGCAGGGGTTACTGGGAATTCTCTCCCATAAGCCCCTGTGTCTCAGTCTCACAGATGTGACGTCAGTGTCACATCTGTGAGACTTTGTGAAGAGGGGAGAGAGAAGCCTCTTTTCACTCAGCCGACAACAACCCCCCCCCCTTCTCCTACACAGACAGAGAATTGCTGTCTGTGTAGGAGTGGGGGGGGGGGAGGGTGGGTTGTTGTCAGCTGCTGGCTGAGTGAAGAGAGGCTTCTCTTTCCCCTCTTCACAAAGACACAGGGGCTTATGGGAGAGAATTCCCAGTAACCCCTGCAGCTTGTTACATCTTGCCTAAGCGATATGTAACACAGTGGGAGGGGTTGTCTCTAAAAATGCAACCCTCCTGCTGTCAGAAATAGTTTGGGTTTTTTTAGTTCGTGATCTCTGCTGTACCGGCTGAGCTGCAGCCGATACTGCAGAGTGACCTAATAGGTCGTAGGTCCGCTTTAAGTAAAAAATAAAAAAATTAAGAATGTGCATACATGAGCTTGATCAACTTTTGCTTTGTTTTAAAGACTTCTTTATAGCTGATCTCCAGCAAGAAAACATAAGACAAAACAACTGACTTTAACCACTTATCACTTAGATGGAGATCTATGTGTGATTACACAGCACAAGAGGCAGACATATGACCGCTTAGATGGGTAGCTAGCTTTTAGTCTATGGTCAGAATATTGATTGACAGAAGGTAGGTTTTGGGGTAGCAATGGGTTGGGTGGGAGTAGAGATGAATAGGAGCAGAACAGGGTCCCCATCCCCCTTTGAAAAAACATTGAAAAGGATTGTAACTGGATCATTGTTGGAGCATGAGGAGCATGGAGTTGAAAATTGTACAAGTGCCCCATGGACAGTCACTGAGCCATGACCAAGTTGATTTGTGGTTGATCCCAGAATGGAAGCCATGATATTTTTATTGAACTGCCAATGTAACCCTCTGAGCCTTTCACCTGTGGCTCCCCTATGAAAAACAATGTCACTTCCTTTAAATGGAGGCCAACAGTATGGTGTCCCCCCCCCCCCCCCCCCCCCCCCCCCCCCCCCCCCACGACCCAGAAAAGATGCACAGATACTCCCAATCACTGCGGACTAGTCTGGGATAGATGAGTATCCTCAAGTGTTGCTCGGGGTAAACAATACTCTGGGGAAATGCTCAGGAGGCTAATAGATTTAGATGCATTTTAATATTAAAACTTAAAAAACAAAACTAACAATGTACCATGAACTTAAATTGTATAGTTTTACAGATTTTTTTTTAAATGACATTGCAGGAAAGTAATATTATATTCCATTTATGTGTGTTTTATTGAAGGCTGCTTTTTAACTTGCCTAGCCCAAAGCCATTTGTATTCTATGCAAATTCCAGACAAATTAAGGAAATGCCTTTTTTTTGCTATGTATTTTTAAACAGCAATTTATTTCCACCAGCGAGCTGTGTTAAAAATAAGAAGCTGACATGTTGATCCCCAAAGCTATGTAACTTCTTGTTAACTTATTGTTGCTTAAGTAGAGAATAATAATTATGCTTAAGAATTTGTAATGCGAAATTAATAAATCACGACCTCTGCTAAAGTTTAGATTTCCACCAGCCGAGTTAGATATTCTCGGGGAACAATTACCAGTGACGAACATCACATCCAAGTTTTAAAGAGCAAAAGCACTTGTCATCTCAGCATATTATAATATATGCAGAGGAAACGGAGGTTGGAAATATAATCTCCCAGGTTTCTCAGTTCCTCTGCTGTAATTTGACAGCTGTGCTGGGATCGCAAAAGGTCCAACTAGTTTATGTTTTACCATTTCCCCATCAAGTTGTCAATGACAAAGCCAGAGGCATATTTATCAGTTACAATCTGGGGGTTGGTGGGGGGTCATAGGAAGGGTCATCATAACTTATGGCGGCACTGTGATTTCAAATACATTATACTAAACTGTAAGCTGCTCCGGATTGTGTCACCAGTAGTGATGGCCAAACATCGGCCAGGTCCGTCCGCGAACAGGCGGATCGGACTTTTAAAAAGGTCGACATCCGCTTGTTCGCGGAGAACTTCACATTCCCCACCTGTTGGCAGGGAATTTGAATCAGAACTATACCAGAAATGACACCGCAACCTCACTTCCGGTATTTGAAAGGCACAGTGCCTTGTTCCTAAGCCGGAAGTGATGTTGGTCATACAATAATTCTTCCTCCGGTAAGACCAGGAATCATAGACTTCTTCTCACCTGTACACCCGTACTGTTCGCCGCCAAGAAGAAGAGCACTTCTGCCATCACTTGTCACCAGCTCCTGACCTGCAAGTGGACAGCAAATAAGGGAGATGGAGTCAGTAAAGCTAGCCACACATGCATCAACATTTGCCGGATCTTAGATTCAGTCCCCTTGTGTGATTGAAATATCAGCTGTCACTCTAACATTATTCATCTTACCACAAAAGCGTGATTGATTCAAAGCCAACCAATTCCTTTCCTCAGCCTTGTGCACATGCATAATACATATGAATAGTGTTGAGCGCAAATATTCGCAATTAGAACATTACACATTTGATAACTCACAATATTCCGCGAATGTGCGTTTGGATATTCACAATGGCGAGTATTTGTCATATTATACTAGGCGCTCTTTACCGGCATATATGGCGCATATCCGCGTGCATTGCGAATAGCGGTGCACAATGCAATGTTAGTCTATGGCATTTTATTGCGCGCACGTGTTCGAGTACACAGAGTGTAATTGCCGAATACGCACAAAGAAACGCGATGTAAGGCAATCAAATGTATTCGAACGAATAGCGAATACGGCTTTATTCATTTGTGAAATTATGCAAATTTACATATGCCACATGCCGCTCAACACTACATATAAATCGGATACAAAGTCTAAAATTTATTAAAATCTGAGATCGAAATACCTAGAAAAACTCAGATAATTGTGCCATTAACTGGAGTTAACTAACATGTCCGATTACCATGTACCATGTATGTCAAACTTAAAGTGCATCAAAGTGCCTCAAGTAAAGATTCAGGGGTGTTGGAGCAGGCTGGGATGTGTGGGGATTGGGGAAAGTTCCCATCCTAAGCTTTACTGAGGGTCCCACTCATTTCACGCAATGCCCCTGCTTCTTTGTACTCTGTCATTCAATTTTGACTAGTTGACCAAAATTTTTGGAGATTTAGAGAACATATGTAAAAGTGACCTTATTTAGATACTCCGTTGTATAAGACACACCATATACAATGGAAAGCATCATCCCGGAAAAATATCTGTGGGGGGCTACCGCTTGGAGCTGACCAGCAGAGCGGAACTTAAAGGAGGTCTTTCAAAGGCTGCGTGTGACAACATCCCTGTCTTCTGGTCCCAACAGGCAGAGCTGTGTATGTGAGCAGGTCACACCTTCGCATTATAAGAAGCAAAGTACATCTCATAGTGCTAACAATACGGTGAGTCATTATTACAACTTTTTTGATATGAAGTACATGCAAAAACTACAAGTGCTAGAGCAATATATCGATAGTTCAGAACTCTCAGAAAATCCTTTGGTAAACTTTTTACTTAAAATATAAATGTTTATAGTTATTCACTAGTTTAATATAAACACTTATTACATTATTTTAAATATAAAAATGAACATAACCTGATTCCCCCACTCTCCTGGACCTCTTACCAATTCCTAAAGGCTTAACAAATTAAAAATACCCATGTCTGGGATCCAGACAGGGGGCAACCAACACACACTGACACCACACTTGTATATGGTGAAAACTGTTTAATGGACTTACAGGAAAACATGAACCAAAACAGGACACTGAAGATCAAAGTTTAGGTAAACCAACGTTCAGACAATCAGGGGTCAGATTATCCAGGGTTCAGATAATCCAGATGAAAGATCAGGGGAACAGAGTTCAGGTTACAGGTACAGATTCAATGTCAGAGTTCAGGTACAGATCACAGGTAAAGGTTTAATGCTCAGGCAAGTGTGGGAGGGAGAGACACATCTATATAGTCCTTAGGCTAATAAGACAGGTGTCCTCAACCCAGCCCACACTTGCAGGAAACTACTCAGGGTAAGCGCAAACAGGTGGTACCCAGGATAGCCGGGGCACAGTGCCACCAGCAGGTAAAACCTGGGATAGCACCTGTCCTCACAATACCCCCCTCCTTAGGAGCGGCCACCACGTGCTTCAACGAGCTCAGAGTCCGTGGTGGTATTCGAGTCCCAGTGTCCACCATGCCGTGCTAGCTTGCCAACAGGCTGAAACCATCACCACCCCCAGGTGATGGTCAAAGATGAAAGTGTACATGGGCGCAGACTTGGTGCAGCAGGTCCTCTGGAGCAAATGCAGGGTAAAGGATGACCTCTGGAGAAGACACGGGGTACAGGATGACCTCTGGAGCAGACATGGGGTGCAGGTTGATCTCTGGATCAGACACTAAGTACAGAACGACCTCTGGAGTGGGCTTGGGGTGCATGACCACTGGAGCGGACTCAGAGTGCAGGACCACTGGAGTAAGAAGGCTGGTTAGCACCTTCAACAGAGGCTGAACCTCACTGGAGGCAAACAGCCCCCGACCCACCCTTGCATGCACTGCAGAGAAGCAGTCTAGGAGGTAGGATCTCGGGTGCAAACCCAGGCTCTGGCCACAAAGACATACATCTGCACATCACAGAGGTACATACATAAGGAAGGTCACAGCAATTGGGGGAGTCCACAAAACAAAAAAGTCCAGAAAATAGAAAGTGCAAGAGGGGATCCTAGGAAACAAAAAGGTCCTGGAGGGAAATTCAGTGTGTGCTGCACTGGTCAGTGGACCTGAGAATTCTGTCAGGGACCCAGACAGGGGGGCAACCAGGACAGGCAGCACACACTGACACCAGACTGGAATATGGTGAATACAGTTTAATGGACTACAGAAAACTGGAACCAAAACAGGACACAGAAGATCCAAGTCTCTCTATATTGCGGCATATAACCTAAGATTAGTGACGGCCATGTTCGTCCGCGAACGGGCTGAGCGGACTTTTAAAAAAGTCCGCCGTCCGCCCGTTCGTGGACAGATTCAAATTCCCCGCTGCTAGGCGGGGAATTTGAATCGGAAAACCCGGATGTGACGTCAGTGACGTCACATCCGGCACCTGGAACGCATAGTTCCTGGTATGCTTACCGGATGTGACGCCACTGACGCCACATCCAGGTGTGCGAGCCGGCTTTCCACTGAAATACTGGGTTCTCTACCCGGTCTTCGGTGGAAACATTCTTCCTGCGGCGGGATCTCGCTGCTTATGATGCCACCGGAGAAAGAATAGAGGGCTCCTTCACGCCGGCGGACAGGGCGGGTCGAACACCCGTACTGTCCGCTGGCGAGAAGGAGGGCGAACATGCCTGTTCGCGGCCGAACTGTCCGCCTTGCGGGCAGTTCGGCCATCACTACCTAAGATTGGGGCATATATCCTTTGAATCAAAGATTATGTGACCTATAGATATCATAAGATGTTTTAATGATATCTATGGGGCACATATGCCTTTAACGATGTATATGACACAACATTTGAATTACCATACTACAATGCTCCATAATGCTTTAAGTATAATTTAAAACAAGTTTTGTTATTTAAAAATTAATAATGTCTTGTAGCTATACATGCTGTCTTTTTATCATTAAAAATGCTGATACAAGTCAGTATAGATTGAAAATGTGCGGCCCTTTAGTGATGCCGCCGCTGCACTTGTGGCCCTCCATATCAACTCACTATCAGTTGCCCACCACTGCTCTAGAGACAACAGAGATAAAGATATAATGATCTGAGATTTCTGTAACCAGTCAGGTGAACAGATGTCTAGGCATTGGTCATGTGAATGAATTTGTTTATTTACTGTTAAGCTGAAGTCAGTACCTAGGCCTTTGTTGTGGCCCCCATACATGCACAGATATTAGCGGCCAACTGATTAAAAACGATAAATTTTTAGATCGGTCGACTGAAAATTGGTGCATGCCCACATGGTC
>CM070035.1:12665829-12688341 GCA_036250615.1 Ptychadena robeensis | reverse complement strand
TCTTCCATAAAGGCCAACTTTGTGCAGTGCATGACTAATAGTTGTCCTATGGACAGATTATCCCACCTGAGCTGTAGATCTCTGCAGCTAGTCCACCAGTCACCATGGGCCTCTTGACTGCATCAGCGCTCTCCTTGTTCGGCCTGTGAGTTTAGGTGGGCGGCCTTGTCTTGGTAGGTTTAAAGTTGTGCCATGCTCCTTCCATTTCTGAATGATCGCTTAAACAGCGCTCCGTGGGAAGTTCAAGGCTTTGAAAATCTTTTTGTAGCCTAAGCCTGCTTTACATTTCTCAATAACTTTATCCCTGACCTGTCTGGTGTGTTCTTTGTCTTCATGGTGTTGTTGCTCCCAATATTCTCTTAGACAACTTCTGAGGCCATCACAGAATAGCTGGATTTGTACTGACATTAGATTACACACAGGTGCCACTCTATTTAGTCATAAGCACTCATCAGGCAGTGTCTATGGGCAACTGACTGCACTCACACCAAAGGGGGCTGAATAATTACGCACACCCTACTTTGCAGTTATTTATTTGTAAAATGTTTGGAATCATGTATGATTTTCCTTCCACTTCTCACGTGTACACCACTTTGTATTGGTCTTTTACGTGGAATTCCAAAAAAATGTATTCATGTTTGTGGCTGTAATGTGACAAAATGTGGAAAAGTTGATACTTTTGCAAGCCACTGTAAGTAATGAGGTTTTGACTTTTAAGGGTTAAAATCCACTATTAACAAAATCTTGGAGGGATTTGCAATTAACTCACAAAGTCAGCGAGTCGAAATAAAAAAGAATAATTCGACCATTCCAGTCTCTATACCCAGAGCAACATTAAAAGCATGAAGGCGACAACACAATCTGATTTACGGAGGCAACGGGCTAGCATGGACCCAGTGCCCACAGCAAATAAAATCTGTGCAAAACTTTTATTTTTCTTTGAACATTTGGGAATAAAAGTTGGACCCTGGCTAGGGACACGTATCATTTCCTTTTTTTTTCGTTATTTTTTTAGCCCCTTTGGCATATTTGTCAGTTTCTTCTGTCAGTTACTCCTATACAATGAGGCCCTGGAAGAAAACAAGTTCCAGCAGCTTGGCAGTTGGTTAACTTGGGAGTTGATAGTTATGCTGGTCACTGATACAGAAGGATTACCCTCCTATATACAGCTCTGCAAGAATACAGATGACCACTCGTCTCCGGGTCTAGAGAACCAAGGATATCTGTATGACTGGTACGCCTGTAGCCTCGCTGAGAGCAGAAGTTTTATATTCCCTGTGTCAACCCCAGGGATGCAGAGCAGTTACACGACTGCAATAAAATAACATTCTCTTTCTGCTGCATAGAAACAAGAAGAGCTGTGAAGTCTATAAGAAAGTTATTACTGCACAAAAACTTTATTACATTCATGATATATCCATTTAAATGTCCTTTGAAATTATATGATAATTTGGGGTGAACTGCGACCACCATGGTGTGTTCCCTTCTTAAAGTGGATCCCAATTAACCAGTCAATTGTTACCCATAAAAGTTGTGTAGTGTCGGGGAGGTGCTTTGTAGCACAGCACCCCACATGACCAGATCCTTTCACGCATGTCTTCTGCTCATGCACCAAACATGGCTCACACACCAGTAAACGAAGGTCCACGCAGCTGGTAGGGGCTTTTTAGAGTTTATAAGGCTATGTTCCCATATAGGCGATTAATCGCTCTTGATTTAAATTGAGCGGGCGATCGACAAGGCATTTTTCACTTGCATTTTTTTTGTAAAAATCGCCCCCATTATAAAAAAAAACCGTGCCCACGGGGAGCCGTGATTCTGATCGCTGGTCCAATCATTTGAGTGGGGACAAGCCCATTTAACTGAATGGATGCGATCAACGGCGGTTTCCCCATGTGATGAAAATCGCGAGCGTAAGGTAATTTATCACCTATGTGGGAACAGCCTTAAAGGACTATGTACAGCTTCACCAACTCCCGAAGGCAGAGATGGGGATCAAGCATAGGAAATAAACTTTGCAGAGAGCTTTGCTACCAGGTGCTGAGACAGGGGGACAGGGGTGCTGTAGGCTCTCACCAAAATGACGAAGAATAAGCAGTACAGTCAGGGAGTCATGCTTAGCAACATGGTTTCCTCACCCAGGGATTCTCGTCTGGAACACATCTGGGTACGTTTGCTGACCCTGCTGACTTGGGGAGGCTCACCTATACCAAGCGAGCAAGTGGCGATGAAGGGTATCGGCAGCCCTGTGGGGCAGTAGCATTGACCTCCATATTGCTGAGGTGGCACCTTTACTGAGGACCATTCCTGGAACCTTTACTGAGGGTGTGAAGGGAGTGTAGGGAGAGCAGAGAATCACTGCGCTTTACAATGCACAATGATTTTAAAAAAATAATAACATGGGCCAAATGCTCAGAGGCTTAAACTTGTCAGCCTAATAGTATGTGATTACCCTCTGCCCTTGCTATGTGTGTGTA
This sequence comes from Ptychadena robeensis, assembly GCA_036250615.1. Lineage (NCBI taxonomy): Eukaryota > Metazoa > Chordata > Amphibia > Anura > Ptychadenidae > Ptychadena > Ptychadena robeensis. Next base: position 12,685,864 of record CM070035.1, on the reverse strand, counting down.
TATATCAAGGATCCCCACCCAAAGTAATGGCCATTGAACAGGGATGTAGCAACTTGGTCGATTTGGACCCCTTTGGGTTGAACGTTCAAGGTGGGCATACTTCAGTTTGTGAACAATAGATTGTCGCAAACACGCCACACCGATCGATTGTTGGGTAATCGATCGCAAAATCAATACACGTTGGGCTAGCTTTTACTGTATACCAGAAGAAGATTGCTGTTAAATAAAACATTATTTGAGGGGTCTGTTCTGATGTTCCATTGAGATGAGCTACCCTGGAACCCGTATCACAGATGCAGAGTGATAGTTTTTCAGTTTTAGGGAGTTAAGGCCCAGTGATCTTCTGCGGTCTCCCGCGATAAGAATCATGGCATGGTACCTGTAGGCAGGAAGGGGGGGGGGATGGGAAAGGACATCTTGCCCCACCCCGATCGCGTCCATAGAGAGTGAGAGGCTTTTCCGTAATTGGCCGAGAGGCAGTGCGACCTGCGATTTGAAACGCAGCTCAAGTTCTTGATTGCGGACCGTGGCTGGTCGCCCCTGATCTGGCTCATAGTCATGAATGTGCACGGTAAAAAACTGCATTTCATTCACTCTTTATGGGTGAGATCAGACAGGGTGGGGCAAGATGTCCTGTCCCACCCTGCCTGATCGCACCCATAGAGAGTGAATGGGCACGGTTAAAATGAGACACGCTTATTAACCGCGCCCATTCATGTCTAAGGCTGTGACCAGGGGCGATTGGATGCGGTCACACCCTGTCCAGTCCCCGATGTGGGGATAAACCCCATCAAATACATGGCAGGATGCGATTTAAATTGCGCCGCGCAACGGGTGATCGCTAAAGGGGGGACAAGCCCTTAGGGTAATTAGCTACCCGCATATTATGCAGGTTACTTGACGGGGTGGCACAGATCGTCACAACACTGAAACATCCTGAAAACTGACCCTGGGTGTCACAGGCCAAAAAACTTAAACTTGATGAATCCAAGATTCTCCCAAACCACGGCGTGTTCCCTTTAAAGGTTTTCTGAAGATGTCAGCTAGAAAAGAAAACATGCTCTCCAGCTGGAATATAATTGTAGAGAAAAAATGTTTGCTTGTATTATACATTTTAAAGGACATCAAAATTAAATTACAATCCGGTGGTACCACTATAAATATAACGTAAGATGTTTTTCCTATGTAAAGTAGAATGCGCACTCCGAGACTTGGAAGTTGTGCGTTTACATAAAAGCCGGAAGAAGAGAGGTAAATGAAAAGGAATTGCTACATGGGCGATTTATAAATGAACTATTTTGCAAGCAAGACGCGCTTGTGTTCCTTTATGTCTGATTGCCGTCTGAGGACCGAACCAATAGGAAATGGTACTTTTACTTGGTAAATGGAAATCGAGAGCACATAAAAGTCACAAAACTGCACTTAATGTGGAAACTGACTTCTTCATGCTTCTCCCAACTGGGTTATACACGGACAATTCCCCGTGTCCTTCTTTATTCTATGGGAAGCTTTCTCAGCGTCACAAAACATTACTTATAGAAACCTCCAGCAAAGAAAATCATCCAAATCGTATATATCGTATATATTTATACAGATAAAGTTCAACTTTTACTTTCCTCTGAGCTAACATGATGTTGAACAAGCTCAGCATAATCTTAAAAAAAATATACAGACCTGCTGTTCTCTGGAACCATATGATAGATTCCATCTTGAGCTGCCAGTCTTCTGGGGGTTCATTAACTGTTGTATAAGGAATGGCCACTGGGGGTGCCAGATATTGGTTTTCAATGGAGAAAATTTATTTCCTATTGTCTTCAATGTCATTTGAGGTGAGGTGAATTTTCATCTAAGTGGAGGAGCATCAAAGCGGTTGTAAACTCAAAATAAAAAATCATCCACATACATCACATTGACATAATACTCACCTGTCAGCAGTTAACATCTGTGAAAACTGCTACACAGAAGAAAAAAAAAGGTACTTACAATCTTCACTTCCTCATTACCTAAGGCGCCATCCATGTGCTGCATATGTGTGTTGCAGTCTGCATAGGAGACAGGAGTGAAGCTGAAGGATGACCTTGTAGGAGACAGGAGAGATTGAGACTGAAGTGAAACAGAAGGATGGGGGTGACACTAGGTGACAGGGAGGGATGGTATTTGATGTGAAGTAGACGGATGGGGATGAAACTAGGTGACAGGGAGGGATGGAATTTGATGTGAAGCAGAAGGATGAAGATGTGGAGGTGATATGGGGGTGACATGGATTTGGGGGCACACAGGTAGGCTGAGGATGAGGTTAGGTTGATAGGAGGTGATGGTGGAGGACACAGGAGGATTTGGGGCACTGCAGTGACAGAACACCTCACATGTGACTGTCATTGTTTCTCTGCCCCTCACAGCTCCTGTGTCCTCCATCCTCCTGTTCTTATCACGAACATTTTGACAGCTGGCAGCACAAGCTCTTCTCTCCTCACTCTGTAAGCAGAGCGGGAGAGGGAGGGGGTATTTCTTATGCTGACAGAGCAGGAGCTGCAGATGGCAGTACATAGGCTGTGACAGTGACGTCACAGAGGACAGGCAGAGCTGAGCATGATGGGGTTGCAGAGACAGCTGATGATTTCCCAAGAGCCCTTTCAGCTATCACAAGCGCCCAGGCACGATGTCACAACGTGGGAGGGGCTACCTCGAAAAACTGGCCCCTGCTGCTTTCAGATTTAAATTTTTTTTTAAGCAGTGTTTGCAGTAGCTATTGGCAGTCTGATGCCGATAGTGGAAAGTGACCTACAACATGGTAGGTCCACTTTAAAATTTTTGAGTTGAAACAACTTTGAACTCTATTCATGCAAAATGCTACCTATGATACAACCCTACGTCTTTTTTTTTATGTTCTCTCAATCCCTTGATACATCACCAATTTTGGTGATTATACCATGTTTGCAATTATCTCACAAAGTCTACTTGAAAAAATCAACCAACTCATGTCAAAGCAGTGATGGTAAAAAAAATCCATAGGGACAGCTAAGCATTGATCATTGGTAGTTTAAGTGGGCACTGATACTCGAACAATGGTGTAAGAGTGTGAGTTGATAACACCAATGGCAGAATAAGGCATTACCTATGGGAGATCAGATAAAAAAACATTGGCCAATAGGAGAAGAGTCAGAGTAGGAGATGACCAAAAGTGGAAGGAATGTGGCAGGAGACGACCATTAACCAATATAGGAAGTTACTCTTCCCTTAAGCTGACCATTGTGAAGATTACTGTTGACCAATAGTGATGAGCGGCATAGGCAATATTAGAATTTCCGATATTTCGTGAATAATTCTACTAATATTCGATTCTACATTCGTGAATATTCACAATTGCGACAATAGATTCACCTCATAATTACCTTCAAAATTAATGGTCACATGTGCTATTTATTTTCGCATTGCGAATATATATATTTACAATCCATGCCCATAAGCATCCCAATGGTGAATATCATAAATATTCGAAATTGTGAATATCTGCCGGCATATTTGTAAAATTTGCAAATTCTCGAATAGCTGATATTCGCTGAATATATTCGCAATTCGAATATTCGAGCTCAACACTATTGACCAATGGTAAAAGGAACAAGGCAGAAGGTGACCATTAAACAATTAAGGAATATTCTCTCCCCCTGAGCTGACCAGTGTAAAGATGACTGTTGATCAAATGGTGGAAGGAACAAAGCAGGGCGTGACCATTAAAAAAGATTACTGTAGACCAATGGTGGAAGGAACGAAGCAGGAGGTGACCATTACCCAATAGGAAATATTCTCTTCCCTTAAACTGACCAGTGTAAAGATGATTGTTGACCAAATTGTGGAAGGAACAGAGCAGGAAGTGACCATTAACCAATTGGGAAATATTCTCTTCCCTTGAACTGAACATTATAAGGATGACTGTTGACCAAAAGTGAAGGGAACAAAGCAGAAGGTGACCATTAACCAATAGAGAAAGATTCTCTTCCCCTGAGCTGACCAGTGTAAAGATGATTGTTGACCAAATGGTGGAAGGAACAAAGCAGGGTGTGAACATTACAAAGATTACTGTAGACCAATGGTGTAAGGAACAAAGCAGGAGGTGACCATTAACCAATAGGAGGATATTCTCTTCCCCTGAGCTGACCATTGCAGGTTTTTAGCATTTGTTTAGCATTTGTTAATGGGGGGGGGTTCCACATGCGTCGGGCCTCCCACCACTAAGCGTATTGCTTGGCGGGAGGTCCCGACGGAGCACATTCACTTACCTGCTCGGCGGATGCTGTGTTTTCACAGTGCCGAGCCGTTCCACCGATGCAAGGCTGAACGTAGCTGAGTACGCTAAGCCTTTGCATCGGCAGATGTCTAAACACAGCATCTACCGGGCAGGTAAAGTCTATGTGCTCCGTTGGGATCCCCGCCAAGTAATACGCTTAGCGGATGGGGTCTCGACGGATGTGGAAACATAGCCATAGAACGTTAATATTTATATTACATAACGTTAGTTATTGATCTAATGATTAGGATAATGTGATGGCCTCCACACCAGGAGTCATCTTATGACTGACTTTATGATTTTACTTCCTGTCTTTAAATAAAATAAATGATGTAATTAAACAAAAAACCATCACACATGGAGTCCTCAGCTGTGCTGCAATGTTACACCACAAATATTCGATTGTCTCATGCCAAGAAGAAGAAAAATAGCAACGCACACAATGTATAAATCAAACTTACTGTGTTAAATGTTTATAATGAGTCCTAGAATAAGAGCAGAGGGGTGTGCTGACTAAATATAAATGAATATTGCTGCTGAACAACATGAGTTAAATCAGGACTCCAATGGTAAACCTGAACTCCTACTTGTTTTGGCAAGGGGATGACAAGAGGAAGGTGTGCTTAACTTGTTCCTCGCTCCTCTGGCAGCCAGCACCCTTCTATATTGCCCGACACTGGAATCATGCAGACCCTTGGTGCTCATCTCTGAGCTGGTATGATGGCGGCTGTCAGGATCAGGTACTGAGGGGGCGACCAGGCAAGCAACACACACTGACATCCAGACAGAGGTGGTGGTGACAAAAAACGTATTTAATACAGACTTACAGGCAGGAACAAACACAGTGGCAAAAGTCCAGGGTACAGGGGTGTACAGGGTTCAGGGTTCAGGTTCAGGGACAAGAAGCATGAAGCCAGGGAAAGCATGAAGTCCAGACAAGCAAGCAACAGCAACAATGAACAGCAAGCGTGGTCTGGATGAAGCACACCTAAATAGCCCTAAGCTAACGAGGAAGGTGTGAGCTCCACACAGCCCACGCTTGCAGGGAGCCACCTGCTGGTGACTGTGGGACCAACCCATGGATGGGCAATCACAGTGCCACCAGCAGGCGGTGACCAGAACAGCCGGGGTCCTGGTAGTGGCGTAGCACAATCCTAAAAAATATTCTTACCTGCTGGTAAGGAAGAAGGCTGCGTCCCACTCACTAAGTGAAAGTCAAAACCACATGCTGTCAGTGCCTCTGATTCCTGGTACTTGCATGCCGGCCAGGAGGATTGCCGGCCAGAGTATCCGGCCTCCACTCAGCCGCTGGTGGCCCAGGGTGCTTGTTCCTTTAGTCCATAAGATGAACAGAGTTTTTTGGGGAACTGTCCTCTCTGTATGAAGAAGCCACAATGAAATACATTTTGGTGGGTGAAGTGATATCCACTTGAAAAGTAGGCTGGGAAGAGGTGCCTGTAAAAAGTATTTTTCCTTTTATTTGGACACAAATTAAATCAAGAAATCCATCACTAGAAATAGTGAGCGTTTTGTGGGACACTTGCCACTTCTTGAGGATGAGCGGTGTGAATATTTATTCTTTGTCTGTTGGTGGAATAGGTCATACAACAAAGAATTCCGCCTTGCAGCTTTTTTGAAAAAATGTTGTTCAAGAATTCTTCCACTGGCCGGATCTTTCTGCTCCTGATCTGGCCAGCGGAAGCATAGTAACCTTCTTTCCCGCTAGTGGCCACTCTCTGTATTTTCAGACTGATACAGGAAGACCGGCAACAGGGGAATCATGTGCCTATTCAGAGAAGGGAACTACAAGGTCTTTTCGAACAGCAAGTAAGTATTGTGAGGGTCCAGCTTTAAACGCTGTTTCCAAAATATCCATCCACACGTTTGGACAGGGGTTAATATCAGCATGACAAAAAAGTCAATAAAAAATGCCAAGGCTTTGCACCGTTCCAACAAAGGTTCTTCCTTTATCTTCAAGACACCTAAATGGCCTGACTCTCAATAGTTAATGGGCCACACACTACTTTTGTGCCCTTGGTGTCTGCTGCTCCAGCAGCACTGTGTCTCCAACTTCATAAGGGAACCCTGACTGAGTGGGCTCATTTTGTGGAGATACACCCAGCTCACTTGCTGACTTCCATCAGGTGTAAACTCTGGCGTGTGTACCTGGAATAGAATAAGAAGGCCCATCCAGTTCCTTCCCTCCCATTCCAGAACCCAGGACCCAGAAACAAAAAAATAAATAAGCACTGCACAATAATCTATTGTCGCTGTCCAACACTTTCCTGGACTCCTTTCAGGATACACCTGATGGTCAATTTACACTGTGACAGACAAAAGGTCTGTCACAGTATATCTATATATTTGGATTGTGGTCAACTTTACCACTATCATGTTGGCTCAAAGGTTAGATAAAGTTTGATTCAATATTTTTCACAAGGTTCACATCCCACCTGCCACATGCCTAAAGATACCTCCCCCCTGCAGTTTTTTCCCCTAAGTGTAATCCCTGAATTCAGCATTGCAGCATTCAAAGTTATATTTGACAGTAAGGCTGAGGCTCCACTGATGCAGAAAGAAAAACACATGTAGTGAGCTGTCTGGATTAGCTGCGGGTTTTCAACACCATAAATGGACTAAAGACCATGGCTTAACCATGTCCAATCCACATCCATTGATTTTGGGACACGGATTGTTGCACATTGGGGACAAAGGTAGCAGTTCAGGCCAGTCTAAAAATACACGCCGGAGCCGCTCTCAAACCGCCCCAGTGGAGCCTCAGCCTTAAGGCAACAGGCCAGGGTGGGTATCAGTGGTCAGTAATAAAGATGGTTGAATTTTTTCTTTTGAGCAGTTAAACTTTGTGAGTTGATTGCAAAGCCCCTGAGCATGGCTTCGTCATCAAACTTGCAGACGATGCAGAGAGTGGTTGAGTGTATGCTACAATAAAGAAAGTATTACTCTAACAAAAAGTTTTTGCATAAATTAAGTCAAGTGGAAGTAAAAATGTTGACATTCATTTATGCAAAAACCCCACATGTTAGAGCAATACTTTATTTTTTAAATGTTCCCCCAACCCTTCTCTACATCCCCAGCAATGTTGGTGGTCATACCATGTTCAGGGGCTTTGAAATTAACTCACAAAATCAGCCAGTCAAATAAAGCCCCCCATAGACGGGCCGATTACCGGCCATAGTTGTGGCTGACCGACCGCCGTGCTCGCTCATGCCGAGCACATAAAGGTCGGTCAGCCGCAACTATAGAGAAGCCCATCTTGAGGATCCAACCAAAAGAGCCGGCAGGTCGGATCACACACGGGTCCGCCCTGCTGGTTCTTTTTCTGCCCGATCCTCTGATCCTGAGCTGCAGGCTGTTAACTCGGAGGGGGGGTCTCCTCCCCCTCCGAGTTAATTGGCTACAATCTGACAGGAATCGCATGTGTTAATGGAACACACGGGATTCCTGTCCGTTCTCTAGCCGACTCATCATAGCGTGGTGACGTCACCGCGCTGTGAGGAGTCTGCTAAAAGCCGGCCATAGATCGAGATGTCTATGGCCAGCTTTAAATTCGACCATCTCTAGTCAGTGGTGGATGTGGAGGTTGTTGGGAATGTTGCCTTATTAAAGAGGACAAGCGACACTGCTCGGAATGGCAATAAAATACATTATGTGAACACACAGCTCCCAACATTCATTATGAAACAAGCAAATATAACCGGACAGAAATGTCTTCTGATTAGCTTGCCTGCTTACATAAAAATGAAATGTGCTACAACTTATAGAGCCATTTAAATAGAAATATAATTCGACTTTCTACTGCAAATGAATACTCATTAGGCATGAAATAGAAGAAGCAATGGAAGGCTTTACTCAGAAATAATTGTCAGATTCTCTAGATTTTTCTATTTGGAGCTTACACAACTTTGACTGGCATATACCTTGTTTCCCTAGGAAATAAGTCATACACATAAAATAAGCTGTAGCAGAATTTTTAAGCATTTGCACAATGTAAGCCATACCCCGGAAATAAGACATAGTGATGGGCCTGGCTATGCAGCGTACTGGTATCTGCACAATCCATGCATTGTGCCAGCTGTTATCTTGGAGGTGATCGGAGAGATGCAGGCAGCCCCATTAACAAGGTCCGCTCCACATGGTGGGTCCTGGTAGTTCTGTGCATGCTACAAGCTGAGGCATAGAGGGAGACATAGAAAGTGAACGTTTCCTCAGTGCAGTGAGGAGCTGGATGCTCTGCTTTAGGTTTAGTGTGTCCCCAGGGGGAAGAAGTAGATCTGTGGCTGCCATTTTACTCAGCACTGCAAGCTTCTCTCCCCCAGCAACAGTCTGTAGGCCACTCACACCCCACACAAACACCCCCTGAAAATAAGCCCTAGTGCAGACATGGGCAAACTAAGGCTCAGGGGCCAAAACTGACCCTTTAGTCTTTTAATTTGGCCCTTTTTCACCTTGGTGTCAAGACGCTCTGGCTCCCCTCATTCCCTGCAATAAGTAAAGATAACACCTAGAGGATGATTGTTTAGATTGTTTCCTAGAGGCCGTAGTTTCCTGCAATAGAATGTTTAATCTTCTCTATCAAAAGCTTCTATTTATTATTTTTTTTACATATTTCTTATTTTAAAACATCCTGTCCTAACAACAAGGACTTAGGACCCCCATGCCGGGCGGCCCTTGCAGGCTCTTGGTCCGCCCCCTATGCCACATTTTAAAACCCATTGTGGCCCACAAGTCAAGTAAAAAATTAGCCCACCACTGCCCTAGTGTGTCTTCCTGAGAAAAAATAAATATAAAGCCCCCCATACACCTTTAGATCACTCCATACAATTTCCTTAAGATCAACTGACAACTATGTAGTACCAGGTCCTCCCTAATAGAATACATAGTGATTGGAAGGTATAGATCACTGCTAGTAGTGTCGGGTCCCCCTGATAGAATACACCAGTGATTGGAAGGTAATATCATGCTAGTAGTGCCAGGTCCTCCCTGATAGAATTACATAGTGATTTGGAATAGGTTATATTCACCTGCTATGTAGTGACCAGGTCCATCCCTGTAAAGAATACATAGTATTAAGGTATCTATCACTGCTTTATGTAGTGCTGTCCTCCCTGAGGAATACATGTGATTGGAAAGTATATATCACGCGCACATGTAGTTGCTGGACTCCCTATAGAATACATAGTGATTGGAAGGTTATTCACTGCCTATTAGTGATGGGTCATGACCCTGATAGCTACAAGTGATTGGAAGCGTATAGATCATATGCTATGTAGTGCCAGGGTCTCACCTGATCGAAACCTTAGTGAGTGGAAGTATATATCACCAGGGCTATGTAGTGCCGAGTCCTCCCTGATAGCAATACATAGTGATTGGAAGGTATATTATCACAGCTAATGTAGTGCTGATGGGTCCTCCCATGTAGAATACCATAGTGATTGGAATGATATATCCAGCTATGTAGTGCATGGGTCCTCGCCTGATAGGAACTACATATTGATTGGAAGGGATATATCACGGCTATGTTACGTGCCAATGGTCCTCCCTGTAGAATACATAGTATTGAAGGGTGCTAGAAAGGTCCTCTATTACATTTAGAAGAAAAGTGGATTGTACAGAAATTGTATGGGAAGATTGTAAGGTGTATGGGGGGCTTAAAACAGTGTCTTATCTTCGGTGAAACATAGTGATACAGTAGTTCATGTTGGAATATAGTTACATTTATTTATTTATTTTTATAAAAGAAAGACTTTATTTTTGTCACGTGGATAATCTTCTTCAGCATATAATGCAAACAATGATTTTTCCAAACAGATAAATAACATTGTGATGTGTCTATTTGCAACTGTGTTTATCATAGAAAACCAACAGAGTCCACAGAGAAAAGGTAAATCTGCTGTGTATGGAAGAGGAAGATTCTACAGATATAAAGATTCACCCACACATCTCTAAACTTGTCTATTCCCTGAGCAGTCATTTCATATTCTCACATTGATTGTAGACTGGGGTAAAGAATTGACCAAGATGAAGTAGGAATAGACTTGTAGAACTTAGATACCAAACTCTTAGATGAAAACAACACCGCCAATCCATATTGTATCTTTGATACTGGTAAATCTCAGGACGATTTCATCAGAGAGATTTGAAAAGTAAACTGACCGATCTTTCTACTGGAAAGAAAGAACTGGTGTACATGAAGTTAGTACCATCTGTGACATCACTGGTGTGTAGTGGTTGTGTATGTGTGTGTGGGGGGGGGGGGGGGGGGTTGCGGCCTTCACTGGGTAACATGTGACACCTGCCGAATCATAGTATGGTTCATTGCTGTAGATGTAGAGATGAGATGTAGTAAATATTCGAATTGTGAACATATTCAACGAATATCAGCTATTCGAGAATTTGCAAACTTCACAAATATGGCGGCAGAAATAAAAAAAATTAAATATTTGTGATATTAGGCACTGGGAAGCTTGGATTTGGCCATGGATGTTTAATATAGCATGTTACCATTTCATTTTAAAAGCAATGGCTATGTAATTCATTTCGAATGTTCGAAATTGCGAATATCGAATGAAACATAAGTAGAATATTCATGAAGAATTGCGAATTCGATTATTGCCTATGCGGCTCATCACTAATAGCAAATAAACAGCATTGCTGTAGCACATGTATTTTATGCATAAATTAAGTTTAAAGTTACTGTATATACTTGAATATAAGCCAAGTTTTTCAGCCCAAAAAACGGGCTCAAATAGCCACCCTTGAATTATACTCGAGTCAGGGTCAGAGTTAGGGTAAGGCTCCACTTGGGCAGTTTGGGAGTGAGATTTTCTACATTTGCGAATATTCAAAATGAATGGCATTTATTTTTGCATTGCAAATTGAATATTCGCAAAACTTGCGAATGAACAAATAACCAATTTTCGCTGAATATATTTGCAATTAGAATATTCAAGCTCAACACTAGTGCCTGCGTCCATTGAAATCAATGGACATGGTTTTGCCGCAGGTTTTAGGCCATTGACAGTTTATTGACTGTCAATGGACTAAAAAAAAAAAACACGAGTAAACAGAGGGGAAACCAGACAGAAAAACATGCTTTCTGCATGTGTTTTCCTTTCCTTCATCAGGGTACCACTTACCTGTCCCAGGTGTTCCCTGGTCTCCCTGTAGGCACCAGCAGCCTCTGTGAATTATTTGATGTTTTTCCCATGTGTTTCCGAGATCGGCTCATTGAAAAACTGCAATACACCGCCATCTAGTGGACACCTTCAACTGAAAACTGCACTACTTCTTTTAATGGAATTTTTTTTTCATGTTTGAATCATAAGAAGTGCCTTGAAAACCCATCCTGTAATAACAATAAATCTGTGTTCTCTCAACTCTATTGAGGATGTGGCACTAAGATTCACCTGTTTGATTAATTCCTAGGGGATTTTCTCTATATTTTTTTAAACATCTACCAACATTGAAATGTCCTATGTTTTTTGTTTTTTATTAATCATGGTTATTAAATTATTATTAATTTGAACTTTATTTACCTTGTTTATCTTATACCGATGGCCGTTAAAGTTCACAGGGGGAATTTAGATTAGTGGTGGGGCTCTATTTTGATCCCCCCTCTATCTCCAGATATATATATTTTTCTCATTTAGAATACTCTCCTATCTGGCTTTGCATTTCCCATCCTCGGCTTATACTCGAGTCAATACGTTTTCCCAGTTTGTAGGTAAAATTAGGTACCTCGGCTAATACTCGAGTATATAAGGTAAGTCAAAAAATTTCATTTTGGTGAGGATAACATGTTCAGGGGCTTTGGAATTCACTCACAAAGTCAGCAAGTCAATCAATCTCTAATCATGTATACTGGTGGAGGTTTAGCTCACTTTCCATGACACTTTTCTCTCCCTTTGTTATGGTTCAAATTTAGACCAGAGGTTCCCAAACAGGGGGGGGGGGGGGGGTGTGAAGGTTTTTCAGGGGGGCGCTGGCCCTCATTCTTAACCTGTGTTTGAATAGGGAGGGGGGGGCTCGATAATGTTTCTAAATAGAAAAAGGGGGGTCCTGCAAGGAAAGTTTGGTAACCACTGGTTTAGACCAAGAATTTGCTTAGACTTTACCTCTCATTGTTTATTTATTATACATTTTGTTATTTTACTATTTGTCAAGGTGAAGTTTCGATGTAACCTTGCTTATCAAATCAAGTTCTACCTTGTTTATTCTGTCTATGCACGAGGTTACACTAACCATTTGTTTAGGTGAAGTGTCCATGTAACCTTGCTTATTACCTCGTGTTCTATCCTGTTTATTCTGTCTTTGCACGTGATCACACTAGAGATGGTCGAATTTTTCGACTTGCTAAATTTGTGAGCTAATTGCAAAGCCCATGAAAATGGTATCATCACCAAAATTTCTGGAGATGTAGAGAAGGGTTGGAGAAACATTTGAAAAAAAAAGTTTTGCTCTAGCACATGTCATTTTTGCATAAATTAAGTTCAAAGTCGAAATTCCGATTTTTGAAATTTTTACTTGACTTTGAACTTAATTTGTGAAAAAACTATTTGTGTTAGGGACATACTTTCTTTTTTTGGAGTGTACCCCCAACCCTTCTCTACATCTCCAGCAAGTTTGGTGATGATACCATGTTTAGGGGCTTTGCAATTAAGTCGAAACTATCGAAATGGTCGGATTTTTGAAAAAAAATTCGACCATCTCTAGATCACCCTGTCATTTGTCAAGGTGAAATGTCGATGTACCCTTGCTTATTACCTCGTGTTCTATCCTGCCTATTCTGTCAATACACGAGGTCACACTAACTATTTGTCAGGGTGAAATATCGATATAAGCTTGGTTATTATCTCATGATTTATCCTGCTTATTCTGTCTATGCACGCGGTCACACTTACATCACCTTCACTTCCCACCACACTCAAGTAAGATGTGTGCAGGATTTAACCATACAGTGAATTTATGTGAAACCATACTGAACTTAAATGAGGTTATTGATGGATAGTAACAGTAAAGCTAGCCATACATGTGTAGGATTCCATGGCCAATTGATCACTCCCCCGATCGATTCCGGCGATTCTGCCGGGAATCGCAGGTGTGATCAATCGGCCAATTAAGAGTATCCATCCCTGCATACCACCTTGTCCAACGGATTCCGGGACGATTCCGTGTCAGATTGTCCACCTCACAAATGGCAACTCCCCCTGATCCGGGCAGAATCGGATCAGAAAGACCAACATGTTGGTTCTCTGTCGGATCCGATTCTGGGCCCCTGAACGATCGGACCTGATCGATTGGACAAGGTGGGCTGCACGCGATTCCGGCACGATCGTTTCGCGTGCACGCGCCCGGAATGGATCGTGCCGGAATCCGGTGGGAATCCGACACGTGTATGGGGGCCTTAAGATTATAATTACCCATAATATTTGCAGCACACCATATACACCACTACGTGGTGACACCTTGGGTTTCCAGCATGGGTGACACCACAACCAATGAGGCCACTGAATTTAGTTGTTCTGCTATAAACAATAAGGGTAAGATAGAGGAGGGGAGAGATAGGAAATTATAGAGGAGTGTAGAAGAGAAAGATGTAGAGGGGAGAGAAAAGTAGAAGAAAAAGAAACTAGGAGAGGATAGGTGAGAAGAGAAAAGATGGAGAGGACAGGAAAGGAGTAAAGGCCCCCATAAACGTCTAGATTTTTCATCCAATCAAGTTAATTCAATACATTTTTTTGTTGATTGATTGAAAATCTATGGCAGCCCACATGGTTAGATCAACCTCAAACAATTAAAATTGGGAAAAAATGTATTTAAAAATGCTGGTAAATTGTATTTAAATTGTTTACACTTTCGATCCCCAAAAAGTTGATCAAATATCTGTTACTACAGTTGACAAACATACAATCAATCACCAATTTCCCTGACCCCAAAAATGGATCTTTTTAAGTTCATTAAACAGAAAATGTAGACGTGTATGGAGGGTCTGTAAATGCAATACAGACATCCAAATACATATCCACTCACCGGCCACTATATTTGGCACACCTTGCTAGTACCGGGTTGGACCCCTTTTGCCTTCATCCTTTGTGGCATAGATTTAACAAGGTCCTGGAAACGTTCCTCAGAGACATTGCTCCATAGTGACATGATAGCATCATGCAGTTGCTGCAGATTTGGCGGCTGCACGTCCATGATGCCAATCTCCCGTTCCACCACATTCCAAAGCTGCTCTACTGGATGAGATCTGGTGACTGTGGAGGCCATGTGAGTACAGTGACCTCATTGTCATGTTCAAGAAACCAGTCTGAGATGATTGGAGCTTTATGACATGATGCATTATCCTGCTGGAAGTCGCCATCAGAAGATGGGTACACTGTGGTCATAAAGGGATGGACATGGTCAGCAACAATACTCAGGCAGGCTTTGCAACGATGATCAATTACTACTAAGGGGCCCAAAGTGTGCCAAGAAAATGTCACCCCACACCATTACACCACCAGCCTGAACCATTGATGCAAGGCAGGATGAATCCATGCTTTCATATTGTTGATGCCAAATTCTGACCCTACCGTCCAAATGTCGCAGCAGAAATCGAGACTCATCAGACCAGGCAACATATTTCCAATACTCTATTATCCAATTTCGGTGAGCCTGTGTGTATTGTAGCCTCAGTTTCCTGTTCTTAGCTGACAGGACTGGCACCCGGTGTGGTCTTCTGTGCTGTAGACCTGTTGTGCGTTCAGAGATACTCTTCTGCATACCTTGGTTGTAACGAGTGGTTATTTGAGTTACTGTTGCCTCTGACCTCTGGAATCATCAAGACATTGGCGCCCACAGAACTGCCCCTCACTGGATGTTTTCCCTTTTTCGGACCATTCCCTGTATACACTAGGGATGGTTGTGCGTGACAATCCCAGAAGATCAGCAGATTCTGAAATACTCAGACCAGCCCATCTGGCACCAGCAACCATGCCACGTCACTTCAATCCCCTTTCTTCCTCATTCTAAAGCTCAGTTTGAACTGCAGCGGTTTGTCTTGTCCATGTCAACATGTCTAAATGCATTGAGTTGCCACCATGTGATTGGGTGATCTATAATTTGCGTGAACGAGCAGTTGGACAGGTGTGCCTAATAAAGTGGCCGGTGAGTGTATATCCCACCTACACACAATAAGTATTTACAATTGCACATCCCGATGCATTTTGCAGCTAAACCGCTTCTTCAGGGGCTTCTCATGCAAAGTAAGGTCACTACATGAAATTTAAGTAAGGAGAAAACCATTAAAAGGCATCATAATATGTTTATGGTTCAATGCAGGGATTTTAGCATGGGGAACCATAGCCATACACGGGAAAATTCCTGCTTGTTTTGTTGGCCAATCAACTGCTGTGCACATTCGAAAATTGTGTGCGCCCATCTGGCGAGATTGACCAGAAATCTCCAGCATGTTGGATTGCACGGTGATCCAACCTGTTGTTAAATTACCATCCGATCCCCTTATTTTGAATGGGGATGGCAGTCACAATTCACAAAGGGTGCCGGACAATCCTCTGAAGGGCCGGCTGCAGCATGATGACGTCATATATTTAGGGAGAAACAAAGTGCATGGCTAGCTTTAAGGCTGCCATACACGCACCGAGCGGTGGCCGATTTTGCCGCCGACCGATGGGCCAGAGAACGGACATCTCTGGCCGATGCCGTTACTTTCAATGGAGACCGGCATCTTCATTGAAGCTAATGGATGGCACACAAAGGGTGCCCGCCGATGCTGTCAGCTCTGGAGAGCAACATGATAACGTCGTCGCGCTGCACTCCAGAGCTGATCTGAGTTGCTCTGTCGGCCCCCACTCGGTACATGTGTGGGGGTCTTTAGTCTCAGAATTACTTATACAGAGCTATACAGTGAAGGGCAGCAGTTAACCCCTCTCTTACCATGTGCAAGATGTGAGGTAGGTCATCTGAATTGAAGTTGAATTATTGAACTGAAGTCAAAAACCACTTGGAAGAAGCCAAACGACAGGACAGATATCCTCTCAAACAGTACTTCTAACTGCAGCAGTCTTCTCAGCAACCCCCCCCCCCCCCCCCCCCCCCCCCCCCCCCCCCCCCACCACCAACACAATCAATGTAAACCATTGCCCATGATGCGCACATTATATACATTAAAAAACTACATTCTAGAGAAACATTACTTCATTATCATTGTCAATTAACATTTAATGACCTTCCTCCACATAGTGGTCCATTAAAACGTAGAGAGATAGAAACTTGACTCTGGGGAAAGAGGTCAATGGAGAAAGTATGAATTCATACAAATGAGGAGGAGATGTTTCTGAAATAGAATAAAGAGTCGTTTAATGGAAAAACTTCCAAACATTTGCAGATAAATGAACGGCGCGCATTATCATAGCAGGTTCAATCAATGCGAGCGTAGCCGGCAGAACAAAGATCTCAATCAGTGCGCATCTCGCCCTCGCTGGATCATTTTTCACAACAAATAAAAAAGACTTATTAATAAAGTTTATGTGGAATACATCTCCTCTTCTATCATGGAAAGTTACAGCAACGGAGACTAAAAACTTGTATAGTGTAACGAACATTTTCACTTACCCTGATACTCCTCCTACCACCTCATGGAGAAAACTATTGGTGTACCGATGTTCTGAGATATTTTCCTACCCCTAGCCCTATGGTTGAAAAAGAGCCTCCGCTCGAAACACGTCCCGTTGTTCCTGTTGAGCCCCCCAGCATCTGTAAGCAGGAAGTGATCTAATCCCTAACCAGGAAGTGAGGTCATCCTAGAAAGCACATGGCCCTAAGAGATCAATCCTTGTAAACCTCCTTTAATGTGAGTATTTGTCTTTTGTTTTAGTTTATTTCATATTATTTAACCATTTATAGTACCTTAGTATGTTGTACTAAGTTGTGCGCCTTGTGTCCTTGTTCTTATTTTCCTACTTCTACAACTGTGCATGCACCCTCATTTTCCGGAGTCACAGGGTTAAGCTTATGGGTTTGGGGTGTTAACCTTCCTAGCGCTCTGCTGAGGTCCAGATACCAAAAGCGCACCATAGACTTTAATGGTAAATTTTTCTTTATATTGTAGGCCTGTAACTTCCCAAAATCTGTCCGTACCAGGGGTCTAATAGACATCCTGACTATAATAATGTTTGACACACACAATTATGTAAAAAAAAATACATTTAAAAAAATTATATATATAATAAAAGGTATAATTTGAATGATGAAGTCTCTAAAATACTTATTTGGCATGATAGATTTCAAAACAGTATGTATTGATATTTATGGGGTTTTTTTATATTCATAATAACTTTTTTATTACAATTGGAAATGTGTTTTGTGTTTTTTTTTTACTTTGAATTGTATTGGATACAGTTATCATTGTATCCAATACAATGGCCTTTGGCACTTTGCAACAAAGGGTAAACTGCAACTGCAACATCTGGAAATCACACTGGGTCTTCTGCGTAGAAGACTGTTCTGGTGTGATTTCCATATGAGTATCCCGCCGCCCCATGTGACCAGGGGGGGGGAGGGATCCGTTCGCCTCCTCTAGCTTCATTCAGATAGGCAGATAGGAGCGCCGTAGCAGCTCAGAATAGTAAATATATGCTGCCAGGGCTCTGATCTTCACGGGACGACTCCATCTCGTCCATTGCTATACTCACTCTCGCTGGACGAGATGGAGCCGTCAGGAATGGCAGGGGGGTTAAAGATTAGAGGTTTAGGGGTGGGTTAGGGTTAGGGGGTTTGAGGTTTAAGGTTAGGGAATTTGGGAGGTTGGTTTAGTTTAAACCCCCTAAACTTTACCCCCCAACCCCTAAAGCTCACGCCTACAGTCAAGCACCACTCCCACTAACCTGAACCTCCCGAAACTCATAAGATTGCCTCTGTAACTACTAAAAACTAGGGCTATCTGTGCATTTACAGATGTAAGGGAAGGAAAATATCACGGGTAGGGAAATATCTAAGAGCACCATCAGGAACTTTTATGATGTTCCATTCTATAGACATTAAGGCTGGACTTACATTATCATATTCCGGGCACAGTTCTGCACACTCTGTACAGGCGCTCAGGGGGCCATTTTAATCCTATGGAGCAAACAACTGAAAATCGCCCAGTTATCACCACATGTAGCGTCCCCCAGGCTTGTTACAATCAGGCATTTAACAGGGGAATGGTAGTCCATGTATATTAATTTTAAAGCTGGGAACACAAGGCTCAATATTGGAGACGTTCAAGGTTCTCTGCAGCAGCGTGATGATGTTATTATGCTGCTGTCAGATATTGGAGGAGCTGGAGACACAGCACTGCAGCTTTGCCGATGCTTTGCATGGAGACCCTGCGGCGGTCCCATTGCAAGGCAATGGACATCGACCATGGTTTATGGTCATGTCCGATATCCATATCAAATGTGGCCATCCCTGTTTTCGAGCGGGACCAATCAATCCTGTTTGAAAACAGGGATGGCCGCATTTGATATGGGCCAGATAGATGGCTGTGAGCACGCACATGCGCAATGTACAAGTGCAGAATGGCATAATGAAGGTAATAAGGACTGGAGATCATGAATTTACGAAGCTATTGTGAATATTAGGTAAAAAATTTTGTGATATTTTGTAAATACCAATATTGCCTATGTTGCTCATCACTAGTCTAAAGTAGCATTTGTGAGACTCATAATCTAAATTGTTGTTCATCCCAAAGTTGTTTGATGGGGTTGAGGATAAGGATCCCCGTGGGCCATTCAAATTCTATACCTAACTCACTAAGTCATGTCTCCATAGCACCTTGTTTTACATTCACCAGGTTTTCCTTTCCCAATGCACTGCGGGAAATATCACCAGATTACCATCAATGACTTGGGGAAGGTGAGGACTTGGGAGCTTATGCCTGTTTTACAATACAGTAAATGACTGCACTCCTTAACTCTACGCTGTCATCAATGACATTAGGGAGATAGCTCCAGTAAGAAGAGCCCAGGAAGCCATCGCTGGAGGATGGGGCAGGCTAGCTTTATCAGGTGAGCAATCCAGAGGGTGGTTTGGGGTTACTGATATTTGTATTTAAGATCCACCCCGAGTGTAAGGACCTTGGCTGTCCCATGTACCACCTGCTGGTGGCGCTGTGCTAGCGCTTCCCGTGGCTAGGTTCCCTAGTCACCAGCTGGTGGCTCCCTGCAAGCGTGGTCTGGGTGGAGCACACCTGCCTCGTTAGCCTTAGGGCTATATGTTTGGACACAATCCCCCCCCCCCCCCAGAAAATTAGGAGGGGTGGGGGGTATTCTGGACTTGAAATTAAAGATTAAGCCCTCCGAGCAGGACCAGGACAGAGGGGGGTGACAGACGAAAGGGCAACACACACTGACTCATGACAAGGTATGGGCAACAAACCGGTGCAAATAGTCCAGAGTTCAGGAGAGAGGACAGAGGGGGTGACCCGCCGGAAACACACCCTGACATCCGACAGAGGTATGGGCAACAAACAGGTGAAATAGTCCAGAGTCAGGAGAGAGGACAGAGGGGGTGACCCTAGAAGGAAAACCACACACTGACATCCAGACAGAGGGATGGGCAACAAACAGTGTGCACATAGTACAGAGTTCAAGGGAGATGAGGACAGAGGGGGGACCGACAGGCACACCACAACTGGACCTTCTGTACTAGATCGATGGGTAATCAGGTTCTGTGAGCAGCACACAA
>CM070035.1:12623615-12661054 GCA_036250615.1 Ptychadena robeensis | reverse complement strand
TCGGATGATGAATCGATTGGACATGGAATCCGACACGTGTATGGCTAGCTTTATACGCCGGAAAATACGGTAGTATCTTTTCATATTTTCTTCTTACAAGTACATTAGTTCTTATTACTGCAATTGATATAATGAGGCTCTGAACTAATCTGCTGTTTCTGACTTGATCATTTTGGTAACCACCCAAAAAAAACTATGTAATAACTAAGAATGTAATGGATAATGGTTGAATTTTGTAAGCCCTTTTAATTTCAAAAGGTAATAATAGGCAGGATGGACCCTCTCGTTTCTTGTTATGTCCCTGGGGTGGAATTTAAAAAAACATGTTAACTAGAAGGGGTTACTTCCTACTGGTAACAAAACATTAGAACTGGTAGCCTGCACCGTTACATTTTATTCTTAAATACACTTTAAAACAAATTAGTCTTGAAGGATTGCAATAATGATATTACCTATAGCCCGTGCACCATTATTATTATGGTTTTTATAGCACCATCATCATCGTCAGCACTGTACTGAGTATAATAACAGGCCATTGGAGTAAACAATACATTAAGATTCTTTAAATCCACATATAAATAATGCAGAATCTAGATATACCATTACAGCTAAGAGAAATAAAAGAAAACTGTTGGGTGAGGGCCTTGTCCTAATGATCCTACAATACAGAGGTATACGATATAATGATTAAATAAGTCATTATGGATGCATCTTAAGCATTAATACTGTATGTGATGGGGATTCAGCGTTGAGAGGTTGCCAGATATTGAATGTGCCCTGTTCCTGGCATAGCAGTAACATGGCAGGTGGTGTGTTAACAGAAGATTAACCTTCTCTGCTGTGGTCCATCTACTGTATGCGTACTGTACTGAGGGCGGGCTGCCATCTACCTACATATCTCTGGTCTTGTTATTACACAACTGGCAATTTAATGCTTAAAAGCTAAATAAGGCTCTTTGTGTCGGATGGGAAATTGATCTAAGAGCGATCCCATTTTTTGGATGGGGTCTGAAATTTCAGAGCCTTATGCTCGGTAATCTTTCAAGGACCATTACCCTTACCACCCCCCCTCCCCTACGTCTGAGGGTGCCACAGGATGCTTAGCTGCTCTGTAGCCGTGGGTAGTGATGGCCGAACTGCCCGCAAGGCGTGGATGAATGGATGTTTGCCCTCCTTCTAGCCGGCAAACAGTATGGGTGTTTGACCAGCCCTGTTCGCCGGAGAAAGAATCTTTTCACTAGAAGACCAGGCATGAAGCCGGTGTTCTACTGACAAGCCAGCTCGTAAACCCAGAAGTGGCATCAATGACGTCACGTCCGGCTATCGTAACCAGGAACTATGCGTTCCAGGTACCGGATGTGACGATACTGACGTCACTGATGTCACTTCCTGGTTTTCAGATTCAAATTCCCCACGAATAGGCGGACGGCTTTAAAAGTCCGATCCACCCGTTCACAGACGGACCTGGTCGAAGTTCAGCCATCAGCCATAGACCTCCATGTTAATGGAGGGGGCACTGCTCTCCTCTCCACACGCCGCCGGCGTCTATTTGACCCCGGAGGTGTGTAGAGAGCTGGGCGAAGAGCTGGCAAGCACAGCCGCGATTGCCGGTGACATGAGGTTTTCATGCCATAAAAAATGGCGCAAAAACCTCAAACCGCCCAGAGGGTTAATATGCAAATGTAGAAGAATTGTCTGGCTGCACACATATAATACAAAGTAAGGTAGTCACCACCTTCATAAAAACACCTTCGCATAAAATGTCAAAGACAGCCTTGTTTATAGAAAACAATATTTGAGGATACAGCTATTAGAAAGAAAGTACAGAAAGTGTGCACATGGTCACCAGAGCACAGAAGGAACACATTAACCAGATTGGTAAATGAGGAAAATGCAGGGAGTGATTTGGAGCTACTCGCCTTCACTAACTCTAACATATAATTTAGGGCGGCCCAGGAGCAGGCAAGGTAAGGAAATATTCGCAGTTAAATCTTTTTTACAATATTCTTTACATGTTTACTGATTCACAAGTTGAACTCTGTGAACATTTTTAGGAAATCTGCCATGAACAAAATACATCAGCTGCTAATGTTGACCTTCTTCTGGAAATGTTTGGATGCCAACCTGGATGTTTCTGGTTTTCACATTTACTGAGTCAATGACCCTAAACATATTCAACAGATTAGGCCAGAACTCCTGGTCTGCTACTTGTTCAAGGACACAAATACAAAATTTATTTGAACCACAACTTATATCGCCAGATGAAGGTTCTCATTAGTAGCCGAAAGGTTTTTCTCATGAATGTCCTCTAAAGCTGGACATACATGGATAGATTCCCATGCAATTCACCGACGATCAATCACCGCATGGTGACGTCACCACGCTGTGATTGATTGTGTGTCAATCGAACAGTAATCAATGTGCACATCAATTCTATTTGATGGGGACCTGGTTTCCCTGTGGTCCCACGGGTATCTGCATCTCCCCAGCCTGTGACCGGCAGAAGCCAGAAGCAGAGAGAGAGGCCTGCATGCCCCTCCTCTCCCCTGCAGCTAGCTGATCACAGCTGCCTGTATGCCGTTTAGCTGCCAGCCCGGCCCTTACTTAGAATGGAGACCCGCAGTCCCCATTCAAAGTAATGGATTTCAACCAAGGTTTTTAAATGTTGAAAAACCCTTTGGTCCAGTTCAACGGATCCTGCTCGAAGGAACCGTGGATGGTTAAAATCTTGTAACAGATTAGAGCAACATTTTCATCGAGCCGTGTATGCCTGGCTTAAGTATAAGAGTGATTCAGAAGGTAGATAGTATATCGTGACAAGGCAGACAGTGCTCCCCCTAAGTCACGATGTATCTCATAAATGAAGAAATATCTATATACTTCCTATATCCCTATGTGGTCAATACACATGTATTCAGTAACCCTTGTTCTTTGTAACCTCACCTAGTCAGGAAAAATTCAGTTACCTAAACGATAGACTATAAGCTCTCTGGTTATGAACGTCCTGAATGCCCTCAAAGACCCAGCCATGCTCTTATTCAAACAAGAACATCAAATAAAACAAATATACATAAGACAGCAAACAGAACAAGTGTAATGAGTAATATGAGTAAACATGAGGTAACCACAGATAATGATTGGATAAACAATAATGATGAATAATCCCTTTTTTGGTTTGGCAATTGATTCATTGGGTTTTGTATCAAATTATGTCATATCATATCATAATGCCTTCATTGATCAGAAATGTATAAAATACGTGCCTGGAATCTGAATAAATTGGAACATGAACAACCATTTGGTTCTCTATAATATCACATCTAGTGATGGCCGAACATCGGCCAGGTCTGTCCGCGAACAGGCAGATCGGACTTTTAAAGAAGTCCACCGTCAGCGACGTCACATCTGGTCCCTGGAACGCATAGATCCTGGTTAAGGGAGCCGGATGTGACGTGACTGATGTCACTTCCTGTTTCCGAGCCGGTTTTTCACTAGGAGACCGGCCTTATGCCCGGTGAAAAGATTCTGATACAAAACTTCTGATACCTGAAAAACCATCACCTCCTGATGAAAATGTTAGTAGAAACACGCTTTATTAAACTTGACAGATGAATAGGATGTATGCTTTAACCAGTCTAGTCCGGAGGTTTCCCTGACATTCGGATCCTTTTTATCATTTGAAGAATAAAGACAATCTTTTACTTTTAACCTATGGACTTTATATTCTAAACTTTCTAAGTTTTTATTAATTTGTTCGCTCATTGGACTGACGCTTTTTTGATTGACATGTTGATTTAAATCCCCAACTGGGGTAATGTAGTAATATAGGGTGGCCTCTCCGAAAGTCCCCTTGCCTTTGCCTAGGCTAAGGAAAAACTTAGGGATAGACCGAATACCTTTGGTCTCTCCTTTCATTGAACCTCCTTTTAGTGATGGCCGAACATCGGCCTGGACTGTCCGCGAACGGGCGGGTCGGACTTTTAAAGAAGTCCGCCGTCCGCCAGTTCGCGGACACATTCAAATTCCCCGCCTCTGGAACGCATCTTGGAACGCATAGTTCCTGGTTACGTGAGCCGGATGTGACGTCACTGACGTCAATTCCTGTTCCGACTTCATGGCCGGTCTTGTAGTGAAAAGATTCTTCCTCCGGCACGATCTCGCAGGTTCTGATCCTGCTGGAGGAAGAATATAGATCTTCTTCTCGCCGGCGAATGGGGCAGGTCGAATAACCGTACTGTCCGCCGGCGAGAGGATGGGCGAACATGCTTGTTCGCGGCCGAACTGTCCGCCTTGCGCTGGGGTAGAGAGCAGGGAATCATGGCAGAGTACAGTGTACTCCACCGCAATTCCCCAGGCAGCGGCTTATTGAGCCATAAAAAAATGGTGCAAAAAGCCTGTAATGTGAGGGAGGTTAAACTACATGAACTTCTGGTGATAGATCCGCTTTAGGATTCAACACATTTAATACAAAAAATCTGTTGAAACCTGGAAGCAAAGGACAGCATAGCCGTAGCTAACCTTAGTAGACTCAAGTGCATTTCTTCTAACAGAGTGCCAGTACGGGCGCAGTTTTATCTTGGATTTAACAGCGCCTGTGCTGGGATCGAGCACAATCGCCGGCTCTTTATGAGCCTGCAGCATTTCTGCTGAGTTCTTCCCTCCCCAAGTCTTTGGCATCATCGGTGACGCTGAAGGGGGAGGGGGGGCGCTGCCTTAGACCTCCATTTTAATGGAGAGGGCGACGCTTTTTCCCCACACACACCGCTGGTATCTAATTGACACTGTCTGTGTGTAGAGAGCTGGGGACAGAGCGGGGAACCAGGCGGAGTACAGTGTACCACGATTTACTGGGCAGTGTCTTTTTGCCCATAAAAATGGCAGGAAAAGCATGTAACACCAAGGAGGTTAAATTACTCACTTCTAGGGTCATTCATGCAAACATGAACTTCTGGTGGTAGGTCCACTTTAAGATTCAAAACATTTAACACAAAAAAATCAGTTGAAATCTGGAAGCAAAGGACAGCATAGCCGTAGCTTACCTTAGTAGACTCAAGTGCATTTCTTCTAACAGAGTGCCTGAGAGAATCGAAGAATCTTATAGCGCTGAATCTTTTTGATATTTACAGAACCTAAAAAAATGGAAAGGCTGAGAACAAAAATAAAATAAAAAATTTTGATCTAAATCTGATTGCAGCTTTCACTTACAAAGGACAGAGAATAACACTTTTGTGTTCATTGACGGTAAAGACTTCGAGTTCCAAATGAGAATCTTCAAGTACGCAACATGAGAGAAGAATTTCATGAATTTAGGAAACACTCGAACTCCTGGGAGATTGCTTTGGAAAATTACCAGTTTTGAAACAAAAATGTAAGCGCCGTAGATGTATCTGATTGAAGTGAAAAAGTGGAGAAGACTATGAGCTTGAAGGCCCTCAAGATCTAATGACTGAACATACTGCGAACCTGATCAATAATATTGACCCTGCTCTGAAAGAAACAAACTAACTTTAAACTCTCCTGTGTTCCAAGAAGTAAATGACAATTATGTGAAAAACTGAGATTGATAAACACGCTCTATACTCTATACTTTCTGGTATTTTAAACTTTTTAGCCAAGAACTACTCCAAGAGCTCAATCTTGATGACCTACCTATACTTCCTTGCCAAAGATAGAGATGGTCATGAAATTTCGAGTAGTTATTTGGGAGTTAGGCCGGCCATAGACTTGCCGATTCCTGGCAGTAGTTGCAGGCGATCGACCAAATGCATGGTGGTCTGTCGCCCGCAACTACAGGGGTGCCCACCTTGCAGTTTTGACTCAAAAAGCCCACAGGACGGATCTGTACTGCCGGTACTTATTGTGGCAGATCCTGTTGTAGTCAGTACTGTAGATGGGGAGTTTCCTCCCCCTCCAAGTTAATTGGCTACAATCTGTCAAAAATCCCTGTGTTAGTGGAGCAGGATTCCCGTCAGTTCTGTAGCATGGTTACATCACCACGCTGTAATGCAGTGGTTCCAAAACTGGGGGGCGGGCCTCGAAGGTATGCCTGGGGGGTACGGGCCATCATTCTTAATCTGTGTTTGAATAGGGAGGGGGGGCTTGATAATGTTCCCTGCAAGGAAAGTTTGGGAACCACTGCTCTAATGAGTCTGCTACAAGCAGGCCATGGATCGAGACGTCTATGGCCGGCTTTAATCGCAAAGCCCTTGGACAAGGTATATTCACTACCTATTGCATAACATAAAGCGGTTGTATACTCAAAATCTATAAAATACATATGTAAAATGAAAGTTTGACTTACCTCTGAGCTGGTATGATGGTGGTATAGCGCTCCACAATCCCCCAAAAATACCTGCTTTGGCCTGGAATCATATGAGAGATTCCATATTTATTTGCCAGGCTTCTGGAAGTAGCAATATCATGAGTGGCCACTGGGGTCGTTTATAATGGTGTTCTTTGGATAAATACATTCCATTCAGTTTAAAACAGAGTCGGGATAAGAGATTTGCCCATCTATCTCTTCAGTGAGTTCTGGGAGGCTCCGCGGCAAAACATCATCAGGGCCTGGTAGAGAGGAGGGGCTGGGAGGGATGTTAAATTATTTCTTACAGATAAGTTTAACTTTTTATATCCATTTCTCCCTACTATGGGCAATTCTAGTGCCATTCTTGACATTGAAATTGTGTTTGCAATATTGAATTTTTTGTTTCCTAGGGCACCCTGATGACAACTTCAATGCCTCTAGGTGCCACCATGTGCAAGCTTGCTGCTGTTTATACATTGACAAGCTTAATTTTATGTTTATGATTGTGTGTGATTTCTGATTTATGTAAAATCCTTATTTAAAAGAAAAACAAACAGCATTCCATAATCAAATCCAGTTAGGTGTGTTTGTAGACACATGATAAACATTATACCAAATAAAAGATCTGATTTATTTGTCACAATGAGGGATTGAAGTACGTAACGTCACATCCGGTACCTGAAATGCATAGTTCCTGGTTTACGATAGCCGGATGTGATGTCATTTCTGGTTTTCGAGCCGGCTTTTCACTAGAAGACCGGCTTCATGCCTCCGGCGGTATATCGCTGCTCCTGGTCCTGTCGGAGGAAGAATAGAGAGCTCACCAGCAAACGCGGCGAACACCCGTTCTGCTCGCGGGCTAGACTTAGGGTGAACATTTATGTTCGTGGCCGAACTGTCCGCCTTGTGGGCAGTTCGGCCGTCACTATCAATATGCTGCTTCTGCTTCACTTATTTATATTACAGTGGAAGATATTACATGGGTTGGAAAGTACTTAATGGCAGACTGAGGACATCTTGTGGTGGAAAGGAGTACTGCAGGGTATGGCTCAGGACTGTAGTAATGGAAAAACATGTCCCATTTCTGTTTTATTTATTAATTAATTAACTTTGTCTTTTACTGAGATCATATTTTTCTCAGATTTTTTTCTTTGAGTCTATCTGGCATATATGGCAGTATTCATTTTAATTCTTCAAAATACACACAGGTACAGGTTATGACACAGGAGGAGTAGAGGACCATGCCCGGTCGGGCTTACTATCTTATAGGTTGGGGAACAGAGTATACAATAGGTGGGGGGGGACTGGTATGGTAGTGATGTTAGGAGTAAGAAGATGGATTGGCAAAACTGAAGAGGGGGGTTTTCAGGGCTTTTTGTGCCAAATGTAGGAGCAAGTCTCATGGAAAGTCTCAAGGAAAAGAGTTCCAAAAAAGAGTAGGAGAAGATCTAGAGAAGTCTTGAAGCGGCACGTGTGACGATGTTATGAGTGGGGATGTCATTAGTAGGTCACTGGAGGAGCGGAGGGGTGGTTAGGGGTGTATTTATGTACCAGGTTGGAGATGTAAGTGGGGAAGTAGGTGTGAAGTGATATAAGAGCAAGGCACAGAACTTTTAATTTAAGTCCCTGAACAATTGGAAGCCAGTTTAGAGATTTGCAGAGAGGAGCAGCAGATGAGGAGGTGTAAATGAGTCTAGCAGCGCCATTCATGATGAACAGATAAAATAACGGTCAACTTTTTTGAAAATACTTGCTAGGGCGTAAATTCATTTTTTTTATCCGAACTGCGGTTTTTAATAGTTGGGCTAGTAATTCAGCCTCTTGACATACAAATGTTCACTTGACTGAAATATCCTTCCAATATTAACATGTCAATTCCTGCCTAAAGCCCCCCATACACCTTAAGATCGATCCATATAATCTACATTAGATCTACCAACAACTGTGTAGTATAGTGGCCTTCCTGATAGAATACATAGTGATTGGAAGGTATATATCACTGCTATGTAGTGCTGGGTCCTCCCTGATAGAATACATAGTGATTGGAAGGTATATATCACTGCTATGTAGTAGAGATGGTCGAATTTTTTTTCAAAAATTCGACCATTTCGCCGGTTTCGACTTAATTGCAAAGCCCCTGAGCATAGTATCATCACCAAACTTGCTAGAGATGTAGAGAAGGGGGTATACTGCAAAAAAGAAAGTAAGTCTCTAACACAAATAGTTTTTTCACTTATTAAGTCAAGTAAAAAATTCGAAAATCGGAATTTCGACTTTAACTTTGAACTTAATTTATGCAAAAACTACATGTGCTAGAGTTTGGTGATGATACCATTTTCAGGGGCTTTGCAATAAGCTCACAAAGTCAAAAATTCGACCATCTCTACTATGTAGTGCCGGGTCCTCCCTGATAGAATACATAGTGATTGGAAGGTATATATCTCTACTATGTAGTGCCGGGTCCTCCCTGATAGAATACATAGTGATTGGAAGGTATATATCACTGCTATGTAGTGCCGGGTCCTCCCTGATAGAATACATAGTGATTGGAAGGTTTTGAAAGCTCCTCATATTACATGGTTTTGGTAGAACAAAATGTGATTGTACAGAAATTGTATGGAAAGATTGTAAGGTGTATGGGGGCCTTAAGTCTGTAGTATTTCCATTGTTCTGTGAGTTTAACAATTTCAATTTTAAATAGAAAATTCTTTCATTTTATTCTAACAATCTAGAAACAAGTTAAGAGTTACAAAGGAATGCAATTAAACAAAGTTCAAAATGTATCATGCCCACCGCGGTTTTCGATTACTCAGTTCATAATTCAGGATCTTGATGCCCATATTGTAAGAAATTTACATATTTGACTGAAACAACTCCTTACAATTACATGGTGCCGGCTACAATTGTAGATCTGGACTATTTCTGGAGTTTAACAACTTCTTTTTTTTTTTTTGAAAGAATCAAAAGGCACGCAATTAAAACAAAGTTTAATCACGATTTGTCGAGCTCACCGCCGTTCTCGATTATTCTGTTAATAATTCGGCCTCTTAATTTCTTTGATAAGCACCCTGGTAAAAAAGTCAAAAGATGAATACTTCACCTGAGGACAATGGGCAGCGAACGGGAGGGACTGACCCAGTTCTCCATTCGTAGCCATTCTTCAATCCCTCATTGATCATTTTAATTGGGCTTGCGTGCCTACAGGTGGCTCGCTGAAAAATGAGCTCATTGTAAATGAAAAGTAAAAGTCACAGAAGTGTTATTGAGGAACAAGACATTCTTAACAGTAGGGTGACATGGTAGTCAATAGGAAACTCTATTTTCCTTTTATTCAAGTGAACATGTAGGTCTGAGCCACCAGCTGTGGGCTTCAAAGATTTAACTGCAAGATCTTTGTAATTACGGTGATAAAAGTATGGCCACTGTTAATGGACATTGTGAGGGAAAGAAAGCATTGGTCTGTAGACACCATGACTAATCCCGGGAGAGCCACGGTTTCCAGTCTTTCAGAATAATTATCGTTTTATGAAAAGTTCCCTCTTTGGTATAAAAAAATAATCGTTACAAAGTTCCCTCAAATCATATATGTTTAAAACTTTTACTTTACTCTTAGGTTCCTCTCCCATAGTGGCACTACTTACTACTCTGATTTTATGACACACAGTCAACTTCTGCAGCAAGAGATACATTGTCTTGCCCTTTAAGGTACATATACACGCGTCGATACCCATGTGAACGATAGTTTCCTGGCCGGTAGGGATCCCATCCAAAGAAACCAAAGTAAAGCTGGGAACACACACATAGATACTGTATGGGCTAGATCAATGGGCACTTCAAGCGCTGTACTCACTCACAGCCATCTATCAGGCCCATATCATATGCAGACATACCTGGACCAATCAATCCCGCTCGAAAACAGGGATATCGGACATGACCGTAAATCAAGATCGATGTCCATTGCTTTGCATGGGGACAGTGGGGTCTCCATGAAAAGCATTGGCTGAGCTAGAGACACAGTGCTGCCTCAAGGCGAAATATATTTTAGGATAACTGTAAATATGGCTAAAAATGGTCTTTATTGTGCTGACCACCCATAAATACTCAAAAAAAACATCAATTACATCATCTATATACATGACTAGGCTATACCAGATAGCTGTGCCTTTTGTCTGAATTGTTCAACAACATTAACTCACCAAAAACTTAACTGGAATAATTGAGACTTAGACAGATTGGGTGTAAATGGCCCGGCAGCCTTTTATTACCAACATAACAAAATAATATACAACAATCATTATCGATTAAAAAGAAGGTCCCTTGAAGGCAGTTATCCAGCACCCTGTATCTGCATCACCCAATACATCGGCCTCCAGCCGCAGTACACCAACTCGGAGACAATGACAATAAAATGCAGATACCACCTTACAGAACTAGTTTCCTGGCACTCCGACATCCTTAACAAAGGGTGGGACTCCGTACCTACAACGGTCCCTTCAAATGACCTTTTCCATGACCAGACCACCTTCAAGGGCCCTACAACCCTGCAGCTGCCATGTTTTGAAACCTGAAAACAAAGGAATACATCAAAATTTTATAAACTAAAGAAAATTGAGGGCGGGAGGGCGGGTAATTCATCTAACACAGATCCTTCTCCGACTGAATTGTGGTGTATTCTCCTCACACACTTAACTACAGGAGGACCCCGCCTAGCAACTAACCCAACCTATGTGGTAGAGCTGGAACAAGATAACATAATAACATAACATGGATACCATAAACAACATAGCTAAGCATGTTTAGAAAATTTTCTAATCCATAGTATGCCAGCTCCTTCTAACCCAGTCATGTAGTCCCTCTGCCTAGGTCTCTGTCTTTTGGCTCCGGGCCTGTCTTTCACATCTGTGAAAAAATCCCACATGTATTGGGATCAAAAAGGTTCTTATATACATATATACCCACTGCCGAAGTAACATATATGCATAACTTCCTGGTCCCTCAGTTGATAAATGGTAGCCAAGGGTATCCAAAAGAGTGAGGATACGTCTAAGCTAACTCTACCCATTAAGCTAGCCATACATACATTCCATGGCCGATTGATCACTGATCCGATCGATTCCGGCGATCTCAGCGGGAATCGGAGCTCCGATCAATCAGCCAATTAAGAGTATCCGATCGCTGCATACCACCTTGTCCCACGGATTCCTGGACGATTCCGTGTCCGATCGCTTACTTTCCAAATGGCAACTCCCCCTGATGTGTGCAGAATCGGATCAGAAAGACCAACATGTTGATTCTCTGTCGGATCCGATTCTGGGCCCCCGATCAATCGGACGCGAACGATCGGACAAGGTGGGCTGCACGCGATTCCGGCACGATCGTTTCGTGTGCACGCGCCCGGAATCGATCGTCCCGGAATCCGGTCGGAATCCGACCCGTGTATGGGGGCCTTCTGGGGAGTTAGCTAAGTCCCATCAAGACCACTAGGGTATATATACTGTGTCTGAAGCCTCGACCCGTTTCAACCCTAAAAAGAAAAAAAACGATGGTAAAGTACTACTGAAAAGACAAAAACGTTCATTTATCTCCATAGTTCATACAACTATATATACATACAAATACAAATATATAACATAAACACACAATCTGTGTCCTAAATAAATCATTGCCCTTTTCAATTCTATCCCATAGGGTGGTTCCCCAGTATACAGGTTTTAGTTTACTCTAACCAAATTTTTTCTGTCCTCCTCCTACTTGTTATCCTCCCCCTATATATGTGTTTGTGCTTACCAGGATAAATAACTATGGTGGTCAGCACAATAAAGACCATTTTAGCCACACTTACAGTTATCCGAAAGTAAATTTTGCCTTTAAAGCCCGTTTTTGGCCCCAAGAAGTGTTTCGTGTTTTGTCTAATTTACCATAAGGGGTGTGGCATTCCCTTTGAGGACACTGCGAAATTGAAATGTAGGGGTATATATAAAGCAATGAGTGGGATTGTGGAATAGGGGAGATGAGGGTGGTTTTTACTGTAATTGAGATGTTGGGGGGGAGGCTTGGAAGGTGAAGGGGGAAAGATGATGAGCTCTATATGCATACATATAGTATACATCCGCGTTAACAATGGAAATGGTCATCAGAACACAGAAAGGTTTCTTAGGTATCTGTTTCAAGCACGAACAATCAAAACTAATGGTGGATCATCACCATATTGTAAATTTGCAAAAAAAAATTCCAAATATAACCCCCCCCCCCCCCTTTATTTTGAACAATTTCACCAGTGATTGGTCTGGTGCATGGCCAGTGATCATCTAACTGTAAGGTTAACAATAAAAATGGTCAAACGCAAGTCACATACTGAGAAAAGAAGATTTCAGGGTAAATTAAGAAAAGAAAAGCACATTGTTTTCCTAAAATACACCAATAAATATACACCACAGCACAATGGAAGTTTAAATCACAGTGTTGGATCTGAAGTGAAAAGTAGCAATATTCTAGTCACTGAGGGACAATGAATCTGGATATATACAATACATTTCCCTGATCGCTGCTATAGATAGGAATGCAAATGATAAGATCTCAGAGCCATTATTATTTCTAGAACATTATGCAGCAAGCGGAGAGGATGGAGCAGATGGCGAAATGAAGAAAATCCAGGCGCTATATGTACATAATGTACATACATTAACCCCGTGCAGTAATGAGGACCCATGTGATGGAGCATATCAATACTTCACATCTATGTACAAGTAGGAATCCATCTTCATATCTGTTCAGGTCATGCGGTCATCCTTCCATCAAAACAAAACTGCTTAGAATATTAAACCTATGTTATGTAAACGGATTGCGACATTGAAGTGTAGACTAAAGCAGGGTACAGATGGCTCGATATTCGAGCCATCCGAATTCGAGCCGTCCAGATATTGGAGAAGCTGGGGAGAGGAAGTTCTGCCTCTCCCTGGCTCCTCCTCCTCAGCCGGGCTTTGTCTCTAGACAAAGCATCGGACATCGGCCGTATTAACGGCCCGCTCGAAAACAACTATAGTGGCAAATTATAAGAGCCAGATAGATGGCCGTGCGCGCGCACGGCGCTGAAAACGGCCATCGATTTGACCCATATCTCCATGTCTGTACCCTGCTTTAGGCTGGCCATACACCTCTAGATCTTTCTGTCAGATATCCTTTAGATCTACCAACAACTATGTAGTGCCGGGTCCTCTGCGATTGAACACAGGTAGACTTGATTGTTTAGAAAGTCCCTCATATTACATGGTTTTGGTAAAACAAAAGGAGATCTAAAGGAAATCTGACAGAGAAATCTAAAGGTGTATA
Source organism: Ptychadena robeensis (assembly GCA_036250615.1). NCBI lineage: Eukaryota > Metazoa > Chordata > Amphibia > Anura > Ptychadenidae > Ptychadena > Ptychadena robeensis. The sequence goes on along the minus strand of CM070035.1, from coordinate 12,647,421 downwards.
GGGGCCCTTAATTTGGGCCTACACTGGATGATTCCCGTGCAATCGACCAGCAATCAATCACAGCATGGTGATGTCACCATTCTAAGATTGATTGTTGGTCAATTGAACGGTAATCAATGTGCACTACATGGGTACATCAATTCCCGTTTCATGGGGACCCGATTTCCCTGTGGTCCCCCAGATCTCTGCTTCTTCCCAACCGAAGAAAGTCAGCCAGTCTGTGCCCCACCTCCCCTGCTACAGAGACGTGCTGGCCACACGACCTTCACACTCAGCAGCTAGCTGATCACAGTCGCCTGTGTGCTGTGCAGCTGGCAGCCATCCATTACATTGGATGGAGACCCGCTGTCCCCATTCAGTGTAGTAATGTAGCGGCGTGCAAGTGTAGTGTGTGTAACCACTCACGCGGCCAGGTTCTTTAAGGAGGATGTCCTCTAGTCGATTAACAGGTTCTGCTTGCAGCCCATAACTTCAGGTCCATGCCAGCAGGTGGGGGCTATTTACAGTTTATTTAGGAATATTTACACGCTTTCATCATCACCCAGAGGCAGGGATGCAGTTTTGGCATAAGGAATATGTTACAAACTGAGTTGCTCAAGAGCGGCTGAACCATGTGGCTGGGTGCTGTGGACCTTGTCCAGGGTGTAACACTGAAGGCCTGTAGTCATCACAGGAGAAGCATGAAAAAGCCAGGACAAGCCCAGAAGCTTCTAAAGGACTTCTATTTATGTCCTAGCAATGGGGCAGGCATAAGGCCTGTACTGAGCTGGACTATATTTGTTACATTTTGGAGGGAAGGAATAAGTATACACCCAGACATGAGTCATGGTCCCAGCTTTTCGTTAACAACAGGTGCAACACTTGTCAGGGAGACACACACATTATATGCCATATACAGCATAAACAGTATTATACAGTGCCTATAATACACAATGCATATATACAGTCTAGTGAACGTCTCTCAGGCCACTACAGTAATGTATTTCGACCAAGGTTTTTTAACATGTTGGAAACGTGTTTGGTCGAGTTCCTTCAAACAGGAATGGTTGATGCTGCTTGAAGGAGCCGTGGATGGTTTAAATCTTATAACAGATTAGAGCAACATTGGGTGCCGTGGGCGTACGGCGCCCGATGTTGCTCTTATCTGTTTTTTCATCGAGCGGTGTATGCCCGGCTCTAAGCTTCTAATTTTGCTAGAAAATCATGGATGACGGTCATGGAACAGTAGATGGTGGCACTGGCAACTCTAGAGGACTCCCTAGGCAGGTACGGCCATCATTATCATGTTAGTAAAAAAACTGAGGTTTTTCTGTTTCAGAGTGACTGTGTATCATTGAGTACAATGTTGGTTGGTTTTATAAAGATATGATAAGTTTACTACAACTTTAGTTTCCTGCACTGAGCCTTGATTTCAACCCCATTAAACTCTCATTACCTACAAAAGATCTCCATAGGCAGGTATGGCCATCACGGTGGTAAATTAACATTTGGGTATGGGATGACGGTATTAGATTAGGTCAGCATAACTTCCAATTGTACTTGATTTGATTTATTCTTCTTTTGGAACCCAATCCTTTTCTGTCTATCTTAGGTTGTCCTTCTTTGTCGTGTGATGCATAAACACTTACTTGGGATGTATGAATTATTTTTACAGAAAATTACAGTGGGTTCTGTTCAAGTCCATACCCGATGTGCCATCTGTGTCTCCAACTACCATCCTTCTGTGTGGACAAGTTGCATGCTACTGGTCGTGTACTAGTTCAAGATTAGACCTGTCACCTATAGAGACCAGTATTGGACAGTTATAGCAAGGGAATGAAACCCAGGATACATTTTCCTCTATTAACCTCCCTAGAGTTCAGCCCATACCGTGCCCTTGAAAATGTAGTACGTAGTATATAGTACTCTGCTTAAATTTGCTGCCCTTCCCCATCCCTGTTGATGACAGCTGGGAAACCAATGCCCCCGGTTCTGCAAACCCAGAAATGCTATAGAGAATTGCCCCAGCTTTCCGGGAGTATATCAGGTTCTACCAATCCCCGCTCCTGTAGCAGTTGGGCCAAACCCAAACAGAACTGGGTTCATCTCAACCTCTAGGGGGGTTAAAAAGGACAATTTGCAAGATTGACCTCTTTGAATTGGATTGATTGCCTAAAGCTAGGCACACATGGGTAGATCTGTAAATAGATCTGAGTACAATCAAGCAACGTGCACGGTCACGCACGTCTCTCTGTGAGGCTTCCTTTCTCCCCCAGCTGGCAGCGTTGTGTTGTGAGAGATTAACTCACTCAAGCTGGGGAGAACGGGTCCCCATTGAATGGGAATCGATGTACCCATGTGGTGCACATTGATTTCCATTAAATTGATCCCCGATCAATCACAGCGTGCTGACTGTGATTGATTGGGGGTCGATTGCACAGGAATCTACCCGTGTGTGCCCAGCTTTAACCTTCTTGGCTGGGATTGAGCACTCTCGTCTGTGCTCTCCGAGCTCAGGGCAAATCTGCATTGTCGTGGGCCCACCGATTGCTTCTGGCATGGGGGGGGGGGGGCGGCCATAGGAGGGACCACATTCCCATGTATAGAGGAGGAGGGAGGGGAGAAAGAACAAACAGTACTGTGTACTCTGTTGTGATCGCCCGTACCACGCCGTTTTCCGGCATGCTGCTAGGGATACAATACTGTGCTAAAAGCTACAATGTATAAAACTATCTTTGCTTAGGAAAGCTCTATTATAGATTCAAATCTGTTTTACTATTTTACTATTTTATTTTTTACATTTAGTAAGATATCATAATGGAAAGACAATAAATTGTGTGAAATGTAGTTATGCTTTGAGAGGTTTTATCTGTTTTTGTATATGCATTATACAAATAGACTAACAAAAAAAAAGAACTATAACAGCTCGTGATCACTCTAAGCAGCTTCTACTGATAAGTGAGATCACAGCAGTAAGTGTTTTATTAAAATAAGTGTAACTATATACAGGTGAGGAATACCATAGGAAACAGTAGAAATAATACCGCACTACTTAAATGTACAGATATATATGTTCGCTCTTCTCTGCGCCGGTGAACAGTACGGGTGTTCGACACGTCTATAAATCTTTCTCTGACCAGACCTTTCTGCACCCAGTCTGGCTGGAGGAAGGATTATTTTCACTAGAGACAGGGGAGAGACACCCGATCTCTAGTGCTATACTGGACACAAGAGATGGTCGAATTTTTTTTCAAACCATTTTTACGATTTTGAGTTAATTGCAAAGCCCTTAACATGGTATCATCACCAAACTTGCTGGAGATGTATAGGAGGGTTGGGGGTATACTCCAAAAAAGAAAGTATGTCTCTAACACAATTAGTTTTCACAAATTAAAAGAAAGAAAAGAAAATTGGAATTTCAACTTAATTTATGCAAACACAACTTGTGCTAGAGCAAAAAAAAATTTTTGGGAATGTTCCTTCAACCCTTCTCTACATCACCAGCAATTTTAGTGATGATGCCATTTTCAGGGGCTTTGCAATCAGCTCACAAAGTTAGCAAGTCAAAAAATTCGACCATCTCTAGGAATAACTTACTTCCTGAGAGAAAAGAATTTGTATATCATCTACAGTGGTTCCCCAATCCTCATTAATTTTGAAGTACTTGTCTAAATAAACCCCTTCAAAATTATGCACAAATAAAAGGTATTTACTGAAGGTATCCAATAGGTCATTCCCCAATATTTTACAGCAGTCTTTTATGATTATACTAAATGCAGCTGAAAACAGAATATAATTAATATTTGAAATCCCTGATAACGTACAGTAACTAAGTAAAGGTGACAATGCTATCAGCAATAATGATGCTAATCCATGTAAGGAAGATTTGTGCATTTTTTTACTATGCACATCCTAAATTAGTTAACAGCGAGCGGGGTACATTTGCCTATGAATTAGGACAAGCATTGGTTGGGTGCTCCACTTTTGTCGGCTGGAGTTGTTTAGATGCCATTGATGGGGCATGATTATTTTAGGCAAATTTACTGCACTGTGGTTGAGACTCTGGCATTCTGGGAAAGCAGCCTAAATGAAGACCTTTATCACATACGAAAAATTGAGAATATTCTGAAAGCAAAGCAGTTTTTTTCTGTTATATATGTATTCACCCCATTAATATACATTAGGTCGGTTAAACATTTAGCAAGAACGTATTATGCAAATCCACAGCCTGTTCTTCGGTTTTATGTGTGTGAAGATATGCCCTGACTTCTTCTGTTGCTTTGCAGTGGGGGACTATTCACTAGTTACGATACCTTAAAAATACCCATGAGACATGAAGAGTGAAGCTACAGTCACCAAATATTGTTCCTGAGATTTTCCTGCAATGTTCACTACAAAAGGTTCATACTATGGGTCAGGGGCAGTTTGGGCGGTAGCTGGGAGTGGAGTTGGACCAGGGAGGGTGGTTGCAGTGACGCAAAGAGGAAATATTAGCTATTTCGGAGGGTGGAGTTTAAGATGTCTGACCAAGGGGATAGTAGCAATATCGGACTAAGTTCGACCAAGGATCTGCAGCAGATGAGGAGGCCGGTTTAGCTGCGAGAGAGGTCATTCCGCCAAGTGGTGCGCATAGACTCAACTCCACTCCTCTTCAGTCACCCCCCCCCCCCCCCCGAACAGAGCTCCTCTTCCCCACTGGATGATGTCAGGTGTGGCAACCGCCCCAGTTGCCTAAAACCATCACTGTTTAGTAGAGCAATACTTTTTTTGTAGTATACCCCCAACCCTTCTCAACCTCTCCAGCAAGTTTGGTGATACCATGCTCTGGGTCTTTGCAATTAACTCAAAATGCACAAATTTTTTAAACAGAATTCGACCATCTCTACTGTTTAAGTGTCTATAGACATACCAATGCTGTACATTTAATGAGGGTTGAAAGGAACACAAGCTAAAGTACAGGTACAAACTATGACACAGGAAGAGAAGAGGACCATACACCTTAAGATCTCTCTGTCAGATATCCTTTAGATCTACCAACAATTATGTAGTGCCGAGTCCTCTCTGATTGAACACAGGTAGACTTGATGGTTTAGTCTCTCATATTACATGGTTTTGGTAGAACAAAAGGAAATCTGACAAAGAAATCTAAAGGTGTATGGGGACACTAAAAGTGGGTTTACATGTGTAGACTTTTTAGTTTGATCAACAAAGACCAAACACATTATTGGTTGATTGAACAAAAATCTAGAATGGCCAATTTGTTAGATGGATAAATTTTGTTCCAACTCAAACAAAACATAGTTCAAAAGGTGATCGAACATGTTGGTAAAATTTTTTAGTAATTTAGAATGTATTTTCATTCGATTACAGTGATGAACGAACAAAAAATCTAATGTTACCTTCTATAAATTAACGAACGATGTTCAACAACGACAATAAAGAAAAAATCTGTGTTAACCCACCTTAAGGGTTTGGGAACCAAAGAATGAAATAGATGGGGCAGAATAGTATGGCACGGTGGTGATGTTAGGAATGAGAAGACGGGAAGGCCAGACTGAATAGGTTGGTTTTGTTTTTTTTCTTAAAGTGTTAAAGTCTAATGGGACAAGGGAGAGAGTTCCAGAGAGTAGGAGTGGCCCTATAGAAGTCTTAAAGCTGCTCATGAGAAGATGTTATAAGTGAGGACATCATTAGTAGACCAGTAGCGGAGGGGTGGGAGACAGTTAGGGGTGTATTTATGTACAATGTTGGTGATGTAAGTGGGACAGGAGGTGTGGAGTGAAAATAAAGCAAGCCTCAAAATATTACCTCTAATTACTAAGCATGAGGGCCTTCCTAAAGCCCCCCATAGACAGGCAGACTCCTCCATGCAACTTCTGTACAACCAACTTTTCTTCTACCAAAACCATGTAATAGGAGGACCTTTCTACACCTTCCAATCACTATGTATTCTATCAGGGAGGTCACTATACTACATGGTTGTTGGTAGGTCTCATGAAAGTTGTATGGAGGAGTCTGCCTGTCTATGGGGGGCTTAAGCTCACATGCCTAACTTATTGTTAGAAAGGGTTTTGCACTGTGTTCCGTGTTAAAAAAAAGGCTTAGGACTAGTGTTGAGAGGCATATGGTATATTCAAATTCACGTAATGTCACAAGTATATTAAGGAACAGTAGAAATTCGTAAAATTCAGTTTGGCTGTATTCTATTGCCCTTCATCGCACATAGCTGTTCACAATTATTCACAAAGATGCGCGACCCGCTTTACAGCTTCTCTTCTTCATTCCGTGATCTCAGCCAGTATGAGCACTGTGTGTATTGCGAGTATCCAATATGATGAATATCCGCCATTGTAAATATCTGAGCGCACATTCGCGAAATATTGCGAATTATCGAATGTTTTGATATTCGTCGAATATATTCACATTTTTTATTTTCTCGCCCAACAATACAAAGGACTTTATCTTTATAGATAAAGATTGTTTTCTTATAATTAATAAAAAATAAATTAAAAAGATCCATAGTGTGTTGCCAACATATTTTTTTCTGTACTTGCTGTTACTGTGGCACCCTGTAAGCTCAGGCTTTTCCTTTGTCCTGTTATACCTCAGGTTACACTTTAGAATCTTAAAGTCAATGGGCATGTTAGAACCAATGAACAAATCATTACCCATACCCAATTGGATGGACGACTCCTCTTTTGAACCCTACAGGCCTCTATAAAAATGTATTACTTGACTGTCAAACGTTTTATACTATATTTTGTACTATGCCAAACTTTCAATGTAAACTCTAATTGATTAATTGTTTTATGTGAAACATAGTGGTGAAAAAAAGCATTTGTGGTTTCAACCACTGGAATTTAGGCATTTGTTCTGTGTGGTCCATGTACAATAACTATTGTATCCCTTGTTTAGGTTTTGTAGTAAGTATTGTTGTAGTGTAGTGTGATTCTAATCGTCAATTTTTATTGTGAATATCAGCACTTTGAGGAATCGCGCAAATCTTGAATATATTTCTTTATCTTCGTAATTGTAATTACGAAGATAAAGAAATTATTAAAGATATTTTTACATCAGTACCCGGATTTACCATGCATCACTTTCGCAATATGCGCATGTACAAGTGCTGAGTTGTCCAATGTAGGTAATAATGACTGGAGGTCACAAAGAAATATAAGGCAAACAATTTGCAACATTTTGCGGATACAAATATTGCCTATGCTGCTCATCACTAGTAGTATCCAGTAGTCAATTATAAAATTCTTGGCAATGAACACCTACCAGTTGGTGATCACTTTCCATTTTCATGGGCAGTAACCAACAGACAAACCAGTATTCCCTCCCTTATTACTGCTGAGTATTAACCAAAGAAAAATTGCTAGAACTTTTTGCTCTCTATATATTAGACACATACATACCAGCATATAAGACGACTGGGCGTATAAGACGACAACCAACTTTTCCAGTTAAAATACAGCGTTTGGGATATACTCGCCATATAAGACTACCCCTCTTACAACGCACACCAAATAAAAATATTTTCGCCTACTCTGACTTTTTTCCCCCAGATCTCCAACACCCTTCGAAGTCCAATCTTATTTTTTCGATTAGTAATTTACATTCCCAATTTGACACCCCTAACTGCGACCTTTCATAGTTATTTATGTTTCCCTGCGGTTATTCATGGAACATAAATTGTATATATTTAACAATAAAAACTGAATGAATGTTGGCAATCTTAAAATTAAACTTTTAAAGTTGTGTATTAATTATAAAGTGAACAGCTATTTAATGTGTTGGCTAGCTTTAATCCCCCTGCAATACCAATTTCAGCCACAATGTCCCTAGTGAGCACTTGCACTGCAGGTCTCTCCCTCTGTCAGCCAGAGCGCAGTGTGAGGAGCACGAATATGGGTAGCAGACCTCCGGGCTCCCCGGCATAGTCACCCTAGAGGGACGGTGGTGCCCCCTGCCCCAACAATCCCCCCCCCCCTCCCCATAAGACGACCCCCAGCTTTTGCCAACATTTTCCTGGTTTCAAAAGTCGTCTTATATGCCAAACAATTCAATAATAATGACATAAAGAAAAAGCCTTTTGACTAGTGTAGCTGTGGTCTCCAGTGCAAGATAAACCAACCACCATAATAATGTGTACTATAGTTGAACAGGAGCTGGTAATTTCTTGATATTCCTTGTGGTGTGTACTTGTTTATTGCAGGTACATTCAGTGGTGCTGTACTGTGATGGAGATAAATAACATACAATGATAATGATATAGAAACATTCATTGAGACAGACGGTGAGAGGATGCTGCTCGCTAGAGCTTTCAATGGCTCACTATACAGACTGAATAGCAATGACGTTGAGAGACGGGCTGGAGACCTAGCCTGAATCCCAATATTTCCTCCGGTGACCTCACACAAGGTACACTGCCTTCCATACTTAAAAGAGTTTTTCAGCACCATAGACTTATTTCACCCACTCTTATTATTAAGCTTTTGGTAGGGAAGCGAGGCAAACATAAAATAAGTGCTACATGACCTTCATCTTCCATGACACTTTGTGAAGAGCCTGATTTTTATATAGCACCACCATTTTACAACCTGCTGTATTTATGTAGGTGTACAGCAGTGGTGGGCAACTAAGTTGATATGGAGGGCCATAAGTGCGGCCCTTGACACCTGTAAAGGGCCGCACAGAACATTCTCAATCTATACTGACTTGTATAAGCATTTTATAATGCAAAAATTACAGCAGGAAGAGCTAGAAGACATATTTTCTAATTTTTTTATAACGAAAGTTGATTTAGATTATACTTCAAGCATTAGGGAATACTGTAATTTGTTCATCTGACTCCATAAGATACCAGTCACATGATCACATAAACACAGGTCACATGATCTCTGCTGGATATCAGGACCATAGTTTCTGCAGATCTATTGAGTGGCCAGATCTAAATAAATCTTAAGGCTGCCATACACACCCCGATGGTGTGCAGGCAGACCTGTCCCGATATGCTCCGGGATGCTAACGTGATGACGTCATCACGTTTGCACCCTGGTGCATTATGGGGCCCCTTCAGTCGGCCAGCACCCTTTGTGTGCTGGCCATTAGCTTCAATGAAGACGCCGTCTTCATTGAAGCTTATGGCATCGGCTTGCATCGGCCAGAGAATAACGGACATGTCCGTTCTCTGGCCGGCCAAGCTGTGGGGCGACAGGGATCTGTCACCCCATGTGCGATCATGCCGATAAGCGGCCGATTTTTAACCCGAGCGACGGCGCGAGCGCGCACGCCCGTCGGTCAGGTTAAAATACGGCCGCTTATTGGCATGTGTATGGCTAGCATTAGCACCTTTAAGCTGGCCATACACATTAAGATCTCTCTGTCAGATATCCTTTAGATCTACCAACAACTATGTAGTGCCAGGTCCTCTGCAATTGAACACAGGTAGACTTGATGGTTTAGAAAGTCCCTCATATTACATGGTTTTCGTAAAACAAAAGATCTAAAGGAAATCTGACAGATAAATCTAAAGGTGTATGGGGACCCTAACATGTTCACATGACCTGGCCAACTAATGCCTGCCATACACCCACAGACTGGTGTCGACAGACGAGCTCCGATGAGCTCTGGAACATCGGACATGTCCATTCTCTGGCCGGACGAGATGTGGGGCGACAGGGATCTGTCGCCCCATGTGGGCACACACTGATTGGCGGGCAATTTTGCCGACGACTGATGGCGCAAGCGCGCACGCCCGTCGGTCAGTGGATAAATTGGCCGCTAATCGGCGTGTGTATGCCAGGCTTAATGTCTGCAGATAAGTTAGATAGAACTGTTTATCGCTTTTATGGGTGGGATGGAGGTGGTAGGGAGGTTGTGATTTCAATAGAGATCCAGAAAAAAAGGTAACATTAGAATTCCATCAGGCTTTTATTTTATTCATTTACTCGCAAGTAAACAATTTTATTGTCAATAGCAAGGTGTATTTGCTGTTTCTTCACTTGAGAGTAAACATCTGCACTTGCCCTGGATTATACAAATTATATATTATCATCCTCCCATGTGAAAGTATCTAATTGTTGTAACGGAGGATCCTTTGTTGTAGAGATATAGTGTTGACGATGGATCATTTAGTTTACAGATACATTTGCCAAAGGTCTGTGACCAACTCACCAAGTCCTAGAGCTTAATTACAGTGTTTCCATTGAAGGGTGCTGATAATGCTACAGTATACAGAGTTTTGAAAATTGCAAGTTACCCTTTAGACAACAGTTTGAGGGTAGCTTTGAGGGGGGTTTTATATGTTCCAAGAGGAGTGTGCCTCAAATGCAGATTTGTAAGGACATACTGTAGAATTAAAGTTCTTCAGTTCCCATGTGATGGTCATTTGCTCTTTGGTCTTGGGTTCCTCCAGGTATAGCACATCCATCTTGGCCATCAGAGAAGAAACAGCGTATTGTAGTTTCATGCATAAAGGGCTTTATATAGTAGAGTGTCCACTTTGACCCCAAGTCCAGTGTGGAAGCGCCATGAAAGCATTAGCACTGGACAATGGAGCTATGGAGGAAGGTGCACTCTTCTGATGAACCAGATTTTCTTTTAGATAAAGCAGCGAAAACAACACTCGATATAGGAGCCCTTCGAGGTTTATATATAGGAATATTATGAAAGATGAATATTATGAAAGGTGAAAGATTTGCGATATTTTGCGAATACATATTATATATTGCCTATGTTGCCTTGGCTCCAAATACCTGAGAACACCTTTAGATGTCTTGTGGAACCAATATCTCCATGGTTCATAGCTATCCTGAAGGCTGGAGGAATACAATCAGGCAGATCTGATTGTTTGCCTCATCTGCATATATTTGGGTATACTGGTTCACTTTACAATGGTGGTGTATTAAGAACAATGACAATTACTACCAATGATGAATATAAACAAAGCATGTGACCATTCATTTCCAAGATATTTTTGTAAATCATGGTCATACCACCAATATTCAAATTGACGAATATTAGTTCTGGGTGCAGAGTTTCACGGTTTGTGTGTGCGAGCACGCGTCAAAGGCTCAATAAAAAAAAAAGCTATATTGAAGATATTCACAATAAAAATTTGAGATTTGAATATTCGCGATCAACATTACCCATCACTTCTAAATATCCCAGTTTGTAAGCCCAAGAGACATTCAGCCAGGGTACTATGCGGGACAGGTGTCCAAGGCTGTTGGAGTAATTTGGATATTATATCATTTCCTTCTTTATTTTCAGGATTTATATGCAAAATAAAATTTGAATATGAAGAAGACATTTAGTATTTGGATACAAAGACGGTGATTAAAATGCAGCTCTACATAATAAATGCTGAGGCTTACAATCTCCTAAATTAAACTCATTAAGAAACATTTGTTCAGAGCAATGTGTAAAATAAACCGTAATTACGCTCCGGCATTAATGTTCCATGCAAACAAAATACAGATTGTACTCAGTAATATATTTATTGTTTCAAGGTGTTATTTTTCCCACTGATTCATACATTACTTGGAATAGAGAGGCACAAACATTCTTTTATTCAACACCGTGTATCTATTACCCAAAAGAGCGCAAAGCAACACACATTTCCAGCGAGATCTTTACAGTTTTTGTATTATCTAGTTTATTCGTAATGTGTTTGTAACACATTTTGGTGTCGTTTTCATCATTTATATGGTGCATTCATCTAACCATGAAAGATCACAAGCAATAACGTACCAAGTCATGTGAAACAAAAATGTAACACATACAAAAACTCTGTTTCTGAGACTCTTGTATTTTCTTATCTGCTGTAAATATCTCATGACAAATAAGAGACATGGCCTTTACTTGCCTATCTGTTAGGACCACAGGCACCTACCTCTCCGCCTAACCAGGGGGACAAACCCTTCATTGTCACCACCGTTGTCACTTCAGCTTCTGTGCTACTCCATGTCCAACTCTTTCCTAGTATATCCACATTACCCATCAGGGGCGTAGCTAGTCATGACTGGGCCCCATAGCAAAAATGTTTATGCCCCCCCCCCCCCATCCCAACCTGTCACTCCAATCCATGCCCTTCCAGGAGTGGCGGCCCCCTTTGTGAATATGGGCCCCATAGCACTGCTATGGCTGCTATAGTGGTTCCTACGCCACTGTTACCCGTTAAGATAACCTGAAGCACAACCTGCTCTATATTTACCTGCTGCCCATGAAAGTGTATATTATTCTGCTGGGTGTGATCTGTTTGGCTGTTTATTGGAGATAACATCTTGTTCCTGACTATTCTCTTTCTGCTGCCTGCCCTGATCCTGCCTGGACATATCTTCTCCTACTGATTGGCCTTTCAGATACATGATTTAGATTCTGATCCCCACTTTGTCCTTTACAATCTACTGTTTGCTGGCAGCCCTGACCCTGTTTGCACCGTACTACTAGTGATGTTCGCACTCCTTCTAGCCGGCGAGCAGTATGGGTGTTCGACCCGCCCTGTTCGCCGGCGAGAAGGAGCTCTCTATTCTTCCTCCGGCAGGTTTAAAAGTTCTGTCATCACTACTTACTATGCTCCTGCCTCATTTTTATGCACCTGGTCCTTTGCCACTCTCTGTCCCAAACAACATGCTTTGCACACGTAACTGGGGTGGTGCAACTAGCTTCCTGAGACTAAATCCAGCCATACACCGCTTGATTCCCTGGCGTTCATTGTGCAATTTATCACAATGGGGTGATGCATGAATCAATAACGATCACTTGGGGATTTAATGCACACCACCTGGGGTAATCGATTCCTGGCCAATACTTTGGATAAGGCATCCTTCAAAAATTAAGCACCCTTACATTTTGCCTCACACTGAAATATAAGGCATCCCCCCAAAAATAAGGCATCCCCAAAGATACGGTACTATAGCTCTGGACAGAGGGGATCAGAGGGGGTAAGAAAATTACACAGGAGGATCAGAAGGGGTTACTAAATGGCTCCTGTGCCATTTTAAGTGATCCCCCCCCCCCCCCCCCCCCCCACTCTGATACCCCAGCGCAGTATTCTTCTTCATGGAAAAATAAGACATCCCCCGAAAATAAGACGTAGGGCATCTTTGGGAGCAAAAATTTATATAAGACACTGTTTTATTTTTGAGGAAACACAGTAATGGTGATCGAAAAGGGATCCCTGTTCGATCTACATTTCTGTCGAGTGAGACGTGCACGACAATCAATTGTTCGGTAATCAAAGCAAAATCAAGCAATATATGGGGACCTTATGGAGAGTCTTGTCAATAGCTAAAAAGTGTAGATAAGATTAGGGATTGACATCTAGGCTGCATTGACTCAGAATTAGGACCTCACATTAAAGTGCAAAACTTGTGAGTCACCATTGCTGAACTAAAGGTAGCCATACACAGGTCGATTTGTCAGCGATTAATTGCCGATCAGATCGGGAATCGATGCAACACCACCTTGGGAATCTGATTTGTGGGGGATTTGGACATGAGCCGGATTCCACAAAATCCATCGATCGGAAAGGCTGCTGCATAGGGCTCTGGGTCCATCAATGTACTCCGATTGCCAAACTATCGACCAAAACTCCAATATGTCGGTTTATTGTCCGATCCGATTTTAAGTCGATTCCTGATTATTTGGGGTCGATCAGGCAGGGTGAGCAAAACCCGATTGATTGCCGATCGAACTCGTGAACGCGCTCAGTGATCGATCTGTCAAAAATCGTGTGGAAAATCGACCTGTGTATGGCTACTTTTACTGGAATTTACCTGGGCAGTTTTTCAGATCTTCTCGCCCCATGCAATCACCATAACCCACGCTGGTATACAGTGCTTCTTCAATGGACAGTTGTTCATGTGTAAGTAGGCTAGAGATGGTCGAATTTTTCAACTTGCTAACTTGTTGAACTGATTACAAAGCCCCTGAAAAAGGTATCATTACCAAAATTGCTGGAGATATAGAGAAGGGTTGGGGGAACATTTGAAAGAAAAAAGTATGGCTCTAGCACATGTCGTTTTTGCATAAATTAAGTTCAAAGTTAAAGTCGAAATTCAGATTTTCGAAATTTTTACTTGACTTTGAACTTAATTTGTGAAAAACCTATTTGTGTTAGAGCCATACTTCCTTTTGTGGAGTATACCCCCAACCCTTCTACACATCTCCAGCAAGTTTGGTGATGATACCATGCTCGGGGGCTTTGCAATTAAGTCGAAACCGTCGAAATGGTCGAATTTTTGAAAAAAAATTCGACCATCTCTAAAGTAGGCATCATGTATGTCTACCCTTAACCTAAGCAAGGAGATTAGCCAGGGAGCTGGAAGAGCTGTTAGATGAGAGATCCGCCCACGGTCAAATCTCACATCTGAACTGTATAATTGCTTAAGCCAGCAGAGCTCAGAGCCCTGCTGGTATAAGCAATGAAGAGAGAGATAGATGAACTGCCATCTATCCCTCTCTCCGTCCGTAAAAACTGCAATTACTTTGCAGCTTCCACGGACACAGGCACAGCCAGAGAGGAGAGGTAGAAGACTGTGCAGCGACTCGCTTCGCAGCCCTCCTCAGTGATGTGGATGACATGATGTTCTGTGTGCACTGCTGCTAGTGACTAGTGATGATCGCGAATATTCGGATTCTGAATATTAATCACGAATATCGGCAATTCGGAAATTTGCGAAGATGGTGAATATATTGCCGAATATTCGCAATTTCGGATATTCTGTATTTTTTATCCATTACACACGCCTCTCAATGCAAGTGGACGAATGGGAAGGCTGCAACAAGAGCTTAGCAACACCATCAACAATTTTTTAATTGAATATTGGGGTGATGCAAATATTGCGAAAATCGGCACTTTAAAAAATTCGCATAAAATTTTCACCATATTAAACATATATTGCGCGTGCGAAATTCGCAATGAAAACTGCCGATATTCGCGATAAAAAAAAAACTGAATATTGCCGAATAGAGATGGGCGAACACCAGCCCGGAGTGTCCGCGAACAGGGCGGGTCGAACTTTTAAAGATGTCCGCCGTCCGCCCTGTTCGCGGACACATTCAAATTCCCCGCCTCTAGGCGGGGAATTTGAATCGGAAAAACCGGATGTGACGTCAGTGACGTCACATCCGGTCCATGGAACGCATCCTGGAACGCATCGTTCCTGGTTGCGGGAGCCGGATGTGACGTCACTGACGTCACTTCCTACTCTGAGCCGGAATCTTCACTACAAGACCGGCTTCATGCCCGGTCTTGTAGTGAAGAGATTCTTCCTCCGGCACGATCTCGCAGGTTCTGATCCTGCCGGAGGAAGAATTTAGATCTTCTTCTGGCCGGCGAACAGGACGGGTCGAACACCTGTACTGTCCGCCGGCGAGAGGATCGGCGAACATGCCGAGTTCGCGGCCGAACTGTTCTCCGGCGAATGTTGTCTATGCCGCTCATCACTACTAGTGACATCTACTGGCTGAATTTGATATTGCATTAATATAATCCATTGCATTATCCCAATTGATGTGAACACATATAGCAAATATTGTTTTCCTGGTTTTCCTGCTTTAAAAACTGGGTGCGTCTTATGGTCCGGTGCGTCCGAGAAATACGGTAAATACAGTGCATGTTTGGCTAGTTTCCCCAGTACTACTGGCCATTTTCATCCCACCGTATAGTTGTGGCACATGTATTTATATTGATACAGTATGTCACACTTGTTAAAGGTATCCGCTATGCCTGCACCTCCCGCACCTTTCACACTCTTTGCAAATGTTTCCACTAACATCTTTGATTATGAGATTATGAGTAAACGTGTCGGGTTTAGGAGCAGATGGTGCAACAAAGGCAGAATTGGCAGATTGATGTTCAGCCTGGGATGAATATTCGTGACATTGCTGGACTCCGTCTGTTACCTTTAGATGAGTTTCATGTACTTTGGCTTAAGATCTACTCTTGTCAGTATGGTCCTTGACATCAGTGCCACTTCTTCTAATGCATCTGCTGTGACAATCAATTACTCATCTGTCTGTTACCTGCGGACCTTATGGTAGACCTCAGAATAATCTATGTGGAAATGGCCAAACTGAGCACTGAGGCTCCACTTCACAGTCCTATAACTGAAACTTATATGACAATTTTCACCACAGATATTGCACTTTAAAACCGTACAGACTAGCACTATGTTCCCACATAGGTGATTAATCACATGCGGCGATCATCGTTGAACAAGTCCATTCAGTTGAATAGACTTGTCCCTACTTCAACTTAAAGGCCCATAGACATGAACGTGATCATAAATCACGTCCATTCATTCTCTATGGACAACATTTTTTTATGGGAGTGATTTAAAAAAAAAAAAATCATGTGCAAATATCACCTGATCAATTGGCCCGATCACATCAGAAATTGCATGCGATCGACTGCCTGCGATCATCGCCTTAGGCTATGTCTCCATGGTGCTATTGGCTGTGCTAAGCGCATTCCTTGGCAAGGATGCCCCCATGCGAGGATGCAGAGGGACCCGATCCACATTACCTGCCTACTGCACCGGCTGTTCCCACGGTTATGCCGATATGCTGACTGGAGTTTGATGTACTGCACTACGTTGACCTTCCAGCCGGTCAATCGGCAGAACACTGTGGGAACAGTTGGTGCTGTAGGCAGGTAATGTGAATCAGGTGCGTCTGCATCCCTGCCAAGGAATGCAGGGGTGCCGACAGACCCGTAGAAACATAGCCTAAGTGTCTATTTACACAGGTGCTTTCCTGGTTTCTGAAAGTCAGCAACCAGGCGCTTGTATCTGCACCTAAAGGTCCCCATACATGGGTCCGATTCCCAAGGGATTCCGGGCGCGTGCACGCTAATCGATCGTCCCGGAATCGCGTGAAGCCCACCTTGCGCGATCGATCACGTCCGATTGATCGGGGGCTCAGAATCGGATCGGACAGAGAACCAACATGTTGGTCTTTCTGATCCGATTCAGCACACATCAGGGGGAGTTGCCATGTGTGAAGTGATCGATCGGACACGGAATCGTCCAGGAATCGGTGGCCCAATGTGGTAGGAACAGGCTTAATTGGGCGATCGATCGGACATCCGATTCCCTCTGGCTCTGGTTGTAGAGAAGGGTCGGGGGTATACAACAAAAAAAAAGTATGTCTCTAACACAAATAGTTTTTGCATAAATCAAGTTCAAATCAAGTCAAAATTAAAAAAATCTGAATAACCTTATTTATTTGAACTGAATTTATGCAAAAACGACATGTGCTAGAGCAAAACTTTTTAAAAAAATGTTCCCACAACCCTTCTCTACATCTCCAGCAATTTTGGTGATGATACTATTTTCAGAGGCTTTGCAATCAGTAGTGAGGAGCAGCATAGGCAACATTCGTATTCGCAGCATGCCGCGAATTTTATGGAAAACATTCGAAAAATATTCGCATTCAGCAATATTCGGGGTTTTTTTTTTATTGCGAATTTCGTGCGCACAATATATGTTTAACATGGCGCGAATTTTTATGTGAATTTTAAAAGTGAAGATTTTCGCAATATTCGCATCAATATTCAATTAAAAAACTGTTGATCGTGTTGCTAAGCTCTTGTTGCAGCCTTCCCATTCGTCCACTTGCATTGAGAGGCATGTGTAATGGATAAAAAATACAGAATATCCGGGATGCGAATATTCGGCAATATATATTCACCATCTTCGCGAATTTCCGAATTGTCGATATTCGCGATTAATATTCGGAATCCGAATATTCGCGATCATTACTAGCAATCAGCTCACAAAGCTTAGCAAGTTGAAAAATTTTACCATCTCTAGTACTAAGTACTAAGAATGACTGTCACTTGGGGGTTGAATAAAACTGATAATGATGTGAGCACAGAAAAGACATTTGTGGTTATTTCATTATTAATGTTATGTTATATTTGTCTGACTTACAAGCGTCTCTTTCATTTCATTGTAAACAAGATGACTGAAATGATCAAAATCAATGTCAAAATGGCCAAAACACTCAATTTCAGCGGGGGTTGAATAATTTTGAACACAACTGTAAATCCAATGATCCTAATGTCAATAGGTGCTATGCTTTCCTGAACTATTTTATATAATTTATATAAACTATGCTTCCCACAACTTTTCGGACTATAAAACTTGAAGTAAGAAAAAAACGAAAGCTTTTGACTGACATGACTGAAAAAAAAACCCCATCCAGTTAATCAAGAAAAGATGGATGCATAAACTTGGCAAACTGAGCTCATGAATATACATGAGCGCGGTTCCCTCTGTACACAGTATGTTGTCGATTGGATACAGGCGATCACAAAGTTTCACATCTGCAATAGGGGCACGCCGAAAAAAAAAAAAAGTTGTCATTTTTCCTCAAGTGTGCGTCTAAGCGATAGACGAAGTGGATAAGGCCGTCTTCATATCAAACTGTTCAACATTTGTTCCTATTTATTTTTTTATTTACCCGTTTCAATTAAAAAAAAAGAAATGAGATTTGAGACTTAATACAAACTATAAATCTAAAAAAAAAAAGCCTTTAAAATAACATAGAACGTTTTCAGAAGCTGTGTTAAATAACAAGGTTCTTTGAATGAAGGAACCGAGGGTGAAACGGATGGAAAATATAGAAGGGATTATACTACGGTGTATTATTAATGGCGGCTGTTTTTGCATTTAAATAAAAAGTGGAATAATAAAATATTAAGAAGAAATAAAAAGTTTCTGAGAAACAAAGTTGACGTCATTGAAAAGTTGAAAAACATTGTGATTACCTTTAGAAAATAAGTGTACTTTAAAAACATGTTGGCTTCCTGAATATATGTTGTGTCGCAAATATAACCTATTACCTCTGCATTTTCCTTCCTTGTGCTCCGAGATTGTAGCCTCACCAGGGAAGTTCTTCTAGACAAAGTTTTACTGCAAGAGAACTCACGGAGAAGCAAATGATCACATTAATCAGCCAAGCAATTAGTAACTATTTGATTGGCTAATTAAAGCAGGGTACAGACGTGAAGATATGGGCCAGATCGATGGCCGATTCGAGCGCCGTGGGTGCTCACAGCCATCTATCTGGCCTATATAATATGCACCCACCACTGCTTTCGAGCGAAACCAATCAACCCCACTCAAGAACTGGGATACCGGACATGACCGTTGAATACGGCCGATGTCCGTTGCTTTGCATGGAAACCGTGGGTCTCCATGCAAAGCATCAGTTGAGCTGGAGAGAGAGCAGAGCTGTCTTTCTAGCTCCTCCGATCTCTGACAGCAGCATGATGATGTCATCACGCTGCTGCAGGGAACATCGGACGGCTCCAATATCAAGCCATCTGTACCCTGCTTTAGTCTACACATGAAGCAAAAATGAGACGTGGTCAAGTGATTCTGACCAGTGAATCAGGGAAGACCAACTGTAACAGTGAACTCATCATGTGCTTCTCCATGAGTTAGATAGTCGCAAACCTACAACTAGTTTATTTGTGAGTTAGGGTATGTTTCCACATCAGGACCCCCTACACTAATGGCAGTACTTGGCAGGGGTCCCGACGGAGCACATACACTTTACCTGCTCGGCAGATGCTGTGTTCTCATGGCGCTGAGCCGTTCTGATGATGCAGGGGTTAACGTAGTAAAGTAAGTTAACCCCCACACCTGCCGGCTAGCTAAAGTGTATGTGATCTGTTGGGATCCCCGTCAAGCACTGCGCTTAACGTAGGGATCCCGACGGATCACTCAGCGCTGAGGACCCCCCCCCCCCCTTAGGCTGAGCCTACGCTATAACCAGGGCTGGTGTAAAAGATAGATCAGCGTGACCTGTCCATGGTGCCCATCAGTGGTTTTCGTGCTTTTTGATAGAGATTCGGCCATGTCCATCCGCGAACGGGTGGATCGGACTTTAAAAAAAGTCAGCCATCTGCCTAGGAATTTGAATCTGAAAAACCAGATCACTGACGTCACGTCCGGTGCCTGGAACTTATAGTTTCTGTTTGCGCTAGCCGGATGTGACGTCACTTCCGTGTTTACGAGCCGGCTGTTCTCTACCCAGTCTTCTCACCGGCGAACGGGGTGGGTCGAACACCTGTACTGCTCACCAGCGAGAAAGACTGCGAACATGCATGTTTGTAGGCGAACTGTCTGCCTTGCTGACAGTTCGCCCATCACTAATGGTTGCATTTTTTATCCAAAATTCGACGATTTTGAGCTGATTGCAAAGTATGGTATGCATCACCAAATTGCTTGAGATGTAGAGAAAGGTTGGGGGTATACTACAAAAAAGCATTGTTCTAACACAATAGTGATGAGCGACATAGGCAATATTCGAATTCGCAATATTTTGTGAATAATTCTACTAATATTCGATATTCGTAAATTAAAAATTCGTGAAAATCTTCAAAATTAGTGGTCACATACTATGTTTATTTTCACAATGTGAATATTATTTTCGCAATACATGGCCATATCAGCCGACATATTTGAGATATTCGCGAATTGACGATATGCGCAAAAAATATTCGAAATTCGAATATTCAAGCTCAACACAACACAAATAGTTTTTGCAGAAATTTCAACTTTGATTTTGAACTTGATTTATGGAAAAACTACATGTGCTAGAGCAAACATTTTTTTTTTTAATGTTTCCACAACCCTTCTCTACATCTCCAGTAATTTTGGTGATAATACCATTTTCAGAGGCTTTGCAATCAGCTCACAAAGTCAGCCTGTCAAAAAATTCATACATCTGTATGGGGGGCTGACACATCCCGAAAGCTACCTTTTTTTTAATGACTTCAGTTTGCCAATAAACTTCAAACTTTCTGTTCTAATGACTAACTGCAATACTATGATGGTGGACATGATGGTGGACATCATGAGCTGCTGAGGGACAGATATGACAATGGATCCTAAATAGCACATTAGTGTTGAGCTAAGTCACAAAGGTGGGGTGGCTAGCCCCCAGGTCTTTAACCGCCCTAGCGTTATGGACGGCAGCACCTCGTCCAGCGCTCCAACTGCTACTATCGCACTGGACGAGGTGCTGCCGTCCAGTACAAGTCGGGGCTCTGGGAGAGCGCATACTCACGCTGTCCCTGTGTCCCCGATGCCTCTTCGGCTGCTCGCGTCTTCTCCCCCCCGCTCCGAGTGACGTGATGACGTCACTCGGGGAGGCGGCGGGAGATTTGTACAGTAAATAGTATGAAAGCAGTTTTCTATGCAGAAAACTGCTTTCCAACTCCCCCTATGTACTAAATATCGCCAGAATAAAGTCCCTGATGCCCCAGATGTGCCCATTTGCAGTAACCCTTTCTTCCCTGGTGTGATTTTATCACACCAGGTAAGAGAGGGTTAAGGAGACTTTTTATTTTGGCGATATTTAGTACATAGCAGCATAGTTTTGTGCCCTAATTTTTGTGGGTTTTTTTTTCATTTTTATTTTTTATTTTACATAATTGTGTGTTTCAAATGTCAGGATGTCCATTAGACCTTTGTACAGACATATTTTGGGAAGTTACAGGCCTACGACATAAAGAAAAATTTACCATTGAAGTCTATGGTGCACTTTTGGTACAGAAATCTGGACCTCAGCAGTGCGCTAGGGAGGTTAAATAGGCCTAACATTCCAACCAGAGTTGATATTGGTAAAACTGATGTTTTACCAATATCAACTCAGGTTGGAATTTTAGGCCTATTTAAAGTCCTGGAAGCTAGCCACCCCACTTTTTTTGACTTAGCTCACCACCAATGTTCTGTATTTTGTATTCTTTAAGTATTCTATGGGATGACTCTGCTTTTGGGTATAGTGCGTTCTTTTTAAATATTTTGAAATACACTCACCCACTTACCTTCAAAATCCTAAACAGAGAATTTTTCAAATAGCTGATTTTGTGAGCTGAATGCAAAGCCTCTGAAAATGGTATCATCACCAAAATTGCTGGAGATGTAGAGAAGGGTTGTAGAAATATTTGAAAAAAAATGTTTTGCTCTAGCACATGTAGTTTTGCATTAATTAAGTTCAAAGTTAAGGTCGAAATTGTGAGTTTTTGAATTTTGACTTGACTTTGAACTTCATTTATGCAAAAACTATTTGTGTTAGAGAAATATTTTTTTTTTACCTCCAGCAGATTAAGTGATGATAACATGTTCAGGGGCTTGGGGGCAAAAAAAACCTGCGTCTTATGGCCCGAATGAACGGCCCCCGTGGCCACTGGGCCGCCGGTGGTCGCACCTTGGCTTCCTGCCAGCTCTCCCGGCACGGAGATTAGGAGGAGCTGTCAAATGTAAGATGCCGGCCGATACCCAGCTCTCCCATCTGAACTGTGTAATTGCCTATGCCAGCCCTGAACTGGCATAGGCAATGAAGAGAGAAGTATAGATGAACTTGCATCTATACCTCTCTCTCCTGTCTGTAGGAACAGCAATAACTGCCCCCATGGACACAGACACATAAACATCGGCAGAGGAGAGGAGAGCAGAGCAGAAGACAGCCCAGGCCCCCCCCCCCTTTCTCCTGAAGATCAGTGTTAAGTATGAGGTTCTGCTGAGAGTGTACTGCTGCTAGTGACATCTTCTGGCTGAATTGAATATTGCATCCATTAAATTCATTGCATTAACCTAATTGATGTGACTTATTAAATCTTTTTTTTCTGGTTTTCCTGCCCTACAAACTGGTTGCGTCTTATGGTCTGGTGCGTCTTATAGTCTGAAAAATAAAAATAAAAAATAATTCGCCCATCTCTAATCCTAAATAGCGCTATTGAATAAAACAGCCATAAATAATAATAATAGAAATAATTATAAAAGCAGCTCATAGATGTCTCAAATCTAAATAAAAAATTTAGAAATCTTTGATGGTAAATGCAAAAAAAAGCCAAAGGAATGCTCCAGTTTTCCGTTAAGATTCACACCAAGCATGAGAATGTCATCACGGCTGCACAATTCTCCGCAGCATATTTCAGCAGATGGCCATGCAAATATATGTGCAATATCTAAAATATTTCACTTAAAAATCTGTCGTGTTCCATATTAAAAAGGCACTTTGTGTTGCATAATGTTAACTCGGCTCCATAAATATATATTATACACATAATAAACCTGCTTAATAGCCACAGATAGTAATTCCACCTCTCTGAAAAGCCTAAGCCTGATAAAAGAAGCACATTTGACTAGAGAGGCGCACTGCTCAATGACCCTGCTTGCATCTGTTTGTATTTAATTGGATTGAAGGGAAAGATTGCAATTGCTGTAACAAAGATAAAAGATGAGGCCAATCTAGGCTGGGGTTCATAGTGCGGCAAGCCCAAGTAGTTAGGCAATGAGAATTCTAGAGGACAAAGACAAATCAATACGTGGGGCGCTCTAGCTGTGTGTGTAATTTACTTTTAATTGAGAACATTATTAAGGACTTAAAGGAAACATAATGCACATAGGTAGTCATACTCATATGTTTTTAATAGATTTAATGTTAGAATAGATCATCTATTGAACATACAGTATTTTTCGGACCATAAGATGCACTTTTTTACCGCCAAAAGTGGGGGGGAAGTGAGGGTGCGTCTTATGGTCCAAATGTGAGATCCCCCACCCAACACATGTGCCTGCAAGGGTTTGGGATCTCATATGTCACCATTGGTTTGTCTGCTTCTGGCACCCGGCCGGGACTATGTGATGACTCTCAGTGCCCTGGAAGGAGCCCATCAGGACAGGAGTAGTCAGGGCAATACATACTCACATTCTCCCTTGATCATGTCGTCTGGTTTTTTAGCAGCCTTCGGGAGAAACGAATACAGCATCCCCGTCCGCCGCCCCCCCCCCCCCCC
>CM070035.1:12601018-12623515 GCA_036250615.1 Ptychadena robeensis | reverse complement strand
GCCAGAAGTGATAAAATAGCAAGGGGGGGGGGGTTGGTCATTGGTAAAAGTGTAAGGAAATAAAGGCCATTTTGCTTGAAAATCTACCCCTCCCTCCCTTTGTTAATCTCTATTATGTTTTGTCATTTTGTTTCTACGGATATATTTCAGTGAATATGTTTTTTGTTTGTTACAGCAGTTTCTTGGCAGTGCCCATAAATAAACCTGGGTCAGTACGAAATCCTTGTGGAAGGGGCCATCACAGGTGGTATACTGTGAGTTGTTAAGGGTGTCAATGATATTTGTGTGTGGTATTTGGTGTTAGTTAGTGATGGCAAGGCAGACATTTCGGCCGCAAACATAACATGTTCGTTTTTCTTCCCCCGGCCAACAGTAAAGGAGTTGGACCCGCCTGTTCACCGGCAGGAAGAAGGTGACTATTCTTCTGCTTGGATCAGGAGCAGAAAGATCCGGCCAGTGGAAGAATCTTTTTCACCAGAGAGCGGGTTGAGAACCTGGTCTCTAGTGAAAGAAAACCCCCTAAACTGAAAGTGACGTCATGTCCGGTTATAGAAACCGGGAACTGTGTGTTCCAGGTCATGTCAGTGACATTTTTCTGATTCAAATTCAGGCGGGGAATTTGAACCTTCCCGCGAACAGGTTGACGTCAGACTTTTTTAAAAGTCCGATCCACCTGGTCATGGACGGACCTGGCCGAAGTTCGGGCATCACTACTGGCCACAGTTACCAACACTTCTGCCTAAACTCTACATTTCCCTAAACAAGTTCAACAGCTCACTTTTAGCTTGAGAAACTGATTTAGATTAGTATATACCAAGTATATATATCAACTAAAAACACATATTATGCGTATTATTATTATAGGGATTATGCGCTTGTCACTTAATAATTTACCAATCAAGTTTGAGGGGCTCAGAGGGATCACCCATCTGCCCAAGTCAAGTAGAGATTTTTTAAAAAAATGCAACCATTTCGATGGTTTCGAGTTAATTGCAAAGCCCCTGAGCATGGTATCATCACCAAACTTGCTGGAGATGTAGAGAAGGGTTGGAGTATACTACAAAAAAAGTATGTCTCTAACACAAATAGTTTTTTCATAAATGAAGTTCAAATCAAGTCAAAATTTTGATTTTGACTTTAACTTTAAACCTAATTTATGCAAGAACTACATGTGCTGGAGCAAAACTTTTTGTTTTTTAAATGTTCCTACAACCCTTCTCTACATCTCCAGCAATTTTGGTGATGATACCATTTTCAGAGGCTTTGCAATCAGCTCACAAAGTCAGCTAGTCGAACAATACAACCATCTTTAACCTCCCTTGGGAATGAGACAAACCCTGCCACCAGGGAGGACACCTTACCTATATTTAACTAGATGGGAAAACTTCCCAGTGCTACACCCAGCACCTCTACCTTCATTTTGGGACCACGGATCCTTGCACCTTCTTCCTCCCTGGACTTTGGGACTTCTTAACATACACCTTTTAACCGGCATTTTAAACGATTCCAGCCTAGGCATTCCTTTGATGGGGTGGCTCTGTCTGGTGCCTCTCCGTTCTCTACTTCTTCTCAGTGGGCTGTCTTGAGGTCGTTCTAATAAAAGACCCCATGGGATCTGCGAGCACTGACTTGGACCCCCTGATGAGGGGTTGAAACATATGTCGGGGCCCATCCGCACCATCTGCTCCTTGATCCTGCCAGCTCTTTACCCACAGTCCCACTAGGAGGAAGGACAGTTCAGCAGACACCTTTTTCTACCAATGGACATTAAAATCGATGTTTTTAAATCGATAAATTATTTTTGTTTGTGATTCACCCATTTACACGGATGTTTTTATAAATGATATGATACTAATCTGCACCTGCGGATATCACTTATGGTTTGGGATCTCTACAGAGCTAGCCTTTAAAGTCCCCTGGTTCCCATCCTTTGTATGGGAAAAATCTATTTTCTCTTGTTTTTTTCTATGTTATTTTGGGATGTTGGTGTAACGGCAGCTGCTGTACGCCGCCGTCGCCTCCTTACTTACCGTTGATCTAGGCGCCCTGTTCAGCGGTGATTCTGATATTCCTACACACTTCCTTAAACACCAGCGTGTGTAATTTCCAGGGATTTAAGGTATTCGTCATGTGGCCTGGCTGACCAATAGTGGACCTCCTGCAGCTATATAAGGAACCCTGCCCTTTCAGCTTTGCCTCAGTATTAAGGTCTCTGTGTTATGCTAAGCACTGCCTGCCATTGCTGTTCCTGTGATATAGAGATCTGCCTGTCTTCTGAGACTGATACCTGTTAACCCTTTCCTGCCTGCTGCACTCTCCTGCTACCTGCACTGCCCGCCCTGTTACACTGTCTGGCTGATGACACCTGTGTCCCTGGAGCCTTAACTTCTGTCCCCTGGACCAGCTGCCTGTGTTCCTACCATCCCTCAAGAGGTAGCGACCTGGTGATCCCCTCGGGAAAGTCTATCATCACCATCAGGGGTATTGTGAAGAACGAGTGGGTTCACATAGACAACGCCCTTAGAGGAGGTAGGACACGTGGCACAGTGGGTCCACACCTGCTGCTCCGTGACAGTTGGCTTGCTCACTATATGGTATACCTCTGATTGCTTTCCACTAGTATATCAATTCTATTTTGGCACATGCAACAAAAGATAATCATGACGTCATTAGAATCCTAAAAAGATTCGAATTAGATGTGGGTGAAAAAAAATTTACATTTAGCACGCCGTATCGTGCCATACGTATCAAGCGAATTGGCCCCGGCCAACTATCACTAACGTTGCGCGGTGCAGTCTCACATCCGTCTCGTTATACAATGCTTGTCATTTATTTTGAACCAATTTATATCGTAGACAAAAGGCCAAAGGGATAACAGCGACCTGTAAACACTTCAAGGGTACCGGTAGCAAAGAACAGACTTTGAGCGTTTATTGAAACGTTCAGAACAAATTGTTGTAGTTTAAAGACAGAAGAGAGTATTCTCCTGGGGACTGCGAGAAAATAATTCTTAATAGAGGCTTGGAACAGCTTAATTAATGTTAATAATTAGATCCATAAATTAAATATTATTTTGTCGGCATTAAATCAAAGTTGGCGGTTAGCCCAAATCACTGTTTACAAATTAAACTTCATAGGGATATCGGTTTAATAACTGCTGCAATTAGAATGAATGGCGCGGGCTCTCCGGCAAGTTTGGTTGTGATTTAATCTGCCCCGCGTATGACGCTTGCATGCTAAAAGGCTGAATCCGGAATCTTCCGCCACGCCGAGGCGCAACTGTAGCCAACTAGACACACTTTCACTTACGTGGGAATGCCATGGAGATTTGCGATGGAAATAAAGTGATAATTAGATACTGGGTAGTAATTAACTAGAGAGCTCTGGTGTTAATTTGTGGAACCTTGGAGTCAGTTAAAAAAAAAAACACCCTCTGGAAGAAAAGCATAACAAAAAAATAAAAACATTTGGGTTTTCATGTAATGTTTTGCACTTGCAACAGGAAACCTGTTTTGGTGGACAACAGCATAATAATTATAAATCTGACTAGCTGCTTTTGTGAGTTAATTGCAAAGCCCCTGAACATGGTATAATCGCCAAAATTGCTGGACATGAAGAGAAGGGTTGGGGAAACATAACAAAAATGATTGGTCCCTTCTCACCATAACCTTCATGGTTGTTTCTGTATGTTCGGCTCCCAAGCCCTACACCATAGAGCCATGGTTCCATGCACTATATTTATGATGGCCAATGAGCCTGAAACAGCTGAATGCAGTTGGAATAAATGGCTCTGTACCATAAGGATATTTTCGCACTGTACACCAGCGGGTCTGGATGGGCATTTGGCTGATGGGGCGTAAAGGAATAATTTGCATGGCTCAACCCACTATCCTGAAGTGAGGATTTTTCCCTTAACTTTTTTGATTTGTGATAGATTGGGGCATGTAAATACCTTGAATGTGTTACACATGGCTTGAGTTGAGGGCTTTTAGTTTCCTTTAATCTCTTCTCTCTATAACCTTCATGGTTGTTCCTGCATAAAAAAAATACTGTATTTTTCATCAACCAGAGGGTCTTATTCCAGACTCTACCAGACAGAGCTTAATGCCTCCACCTGGCAGTGCGGGAGTTAAAAGAGGCAGGGTAGCTGGCATACGGAGCAGCTCTCTATCTATGACATAGACAAAGTACTGCCCCGTACAGCTGCGTAATGTTAGCTCAAGCCCATGGAGATGTGCTCCCCCTGTAGCATAGAATTTCACGCAGGAAAGGGCTCCTCAAAATCCGCTGGTCTGATATAGGAGGTCCATATTTCTGTAACCAATGGTCGTAGAGACTAGCTTTTTGAAAAAAAGTGGGGTACCAGGTGATTTTAGGGGGGTCGAGATGTGCTCCCCTGTCCCCCATTCATCTTTATAGGTAAAGTGAAAAGTTTGGCATTGCGGTTCTCTGTAACCAAGGGGGCTAGAGGCCCACAATTTGGTAGGATTGTAAGGATGGTCAGACCATGCCAGATTTAGGGTCTCAAGGCCATTGTGTTCATTAACCGATATGGGTCAAAGTTGGGCTTTGAAAGTGTGGGCTTGGGCCTGGACCCAGTAGCCAGCTTTAGTGGCCACTGCTTTTGATCTGTGTTGGTCAGTGCTCCTCAAATCTTAATGGGGAAACTCATCTCATCAGATGTGCTACCCCTGCTGGTCATTCTGTGCTACAGGGGGATCACATCACGATGGGAAGCTCAGACCTTTAGAACACCAGTCTCTCTCCCATCCAGCTCTGCCTGTGTGTGAGAGCCAGAATCACACTGCAGCTTTAACACACAGAGAACCAATCAGTGTATGGCTGATAACAACGTCCATTGAAGAGGTTTGCCCATAGGTGGATCTTTCCCCCAGCTGTTAACTCTGTGTGCACTGGGCTGCATGAGCTGAACTCACACACAGTGCAGATAGGAGAGCTGCCATCTGTACTGTATGTAAGTTGGACAAAAGCTTCCCACCCCATACACAGCTCTGCATCATAGACAGCTTCTCCACCTCTGTAACTCCTGCTCTGCCGGTTGGAGCACATAGCTCCGAAAACTTCAGTATATACATATTTTTTATCTTTTTTTTAAAAATAAATCAAAATTTTGCCAGCCTGGCACACTAGACACAGAGATGGGTATGACCATAAGGAGAGTAAATATACATAGCCGAGAACATATGCCTCTCTGCTTTCCAAAAAAATGGTACCCATATGAATCATCACTTTACAGAAGACGTCAACAAATGGAGAGGTGGTACTGGGGTTTCTTAGAACACATACTGTAGTATGAAATGTTTATTTAAGAAAATTTATTTTAAACAAAAAGTAGTACCATCAAAAGAATTGGTTCTTACCTTTGAGATGTCACAATGGTTGATAAACACTATAAAAGCTGCCATATTTAACCTTCTTGGTGGATTTTTTTAACAAAACAAACTCTACCTGTGCAGGGATTGGGCACATTCGCCTATTAATCGCAAGCACACAGATCACTTTAGGCACCGTGCCAATGATGCCGAAGAGGCTCAATAGACCTCCATGTTAATGGATGGGCATCGCTTTCCCGGCCCAAGTCATAAATAGGAGAGAGTTTTCATCAGCTAATTACGGACAAACCACTAGGGAGGTTAATCCTCTAGATACCTAGTCTTCTATAGTGATGAGCGACAAAGGCAATATTCTAATTTGCGATATTTTGCGAATAGTTCTACTAATATTTGATAAGATATACTGTACATGAAACGAAATTCGTGCATATGGTCACACACTGCGATAATATAAATATAATGCACAGCCATAAGCTAGCCAATGCATAATATACTAAATATTCGAAATTGCATTCCAGCTTTTTCCATTCCATAAGCTAGCCCAGTGGTGGCCAACTGTGTGGATATGGAGGGCCACAAGTGTGGCCCTCTGCATCACTAAAGGGCCGCACATAATGTTTTCAATCTATACTGGTATAGGTATAGCTAGAAGACATTATTTTTAGTTTTTAAATAACAAAACTTGTTTTAAACTATACTTTGCGTCATGTATATCATCAAGTTCCTATGCAATAACAGGTTTCGGGGGCCACAAGTGGAGGACCGAGGGGGCCGCCAAAGAATACCCAAAGGGCTGCATGCGGCCCCCGGGCCACAGGTTGGGCACTTGGGAGCTAGCCAGTGCATCGAGAATTCGCAAATTCTCTAATAGCAGATATTCATCGATATTCGCAGTTCGAGCTCAACACTAGTCTTCTAGGGGTCAATAAACTGCAGTAATGCATGAGGCCACTAGAGGCCAGCAGATGAAAACACAGCAATTAAAACACAGCTCCAAAGGCTTGTAAAAGGGTATGTGTGAGAGGCTGTTAGTCATCTTAACCTACTGGGCGTTTGTCCCAATAACTCGGGCTGAGTTTCATCCGTCATGAGTTAACTTACCTGTCCGCCGGATTTCCCCGCTGATGTATGCCAATGCTTCCAGATCTGCCACCAATCGCGTCACAAGTGACGCAAAGGGGGCGGGGTTGGGCGGCGCCATAGACCTCTATGTAATGGAGTGGGAGTTGCACAACTCTGGCACCGGAGTTGTGCACGGGACCTCCGGGCAGGTAGGAAATCGCCCAGGAGGCTAATAGATGGAAATTCAGATTATCTCATTACAGGTAAGGATTTTTTTAATGTTGACAAATCGTCTGTGTAATTGGGTCTTTGCCAACAAGGGACATAAAGTATATTAGGTGAGTGTGAGTGCTCTTCAGCCCCAAAAACTTTGTGAAACTTCCCCATGCATCTACAAGTATAACAAATGAGTATTTGTAGAACCTTCCGCTCTGTAAATCTGACTTAGCCGCGAGTAAATAAATATTCAACACGCATTCAAAATAAAGTTATCTCAACATTTCCCCTTTAATCTAAAATCTTTGTGGTGTAAGTCAAAATTTGCAATGGAAAGGTGACATTCGACTGGTGGAGATAAAAGTCAGACGAGCTCCTTATTCATTTTTCCACCCAGCAGAACCGAAGGATCGCTAAAATATGACATTCCAAATTAATCTGAAGGGAGAGCACATTAAAAATGCATAATTTATGTGATGCTGAATAATTGATGACATGTTTTCTTGTTATTTTCTTACGACAGAATTGTTCCAACTCTGCTCAACATAAAAATTTGCTCCAAGCTAGAAAACTCATAGAGAACGAGAGGTAATATCAATACTCTGCGCTCTGTTTTTGTTTTTGTTTTATTTGCAACTCGGCAGGTTGCAAAACAGCCATCATCATTTAATCTCGGCATCTAGAACAACATGGTAATTTTCTTGAAAAAAAAGTACATTTTCATTCTGGCTTTTTTTTTCTTGGCAGATAATCTGGAGAAAACAACAAGTTATAATCAGAGAATTTTTCCACATTTTGTCACATTACAGCCACAAACATGAATCAATTTTATTGGAATTCCACGTGAAAGACCAATACAAAGTAGTGTACACGTGAGAAGTGGAAGGAAAATCATACATGATTCCAAACATTTTTTACAAATAAGTGGGGTGCGCATAATTATTCAGCCCCCTTTGGTCTGAGTGCAGTCAGTTGCCCATAGACATTGCCTGATGAGTGCTAATGACTAAATAGAGTGCACCTGTGTGTAATCTAATGTCAGTACAAATCCAGCTGCTCTGTGACGGCCTCAGAGGTTGTCTAAAGGCTGCCATACACGGGTCGGATTTGCACCGGATTCCGGCCCGATCGATTCCGGGCGCGTGCACGCGAAACGATCGGGCCGGAATCCCGTGCAGCCCACCTTGTCCGTCCGATCGGGTCCGACGGGAGGTGATCAATCGGACACGGATCCGGCAGGACAAGGTGGTATGCAGCGATCGGATTCCTTAATTGGCCGATCGATCACACCTGAGGATCCCGGCGGAATCGCCGGAATCGATCGGATGGTGAATCGATCAGCCAGGGAATCCGTGCCGTGTATGGCTAGCTTAAGAGAATATTGTGAGCAACAACACCATGTCCAAAGAACACACCAGACAGGTCAGAGATAAAGTTATTGAGAAATTTAAAGCAGGCTTGGGCTACAAAAAGATTTCCAAAGCCTTGAACATCCCACGGAGCACTGTTCAAGCGATCATTCAGAAATGGAAGGAGTATGGCACTGTTAACCTACCAAGCCAAGGCTGTCCACCTAAACTCACAGGCCGAACAAGGAGAGCGCTGATCAGAAATGCAGTCACCAGGCCCATGGTGACTCTGGACGAGCTGCAGAGATCTACAGCTCAGGTGGGGGAACCTGTCCATAGGACAACTATTAGTCGTGCACTGCACAAAGTTGGCCTTTATGGAAGAGTGGCAAGAAGAAAGCCATTGTTACCAGAAAAGCATAAGAAGTCCTGTTTGCAGTTTGCCACAAGCCATGTAGGGGACACAGCAAACATATGGAAGAAGGTGCTCTGGTCAGATGGGACTAAGATGGAACTTTTTGGCCAAAATGCAAAAACGCTATGTGTGGTGGAAAACTAACACTGCACATCATTCTGAACACACCATCCCCACTGTGAAACATGGTGGTGGCAGCATCATGCTCTGGGGTGCTTCTCTTCATCAGGGACAGGGAAGCTGGTCAGAGTTGATGGGAAGATGGATGGAGCCAAATACAGACCAATCTTGGAAGAAAACCTCTTGGAGTCTGCAAAAGACTTGAGACTGGGGCAGAGGTTCACCTTCCAGCAGGACAATGACCCTAAACATAAAGTCAGGGAATGGATTAAAACAAAACATATCCATGTGTTAGAATGGCCCCGGCAAAGTCCAGATCAAAATCAAATCAAGAATCTGTGGCAAGATCTGAAAACTGCTGTTCACAAACGCTGACCATCTAATCTGACTGAGCTGGAGCTGTTCTGCAAAGAAGAATGGGCAAGGATTTCATTCTCTAGATGTGCAGAGCTGGTGGAGACATACCCTAAAAGAGTGGCAGCTGGAATTGCAGCAAAAGGTGCTTCTACAAAGTATTGACTCAGGGGGCTGAATAATTACGCACACCCCACTTTACAGATATTTGTAATAAATGTTTGGAATCATGTCTGATTTTCCTTTCACTTCTCAGGTGTCACCACTTTGTATTGGTCTTCCACATGGAATTCCAATAAAATTGATTCATGTTTGTGGCTGTAATGTGACAAAATGTGGAAAAGTTCATACTTTTGCAAGCCACTGTATATCATACGATTACACACTTGTGGAGTGTCCGAAATGTGTACGTTTTATGCTGAGCTAGATCCAGACTTAGGTTTATAGATTTATTGTTAAGGAATTTCATTTTTAGAATTTTTTTTCAATAAATATTTTTAAAAACAAATTGTCCGGACTGTTAATACAAAAAGCATACCAGACCCCCTTTTAGCATAGTGTCTGGTATATCCTGGAAAAGGGGGACTAAGAACAACATAAGGCCCCCCTGGGAGAATACCAGACCCCCTGCTGGCATAGGGTCTGCTAAGCTCTGAAAAAGGGGGCCACAAAGGACTTATAGTCCCCCCTCCAGAGCATACCAGACCCCTTTAGGCATGCCTGAAAGGTCAGGAGCAGCAGCCCCCTTCCCACCAGGCCCCATGCCACACTTGGATACCTGAGTGCCTTGCCGTTCCTGTCCTTCCAAGAGAGGATCCACCATAGTTATTTGAAAAGTGTATACTACACTTTTGTTAATCCATCACTTCCATTTGAAGCCTTTTGGGGGCCCTACGCAAGTTCTTGCCTAGGACCCCCTGTCCAACTACCTCCAACCCCACCCAGTGCCCCCGTGTAATCGGCAGCTCTTGGTGCTGATGACCTGGGGCCCATATTCAGCATAGCGGGAGAAATAGCCCTGATCTCCTCCTACGAAGGGTTAAATCGATCGTTTTTTTCATCGAAAATCGTCGATTGAACACTAAAATTGTACCATGTGTGGCTAGCTTAAGTTTCCCAGTGGTTGAGCAGTCCTTAATCCTAGACAAACCTTGTTGGTAAAGGTTTTGTCATCCAAAATATTTTCCAACTACCTTTAGAGTGAGTGAGTGAGTGAGATTGCAGAGCTAGCAATTACTTCTTCCTGTCTAGTCAGGTTTTCAATCCAATTTTTATTGACGCCATTCTCTTATTGTTTTTTTGGAATGTCACCAATCTCCCCTCCATTCCCATGAGCCAGCACACATTCCTGTCACTCAAGACATCAGATGTCTATCTTGACCTGTCTTACGGGGTGTAGGGGGTTAGGTGTGGGGGGTTGTAGAGGTGTGTGTATAGGGGGAAGGAGAGAAAGAACATGCAGCGTGTTTTCTTTTCCAATAGCACCCCCCATCCCAGTCAAGAGCTTTGCCACTAGTGCCAACAAACAACCTCCCCGTCAATAAGTTTGCCCACTCAAGAGAGGCCCTACACAAGAACTTGCCCCGCACAGGCTAGAAATGGCCCTGATTGAGTGTTCAACAAAGTCCTCTTTGCTTGGCCAACAAGAGAAAGCACCATGATTGGAGGAGAGCCAGCCATGTGACCAGAGTTTCCTCCTGACTTACTGCCTCTGTTTTTTTATTTGGGTGCACTTTTGGCTTCTGCCCCTAGCATTAACATGGCAAACTTTGACCACTCAACCTATACATTCAGCGCAGTACCAAATTTTTTCACTGGGGTCACCCCCATCCATTAAAAAAGTAGGACTTACATTTCAGTTTTTTTTTTTTAAAGCATCGGATCCCCCAGAGCATACTAGACCCCCTGCTGGCATAGGGTCTGGTAAGCTATGGAAAAGGGAGTCCACAAACTACATGGGGTTCTCCCTCTAGAGCAAACCAGATTCATTTAGGCATGCCTGGAAGGACAGGAAAGGAGGGGCACCCCCCATCTTTCAGCCCAGTGGGAATTTCGAGCAGAGCACATTGTACTCTACTGCAATCGCCCGTACTGTGCCATTAAAAATGGCATGGTATGGGCTGATCGTGCCAGAAGTGACGTTGTGGAGTCTTTGGAATGCAGAATTGTGATACTACGCACTTCTGTTACAAATACAGGCATCGACACTTCCCTTAACTTATAACATCACCTGCTCCACTAAGCACTTTGGACCAATAAACCCGCAGCACATAAGGACACTTAATGTTCAATACTTGCAACCAATTAAAAGTTTGTCACTACTAGTGACTGCAAACTTTCTGTTAAAATGGCAATATTGCTCTTCCACCCCCCATTGTGGAAACTAAAAAACTTCCCTAACATACAGAACAAAGTACAGACTTACTACTCCTTTTAGGCAAGCCTTATTATTTTGATGAATTGTACTTATATTAATTTCTATCATGTCCTCTCCGTTTTCTTTTCTGAACCCTAGGTATGCTTTAAAAGCTCCATCATTATCAGAAAGTGTCTGAGCTGCCGGCGGTATAATTATCTGCGAGTAACCAAATTGCTTTCTGGATAATTGTTGTGCATGTCCAAAATAATTGGCAAAAGCCAAGCAAAATACAGTCCGATAACGTCACAGATGAGAAAACGAATGCCTGTACGCCCTGACCCCACTTACTCCGCAGAAGTGACCTGAGCTGCCCTGCATTATCAATGGACTTAGTGTGGATGCAAAGGACTCAATTTGTACTTTTTTAATTGTTGGACCTGTGACTAGTTTTCCTTCTTCTCTCGGTGTCAGTGGCTTGTCACTTCTCCCGGTGCTGTAAACAGTAGATTCTGTATTTTCACTAATTAGCTGATAGCGCTGTCTATAGTCCAAGTAATCAGAGCTATTATAAGAAACCGTAATTGAGTAAATGGAGGGAAAAATATCCGCCACGCAGACCCAGCGGTGTTATTTTTGGGAAAGGATTTATCGAATTCGGAAAACATCGAACTTCCAAAAGGCTCAATCTGAAGTTAGAACTCCGTATTATTTTCGTTACACTCGTTACAGCTAATTTTTCCTAATTAAAAGCAAAGAAACTCTTCAATATTACAACGGCCAATGGAATTTCTTTGGCTCTACTTCTGGTAAAGGCAAAGTGTGGCTGTAGTGTAGTGGGATACACTCAAATTGTAGATGTGTTATTCCTGCCATGGCATGGTCAATGAAATGTGTGTATATACCTTCAAAATGTTTCTGCACTTCTCTGTATCATGTGCAGGGATGAGTGATGGCTCTCGTTTTCCTGCTGATTAGTCTTGCCTTACTTTGTAACTCTTACAATCTGCCTGGAGACAACCTTCTACCCTCCTCCAGTGCCTAGGGGGTATATTTAACCGCTCTGCCTGGAGGAGGGCAGTAGCATGTCTCCAGGCAGAGGGCTTAAATATACCTCCCCAGGCCCTACTAGACAGAGTTGGGTTTAGATCCTCAACCTAGCTGTCTCCAGCCAGCGTGTCTCACCCCTCTGGAGCACTGGGCTCCTACCTTTCCTGGGTTCTCCCGCCGGCCGGCCCCCTGCTAGTCCAAGGACCCCCATCAGTGGTGACTAAAAGATTTTCCCCTGGACTAGGACCACCTTCCCTCAAGCGTGCCCGAGCGGATGGACACGGTAGACACAGGATTCCTCCCTTATCCACCTCATATGGGCCCGCTCCCTGTTTTCCCTGACCGCTGGACTGTGATCATGACCCCCTCCCACTGAAAAGTCACCCTGCAGCTGGTAGTATATTTGGAACTGTAGTTCCTAAGGTGTATGGCCCATTCCCGGCCTTGGGTTTGGTGTGACCCTGTAAATACTATCCCTACTGTAAAGCCTTGTACATAACCCCTACCAGCTGCGTGACTACTGGGCATAGGACTATCCAAAAAGAACCTGGGGCCACTGGTGAACTAACAGGTCCAGCCGCCCACACTACATGGCCATGATTACTTTTTAGGAGAATGTCAGTTTGCAGTTAGCTCAGCCTTTGATATTTAACTTCATTGAAGGGAGAACTAGACTCGCTGGAGTTGTGGGAGGAGTAAGGGAAGAAATAAGGAATCCAGAAAAGGGACCTGGACGAAGGAAGGTATGTAAAACTTCCACTTGCTTGTAGTTTCTGTGTTCGGATGATTGTTAGCTGTGATTGACACAAATGATCTGCTCAGAATCTGATAAAAGGAGGGGAACTGGTGATGAAAATTGTAAGCAGGGTTAAAGATTAACATAACTTTTATCTGTGAAGATGTTGTGTGTACCTGTCCGGCAGTCCTAACCGCCAATCTTCTTTATGTCTAAAGCTGGGCATAGATGTTTAAGGCCCCTATACATGTGGCGAGCTGGCACTGGTTGACAGCAAAATCAACCGTGGACCATGGGTGCCCACAAAGCTTGGTGGGCCGGAGAACAGACATGTCCGTAAATATCTGGCTGATGCCATTAGTTGGAATGACGTCCCCATTCAAACTAACCACCAGTACACGAAGAGTGCCCGCCGATACTCTGAGCAACGGGATGCAGCATGATGATGTCATCGCTCGTCTGTTGGCCCCTGCTCTGTATGTGTGGGGGGCCTTTAGTTTTACTTACAATTCTCCAGCAGATCGACTGTGCATGATGACATCATCACGCATGGCTGGTTGTGCAGAGAATCGACCGCACACCCTTTGTGTACCGCCACTTACTTTGAATGGGGCGTCCAGAGTTGGACAAAGGACCTCCCTGTGGAGTCAGTTGACCCATGCGTGAAGCACATTTATTATTTGGACGGTAAAAGTGATTTCAACTATTGCACTGCCTGAGGGAAGTGGTACCAGACAGAATCAAAGCCTGCCCGGTACCACTTCCCTCAGACAGTCCAATAGTTTATCTTCAAGTACTTTGTTATGTGATATGAATATTCTTTTTAATAAAACATTACATGCTTTCATCCACTGTGACTGAAGACTTGTGTGTCTTAAAAGTCCCCACTAGGGCTCAGTGTTTGGTGAATAACCTGCAATATATACCCTGGATTGCTCTCCTTGTACCCTTTTCTAGCCTAATATCAAGTTCACAGTTAAGTCTTAAGTTTTCAGGTCAAAATGTCAACTAAATTTGGAACTAATAGTGATGGAGACTTAATGTGACTATCAGTGAAGTTTGATAAGGACCCCAGTGTAGAATATACCGTTAGCACCACATCTTATTAAAAATCCAAAACATATATATATACACTTTCTCCAGTGGCTTTCACCAGTTTGAGCAGGGGGTGGCCAAACCCCAAGGGGACTTTTAAGGTGCTACAGTGTAAAGAGTCAACCACAGAATTGCAGATACAAATGGTATTTTACTATAAATTAAAAAAAAAAAGGTCAGTCAGTCAAAGAAACAATTAAATAAATAAATAAATAATTGGACCATATTGGTGAAAGAATTCCTAGTAGCTGTTTGTGAGTCGGGTCTTTGGATACTGAGTCATGGGACGTCCAACGCGTTTCACCCTCTTATAAGGGCTTCTTCAGAGCAAGGTACATGAGTAATTTGTAGTTCTGTCGGGTCTTTGGATATGTGTAGCAATGAGACCCTTTGGTACTGCTGAGAATGATGATGGGTCTGGGCAGCGGCAATGAAAGTTCTTTGAGACAGGTGTGAATGCTTTGAAACTTTATTGAACTTTGGCAAGTCTTCTATAGGAGAGAGGGTGAGGGAGCAGGTATGGCTTGACCAAGCAGACACCAGACTGATAGCAGGACACCTTTTGAATACACTTCTCTGAACACACTTCTCTTGAATACACTTCTCTTGAATAAACTTCTCTTGACCCTTGATCCTGACTTTAGCTAACAGCTTTGCCTTTCTTCCTAACCTTCCCCTGGCAGTCCTCGGACCCCAAGCAGACAGGTGTGCCTGACTCTAGCTGGACACTTGTGCCTTGATTCCTCACCTTCCCCTGGCAGTAACTCGAACCTCAGGCAGACAGGCCTCCAGCACGTCTCCAGTCACAGCTCTCAGAAGGCAGAAGGCTTGCTGGGCCTTGTAGTGCGTCCCATTTGAAAGTAGAAGTTCAGCTCTTTGCTCTGGGCAGACTTAACAAAGTCTCTACCCTAGGGGTCACAGAGGCCTCAGAAAGGTATCTCTGGCCCACAGGAAACAGGAACACAGCAACACTTCAGACCAACAGGGCCCCAGGAGGGAGAATCCCTGGGTCACACTGAACACTGAGCTGATAGAGCTGAACCCTTTTATACCTTTTGACAACACCCAACATTACAGAGGGATGACTAAGTTCCCTCCAAAATGTTGCAAAGTAGATGAGCAGGTGTTGTTGTTGTCTCTAGCTGAAAGGTCATCTCCAGGCAGAACAGACTTGATACATTTCCCGCCAAAATTCTGGAGGGAAAAATGTACAAGCTGCACCTGCCAAAGAAAACCAAGTTAACCCTCACCTCTCTTAACTCTAGCTCCCATAGGGGGGCTACATATGAACTACAAATTACTCATGTACCTTGCCCTGAAGAAGCCCTTATAAGAGGACGAAATGTGTTGGCACTTACACATCCCATGACTCAGTATCCAAAAACCCAACTCCCGAACAGTTACCAGGAATTCTTTCACCAATATGGTCCAATTATTTATAAATTTATGAAATTATTTGTTTCTTTAACTGACTGGCCTGTTTTTAGAATTTATAATAAAATAAAAACTATTTTTATCTGCAATTCTGTGGTTAACTGTTCACACTGTAGCACCTTAAACTTCTCCTTGGGGTTTGGCCACCCCCTGCTCGAACCAGCGAATGCCACTAGAGAGTTAAGTTAACCTATTTTAAGTTGTCTGAATAGAGCATGCATTGTTAGAGATATGTTTACAAGCCTTCAACTTGTGTGACGTGTTGGAGCTAGAGCACCAGCAGCGGGTGGGCATAGACAGCCACAGGTTGGCGATCAGGGGGCACTCCTAAATCTCACACGTAATGTAGTGTAGGTAGGGGGTCCAAATGAAGAGGGGATGCCAAAGTGACTGGGTAGGACTGGCCCCCCATGGCCCTCCCAGGGGAGGCCAGGCAGCAACATCCCAGTACACTTCCTTACTTTTACAGTCCTTACTTTAAGACAGCCGATGTTGAAGCAATGTATCCTCATACAAGCTGGCAGCTCTCTCCAGCTAGCATGGCCTCTGTCAGTCCCAACCCTTCTTCTTTGCTGCAGAACAATACTATGTTTTCTTTTAGTAAAACTATAATTATTTTTGACATTATGCTCTTAAACATCGAACCTTAATGTTAGTTTTTTTAGCAGAGCACATCGTACGCAAGATCTTACTTAAGCGTTTAGCATGAAGCCGTCTTCTTTTGAGTCTAACAGAGACAACCACGGGTGGTGCTCTTTAATGGATCGGGATTGCTTTTTCCAGTATTTCAGCGCAGTGAGAAAAGGGCAGAGTGCTCAAACCACATGAAATGTGTAATAGCAGAGATGTGCATCCACTGTGATAATGAATGGCCCTTCGCCGCAACCTATCGCCTCAAGGTGCGGATATCTTTATACCAGCCGCCAGCCCTGTTCAATAGGATTATTTATTTAATATTTTGTGCGCAAAGTAAACCAAAATATATTAAGAAAAACAGTGCTGGGTATTAAACCATATCGTAGGAACGATTATGAAGTATAGAAAATGAATATGCAGTCTTTGAAATAATCAAGTTATAGAGTAGAGATGGCAGATTATGGAAACTCTCAGGTCATGGGTAGAGAAAAAAAATTGACTATTTTGAGTTAATTGCAAAGCCCCTGAACATGGTATCATCACCAAACTTGCTGGAGATGTAGAGAAGGGTTGGCGTATACTACAAAAAAAAGTATGGCTCTAACTCTAGTCTGGCTCTAGGTTTTGCATAAATGAAGTTCAAAGTCAAGTAAAAATTTTGAAAGTTGAAATTTCCACTTTGACTTTGTACTTAATTTATGCAAAAACTACATGTGCGAAAGCAATTTCCAATGCTCCCACAACCCTTTTCTACATCTCCAGCAAGTTTGGTGATGATACCATTTTCAGAGGCCTTGCAATCAGCTTACAAAGCCAGCTAGTCGTAGACAAGACGTACAAACAGTGAAGATACTACCACCCAAGACAGAAGATTGAAAAGGGTTCTCTTATGCACAAACCTCTATATGTCACCCAAACATTTTCCATTTGGATTCAGATTCTTCTGGCTATCTACATGTAACTTGGGGTAGTGGTTGAAAGGTGGAATTCCTCTTCATTTACAGCTTTCTAGCAAATGCTTAAGGTTTTGGGCCTTTGGCGATTGATAATTGGAACATTGAGGGAAGCTCCAGTTACAGCTACAGAAATGCAAACCCAACCCATAATACTGCCACCACTATGCTTCACAGTGTGCATTGTGTATATAGAAGATATACCGTATTTTTCAGACTATAACACTTTTGCACCCCCAAAATCGGGGGGGAGTGCCTGCATCTTATGGTCCGAATGCGCGACCCCCGCAGTCGAGCTGTCAGATGAGAGATGCGGCCACAGCCAGATCACTCATCTGTACTGTTTCGACCACCAGAGAGACCACCCTGCTGATAGAAGCAGTACAGCAGAGAGACATACATGGAAGCTTCTAGCCAGCAGCTTCCATGTATGTCTGCCTGTTACTGCGATCTCGTGCAGCTCACCTGGCAAGAAGGGAGAGTAGAGTGCAGAATCCCTCGCACTCACTCCCTTTCTGCCTGAAGTGTGCTTTCTAGTGACACCATTTTTGGGGATGAAATTGGATACTGCAGGGGATTTGAACATTTAAATATAATTTTTCTGGTTTTCCTGCTCTAAAAATTGGGTGCGTCTTATGGTCCGGTGAGTCTGATAGTCCGAGAAATTCGGTGTGTAATATAAATATATACATATATATTGGAATGTCACTCTTTGTTTGAAATTCAGCTTTAAAATAAAAAAAATGAAGAAGACCAGCACACCATGCATGAAAGCAGATATTCCCATAGCTAAAGCAACAGAGTTTTGAATATTTGCTTGACTCTAATTGCAAATATTAAATACTGCGTCCACCCAAAAAAAACAGATTCCAAAAGGTTTTGTTGGACACCAGCTGGTTTAACCATCTGCCAAAGCAAATTACACAAGATACAAAGAAGGAAATCTGAATATCATTACAGGATGCTCACATACAGTCGTGGCCAAAGGTTTTGAGAATGGCACAGTTATTGTTTTTCACAAAGTTTGCTGCTTCTGTATTTTTATGATGACAATTTGCATATACTCAAGAATTTTATGAAGAATGAACAGATAATCTGAAGTTCTTCCTTGCCATGAACATAAACCTAAACCTGGCATACACACGCCTATTAGTGGCCGATTTTTCAGCTGAATCAGCCGCCAATCGGCATGTGCCCACATGAGGCGACAGATCCCTGTCGCCCCACAGCTCGGCCGGCCAGAGAACGGGCATGTCGGATGTTCTCTGGCCGATGCCGGACGATGCCATTAACTTCAATGAAGACCGGCATCTTCATTGAAGCTAATGGCCAGCACACAAAGGGTGCCCGGACGATTTTAGTCAGCCTGGGAATGCAGCGTGATGACGTCATCACGTTGCATTCTAGAGCTCATCGGAGCTCGTCTGTCTGCGCCCGTCTGTGGGTGTATGGCAGGCTTTAATCTCCACTCAAACAAAAAATATTTCCCCTGCATTTCAGCCCTCCTACCAAAGGAACTTCAGACATCCCAAGAAAGCCCAGCTGATAGTAGCTGAAGTACTGAGTTGAAGTGCCAAGGGTTAAGATAGTGATAATCTGAAGGAAGAGCCAATAGTCAGAAACTGGGAAGTCAAACAGTAAAACATCTACAAGGAACCTGGAGACGGGGACATGGAAGACCTTCTTGCTCAGGCAACTCCTCAGGCAAGCAGGCAGACACAGATCTCTTTGCCCTGTGGGGATCTGTCACAACAGAGAGAGGAAGACTTTTTGGATAACAGTCTGGTGTCAAGAAGGGCAGCAAAAAAGCAAGGCTGCCCTCTACTCTTCCTGTGTCATAACCTGTTCCTTGTGTTATCTTGTGTTGTCTCAATTGTTATAATAATAATAAATAGTCTGGTTTCTGCAAAAAGTAGAGGCATTGGACTGCTTGGGACTGGGGTAAAATAATTTTCTTGGATGGAGCCCCTTTTCAAATGTTTGAGGCAACTGGAAAAGTTATTGTCCACAGACGAAAAGGTGACCACTACCATTGTTCATTGTAGCATGAGTGTCTCAAGCCAACAGTAAAGCATCCTGAAATCCTTTATATGTGGGGCTGCTTCTCATTTCAGGGATGGGGCTCACTTATTATTCTGCCAAAAGACACAGCTATGAATAACGAATGGTACCAAAAGATCCTCTGTCAGCACCTCCCAATCATCCAAAAACAGTGAGGTGAAGAACAAAGCCTTTTTCCGACATGATGGAGCTCCATGCCATAAGGCCGAACATAAGCCCAAAGTGATAACTAAGTGGCTCAGCGAACAAAACATTAACATTTTGGGTTCATGGCCAGGATCAGGAAACTCCTCAGACCTTGCAATTAAGAACTTGTAGTATAAGAATCACAGGACCATAAGACGCACCCAGTTTTTAGAGCAGGAAACCCCAAAAAAATTATATATAATTTTTCAAATGAATTGGGTTAATGCAATGGATTAAACGAATGCAATATTAAATTCAGCCAGTAGATGTCACTAGAAGCAGTACTATCACAGCACGTCATCCTCCTCACTAATCGGTAGGAGGGGGGTCGTGGGGGCAACAGCTGCAGATCTCCTCCCCCTCTCTGGCTGTGCCTGTGTCCGTAGAAG
Source organism: Ptychadena robeensis (assembly GCA_036250615.1). Classification (NCBI taxonomy): domain Eukaryota; kingdom Metazoa; phylum Chordata; class Amphibia; order Anura; family Ptychadenidae; genus Ptychadena; species Ptychadena robeensis. The sequence goes on along the minus strand of CM070035.1, from coordinate 12,603,749 downwards.
CTACAGAGTGATTATAGCTTCCACAGACAGAGAGAGATAGATGGGAGTTTATCTATCTCTTTCTTCATTGTTTATATCAGCAGGGCTCTGGGCTCTGCTGGTATAAGCGATAATACAGTTCAGATGGGAGATCCAAGGTGCGCATTCAAAACCAAAAGACACAGACACTTTTCCCCCCCAATTTTGGGGATGAAAAAGTATGTCTTATAGTCCGAAAAATGTGGTAATAGGTATAGGCATGTCACAGTCACCAGAAAAAAGCAATCCCCGGTTAGTGCTGCTTGAAGATGCCATGAACAGGTATGCTCCCCGAATGTAGTTCGGGGTTACCACTTTTTGCAGCAAAATCACATTAGGGAATACTGCCAGGCATGTTAATCGACCCTGATTCAACGTTCTGGATAGCGATGGTCGAATTTTTCGACTAGCTGGCTTTGTGAGCTGATTGCAAAGTCCCTGAACATGGTATCATCACTAAAATTGCTGGAGATGTAGAGAAGGGTTGTGGGAATATTTAAAAAAAAAACGTTTTTAATCTAGCACATGTGGTTTTTTCATAAATTAAGTTCAAAATCAAAGTCGAAATTTCTAAATTTTTACTTGACTTTGAACTTAATTTATGCAAAAACTATTTGTATTAGAACAATACTTTTTTTTATAGTTAACCCCAACCCTTATCTACATCTCCAGCAAGTTTGGTGATGATACCATACTCAGGGGGAATGCCAAAGTGACTGGGTGAGCCTGGCCCCCCATGGCCCTCCCAAATAATGTTTTGCTCTAGCACATGTAGTTTTTTCATAAATTAAGTTCAAATTCAAAGTTGAAATTTAGATTTTTGAAAATTTGGCTTAACTTTGAACATAATTGATGCAAAAACTATTTGTGTTAGAGCCATACTTTTTTGTAGTATACCCCTTAAGCTTCTCTACATCTCCAGCAAGTTTGGAACCATGTTCAGGGGCTTTGCAATTAACTTGAAACCGTCGAAATGGTAGAATTTTGGAAAAATAATTCGACCATATCTATTTACGATCAGTCAATTATAGACAGTCTAATGCACTGGGGGGCGGGCCCCTTGGGGGGGGGGCGCAAAGGTATTACAGGGGGGCCCGGGCCCTCATTCTTAACCTGTGTTTGAAAAGGGAGGGGGGGGCTCAATAATGGAGGGGCTCAATAATAGAAAAGGGGGGCCCTGCAAGGAAAGTGTGGGAACCACTGGTCTAATGAATCATCTTATGAAATCGATCATGTGCTTCTCCACAAGGTCTCTTTTATGCAAACTTGGGATCTCCATTCTTAAAGTTTTGCATGGAATCGCCCTTCATATTTTGTCCTCAGCCTTCTAGAACCCGGTTAACCACACACATAGAGTATTTCGACCATGACAGGTTTCTAGCAGCCAACGCATAATGATGTGAGCGATAACATTTTTGACAACCTCGGACCGGTAACAAAATAAGGACAGCGATACACGCAGCAAAATAAATAAAATGAACGAGTCCATCAGGACACAAATTTACAATGTACGGCTCTGAGTGTCATTGTCAATGTAACCCGCTGGTTTCAGGCCTCACACGTACATTCCCCTCAATTTCTTTTAATACGGTACGCTTGCAGCCCGGTAAGAAATATGTCACCAGATCTCGGGGGATAAATGTCCTGTTTGGATTCCGTCAGGTATCCGCAGATTTGAATATATGGAGATCTTTTTTTTCCTCATTACCACCTTTGAAACACAATGATACTCTGCGGTTGTGTCAGCTGTTATTGTCATCCCCATTTAAAGTGATGAGTCTTGCTATTAGGACATGGTGTGTCAGGAAATTATATTATTATTTCTTTTCTTCTTTTTTTTTCTATGTAAGCTGAAAATATCTTAAACATAGCTGACAGCTGTATGCTAAGAATAAAAAAAAAAAGAAAAGTATAAAAAAAAATTCTAGGGAGTTTTAAAACAGTGCAATATATTTGTAGCGGCTCTTCCTAGGTCCATGTATCTTCTTTATTGTTCTTCATAAACAGGCGATTGGATTTCTTCGGCTCGTGGTGTAGAAAGAATTTCCTCTCCATCCTCACCTCTGTTATCTCATAATTGTCTTGTTCGGAAGAAGCAGGGAAGGGCGATATAAATGGCCGCGCTCCTTTCCACTAGATGTCCTTTCCAAGCTGTTCTTCTCATATATCTCTCTAATGGCAGCTGTTGTCGTTTCCTACAAGAATAACAATAGAATCTGATTTATTCTTATTTCAGGGGAATGTTTTTGGTTTTTGAAGATGTTTACATTTAAAGAGAATTCGGTAGAGTAAAGCTGGCCATAGATGGGTAGATTTTTGGCCGATCAATGTTTCTGCCAACTGTCCGTCGGTCGTAATACTGTGTCATAACCTGTTCCTGTGTGTTATTTTGTGTTGTCTCAATTGTGACAATAATAATAAATAGTCTGGTTTCTACAAAAAGTAGAGGCAACTGGAAAAGTTATTGACCACAGACAAAAGTTGACCACTACCATTGTGCATTGTAGCATGAGCTCAAGCATTCTGAAATCCTTCATGTGTGGGGCTGCTTCTCATTCCAGGGATGGGGCTCCCTTATAATTTTGCCAAAGAACACCTTTTTAGAGCAGGAAAACCAGAAAAAAATGTATATGTATGTTTTCAAATCAATTGAGTTAATGCAATGGATTAACCTCCCTGGCGGTTCACTGAGGTGCAGATTTCTGTACCAAAA
>CM070035.1:12579346-12600918 GCA_036250615.1 Ptychadena robeensis | reverse complement strand
GGGGGGGGGGGGCCAGGGGGACGGCTGCAGATCTCCCTCTCTGGCTGTGAAGCTACTGAGTGATTGCAGCTTTCACAGACACAGAGAGAGAGATAGATGGGAGATCATCTATCTCTCTCTTCATTGTTTATATCAGCAGGGCTCTGTTATCTCATAATTGTCTTGTTCAGAAAATGCAGGGAAGGGCAATATAAATGGCCGCGCTCCTTTCCAGTAGATGTCCTTTCCAAGCTGTTCTTCTCATATATCTCCCTAATGGCAGCTGCTGTCGTTTCCTACAAGAATAAAAAAAATTAAAAATATATGATTTATTCTTATTTTAGGGGAACGTGGAACAATGTTTTTGAAGATGTTTACATTTAAAGAGAAATTGGTAGAGTAAAGCTGGCCATGGACGGATGATGTTTGGCTGATCAATGTGCCAACCGTCTGTTGTCGTAATACTCCTCCTGTGTCATAACCTGTTCCTGTGTGTTATCTTGTGTTGTCTCAATTGTGATAATAATAATAAATAGTTCCCGGGCCGATCCACGTCCAAAGTAGTGGCCAGCACCCAAAGGGTGCCCGGATGATTCTCGGCACTAGCGGTCATTAGTGATGGCCGAACTTCGGTCAGGTCCGTGCGCCAACGGGGGGATCAGACTTTTAAAGAAGTCCGACGTCCACCTTTTCGCGGTCAGATTCAAATTCCTGGCGGGCATTTTAAATATGAATGCTCTCATTCATCCAGGCTATAGTATACCTGTATTAAAAGCACATCTAAAGTAAAAAAAATAGAAGAAAACATAACAAAGGAACTAAAAATAACTAAGTGCTGTCACAATGGTGTCGAAGAGTTTATAATTTTCTAAAAACAATATCCTTCTTATCCAATGGCCTCTTGTCTGTGGCAGTCGCCATATTTAATCCTATGTAAATGCCAGTCTTAGTGAACTGCTGTATATGCATATGGTCACTAGAGGCCAGACTTGTATTTTTCAACAGTATGTTAGAGAAGCTGTTCCTGCTCTGAAGTCCCTGAAGAGAGGGGAAGCGACAAGGGACCTTTAGGAATCTCATTGGTAAAGAATTATTATCTTATCTAACAGCTCATTCTAATAATAATATGTTTGTCAGTGAGACACACGCGGTGAGTTTTGGTGCACTTGAAGAAGTAGGTCCAAACTGCACTTCAGTTCAGTTCAAGAAACCATTCGTTGCTACTACTGATATAGACAAGCTGAACATCATTCTGGATTATTGCTTGGCCTCATATTTCAGTTTAATGATTCAAAGGGTGTGGCCAGGTGTGTCCTTTTCCACAAAATAATTACCTTTTTAAACTCATCTTAGTCCACACTTTCTTTCCGTCGATTGATCCTACTTGCAACACACCTTCTCAATCACAATACCTATGGAGGAGCTACGTTGTTACGTCTGGACAGGAAGTGTATTAGGACAACAAAACACTTCACATTCTCTTCATCTCTGTAACTTCAATCATCAAGGAATTGTATAGTTCCCAGAAGATAACTAGGCAGGGCTGATAACTTCAAAATTGTAACAATATACCGTTAATCCACCACAGGAAGTTTTTTTTTATTTTCTTGTATAGATATAACAAATTGCTGTCTATAGTATATTTAAGAGGGGTGCTGACTGAAAATACTCAAAAACATATTGAATTTACTAACCTGTGAGACTACATGTGCTGTAGTCATCGGTGAACCATGGGAGCAGTGGACCCACCGTGACAAATGTAAACCAAGGAGCAGAGTCTAAAGAGCCCCCGGTATTCACCAGAGCACTCAGCAAGGAGGGCTTGGCTTGGCTAAGGGGGACTCCCAGGTTGCGGCCCTAAGCTACACTTATTGGTGGCAGCTGAGCAGGCAGAGGCGAAGTCAGATGAGCAGGCAATTAGTCAGGGCAGGTGACAAACAGCTTAGTCAAGAAGGTCCAGAGGTCAGTAATGATCCAGCAATAGATAACTAACTAGCAATAGATAGATAACTTCCTGTTGTCTGAGTCTTCCTTAAATACAAGGTCATGTGGCTTGATTGGTCACTTCAGGTGAGAGATAAGGAGTGCCTAATGAGAAGATGTAAGAACACCCAACAGAGGGATCAGGGAAACAGGAGCCACATCAACTGCCACCGTTAGTACCTCCAGCAGAGGAAGCTGATCTTCTGAGGTTTTGGAGGTTGAACAGCAATAGAAAAGGAAGAGGGCACATCTGCAGTTACAGATCACAAGGTGACACTGCGATCTGTGATATTTGTTCGCTTGATCCTCAGCAGTTCCCATTTTTAGCACTAGTATGGCAGTCTTCCTATATGAATCTTTGTGCAGTACTGCAAATGATCTCTAGTTGGTGCTGGATATCTAATTTCAATGCAGAAAACAGATTTGGAATGGAGCATCATAAAGGCAGTGATGACTTCCTTCCCAAGTCTCTCTGTGCCTGGCAGAAGAGGGGATTCCAGGGGCCACGACACAACATCATCTGGGGAGAGGGAAGATGTGGTGCACAGGTTACCAGTAGGGTTGTTTTTTTTAAATATTTTTTTTTATGCATGCATAACAAGTGCTTTGACTGTGAGGGACATAGAGCACAATAGGTGAGTATAGGCAGGGGTGCACATAACTTTTTTAGTGAGCTCCTCAGATGAGTACCAGGAGATGGTGTCTGATAATCACCCCATATGTAGGGTGGTCTTCCTCACTGTCTCCTTCACTGTCCTCTGCATCAGCCTCCTGCATGGTAGATTGTGCTGCAGATGGACCTCCCTGTTCCTGATTGATCCTCCGATTAGCTGTCCCCATCCACAGATCGCCAGCTGGCTTTGGGTCACATGTAACTCTCACATGACAAAACGTTTAAACCAACAGATCTCCTACCACAGTAGTACAACTCTGACATTTTCTGGGTCAGTAACTAACTCCTGGGACTACCTGCAGTCCAAATGTCATCCTTTTATAGTCATATTCGAGCTTTTCACACAGTGCTTTCCTCTTGTCAGATTTTACCCTTACATATGCCTTCTTTGACTTTCATCCCCAGATCTCTAACACTCTTAGAAGTCTAATCTTATTTGGGGGGATTATTAATTTACATTCCCAATCTCACCCCCCTAACTGCAACCTTTCATAGTTATTCATATTTCCCTGCGGTTATCCAAGTAACATAAATTGTATACGTGTAAGATTTAGCTGCGGCCGCCCAGACATGGAGCGCCTCCAAGTTGTTAGTACGCATATGAGCTTTGTAACAATAATGCCGGTACACAGAGCTAGTTGTTGGCCCATTTTGAGTACCACTTATGTGCACCCCTAAACTATAGGTCAACTTTCAAGTTGAGCTAAACCCAAAAAACTAAATGTTGAGCATTTTGGATATGAATTCCAGTGCTATTCAATATCTGCATTGGAATTGAAAGTCCCATAATCCAACCAAAAACATACATCCTGCCATAGGGTGGCCCCACTAACTCTATGGTATTTATGGAGAAGGGAAGTAGCCACCCTAGAGCAGCATTATCCCCCTGTAGGTAGTTTTGAAATGGAGTTACCAGAATTGACAAAAACTTAAAAAAAAGTTTAAATATCTGTTTAAAAAGCTGGCATGGTAAATTCTGTAGCTGTTAGGTTTTCCCCGCAGAACCTGGATTGGCGCGGGGGTACCAGGAGCAGGGAGCTATGCCACCCAAAGGGTTTCTCCCAGAGCCCCCCTAATGGGAGATAGGCAGGAATCCCTTGAGGGGACCCTGTGGACTTTTCCCGCACTCGGGTGGCAAGGTCTGTTCCCCTGGCAAAACCCTCCAGGTAGGTGCGGACAGGTGTTCCCTTTAAGGGGGAAGGTTGTAGGGTAGTCAGAGTCCCAGGCAGAAGGTCGAGGCAGGGTGGCGATCAAAGGAGTAAAATCGTGGTACAAGCGTTTAGGTCGAGGCAGGCGGCAGAAATACAAAATCCAGAGGCAGGCGTGGTCGAGGCAGGCGGCAGACAGTACGGAGAGTCAATATCAGCAGAGGTCGGGGAGCCGGAGGTCAAGACGTGGTCGGGGACGAAGCAGGGTCGGGGTACCAGGAGATCAAGCCAAGATAAGCCAAACACTGTCATCACAAGGAAGCGGAAGCTGTAATACAACAGCAAAGATGTGGGACTGGCAGGCTTTTATAGGGAGCGTCCTCCAGGGCCGCCCAGATGGGAGGGGCCGCCCTGGAGCACTCCTCCGTCAGCCCTCTAAAACTCGGGGGAGGGGCGCGCACGCGCATGACGCACAGGCACGCGCACGCGCACAGGCGCGCGCAGCGCAGACGCGCGCGCACGCCACGTGTCCTGGGCGCTGAGTAGGTGAAACCGGAGAGACACCCGCAGGGCCCTGAGTGTCCCAGGAACAGTCGCAGCATGAGGGTCCCCAGCAAGACGTTGTGCGAGGTGAGGAGTGGCGGCTCAGCCGGAGGGGGTGAGCCAGCCCGATTGGAAGGTGCAGGGACCTGACAGTAGCAGGAAAATGTTCTCCTGCAGATAAATAGAACATTCTTTATTATGATGTGACTGTGATACGCAATAATTAACATTAAGGATGTAGGTCAACGCCTTGGATTTCTCACAGAAACAGCAAAACTTAAAGTAATTAAAACTGCAGAGAAAACGTTGAGAAACAGTAAGTCTCAACTCACAATCATAATTAGAAAACTAATTTGAAAGTAAGGACTGAATGGGTGCAGAGAGATTAATTACATTTCTCCCTCTAGGAAATGGTCAGAAATGAAGTGCAAAGGATTGAGATCACATCAATTCATTATAGGGTTTTGTCTTTACTCCATTTTTTCTCCTATTTTCTATGTTTATTCTGTTATGGAGCTCATTTGTCTAGGTCTATGTAACATGCAAAACATAAATAGATGAACTAATTATGCTGAAGGCCAAAAGGTGGACAACAGTCTTGGGTTAATGGTTCTTGACTCCCACCTAGGTGGGTGGGTAGTTATATAATATATATATATATATATAAGTTAGTGGATGATGTTTATCAAGGCTCTGAGAAAGTGCCCATGAACCCTGAACATGTTCGTCCTATTAGACCAGGGGTGTCGAATTCAAGCATGCAGGGGGCCAAATTTTAAATTTGGGCTACGGACAAGACTTTGACACCCCTGGACTACACACACACACATACACAGGGATGGGTTCATAATTGAGTCCAGTAGCTAAAACAGCAAACACAGGTGCAGGCAGGATAAAAGCAGAAACAGCGGTAGCGAGCAAAAGCGTACTTAGGAACAAGCCAAGGTCAGAAGCTGATGAGTCAGGTAAACAAAAGGATCAAGCTGTAGAGTAGTCAGAGTAGTCAGTACGAAGCCAAGGGTTGGTACACAGATGATGATATTGAGTGCACAAGGAGAATCAGGAGTAAGATATTGGCTGAAGCACAATAATCCGACAGCCAGACACAGAAGCAGTTCATATACTTTCCCTTCCCATTGACCAATCGTGGTGCCGCTCTTCCCAGCTATGCAGCTACCCTACCAGCTGCAGTCACCACTCTTCTGTCCTGAAACTCTAGGAGTAGAGCACTACAGATCTCAGCATACTCCAAGCAGCTGGTCATCATTATGATGTCACTCGAAGGCACTATTAAGCAGCCAAGACTTGTAGTTCTCTACTCCCAGGGGTAAGGACAGAGGTGCGGTAGAGGGGCTTCTGGGAAGGCTGCCAAGAATATTTGCTTGGCAGCGCAAATTTGGTTCCTTGTCTAGAGTTTGACATATTAGATGGTCTGTCACTTACCAGTCATCTTTATCCAGGATTTATACACATGAGAGTTGAGGGTTTTCATCTGAAAATGGCCGCCTGCCCATATGTTCAGAACTGCCTGAAAAGGAACTGGGTGACACCTACTGTTCCAATAACCCCCAAAATTGTGCCAGCTCAGAAGTCAACATTTAATTTTATATATACCATCGTTTTCACACTATTACATGCACCGGGCCATAAGACTCACCCAATAGTTGTGGAAAGAAAGTTTGAAAAAAAAGAGACTCAGCCATAACCTTATAAAGTAAATATACAACATATTCCAGGGCTGGGCCATGAAGTATTCACCCTATATTGCTCTAGCCAAACCCAGTGTCAGGAGCAGGGGTGGTCCTAAGGGAACAGTGCCCTGGGCGAGAACCCCCTCTGGTGTCCCCTCCCCTGGTGAGATCTCCAGCACTCCTCTAGAGATGATCTTCTCTCTCCTCGGGCGGCCCCACGCTTGATAGGCAGGCACACTGGGGGGAGGTATCTGGCCATCAGAAATAAATTTGGATGCCCAGATGCTGCAATGGTCAACCGCTCATACCGCCCCTGTGTATTTGCAAAAAATACATTTAAAGCCACTCTTGTCATTTGTGAATGTGTAATGGAAGTCAGCCACCCTATTGGAAACATTCCTAATTGGTTCTATATGCTTTAATACCATCAATGTACACATTAGACAATACATTTTAATGCCCAGATGCCGCACTGGTCAACCGCCCATATTGCCCCTACTTAAAACTACCATTGGCCAGAAGGGAGGTCTTAAGCAGGGAACACACGCGGTCTACATGCAAAGCAATGGATATCGCCTGTCATTTAGGGTCATGTCCAATATCCCGGTTTTAAAACAAACAGGGATGGCTGCATTAGATATGGGCCAGAAAGATGGCCGTGAGCATTCCCGGCACTCGAAATGGCCATCGATCTGGCCCATAACTATACTTGTGTTTCCAGCTTTAGTTCCAGCATAAGGCATTTATAGCTTTAGCATGTGGCTATACACTATCAGTATCCATTCTCTGAACCTACTGACCAACTTATGCCATGACAAAATTTACAATCTAGTTCTAACATCTTAACCATGAGCAGCTATTTACATATGGGAGGAAGGATGAGTCTGTTTCACAATATTTTTAACCAAAGCAGAATGTTAATATAAACAGGGGTGTCACATACGTGGTACTCTGGTACTCAAAAGGGGCCAAAAACTAGCTCTGCGTACCGGCATTATTGTTACACAGCTCATATGCGTACTAACAACTTGGAGGCGCTCCGTGTCTGGGCGGCCGCAGCTAAATGTTACATGTATACAATTTATGTCACTAGGATAACCGCAGGAAAACCTGAATAACCATGAAAAGTTGCAGTTAGGGGTGTGACATTGGGAATGTAAATGAATAATCCAAAAAAAAAGATTGGACTTCTAAGGGTGTTGGAGATCTGGGGGATGAAAGTCAGAGTAGGCATATGTAAGACTAAAAGCTGACAAGAGAAAAGCACTGCGTGACAGCTGGAATATGACTATGAAAGGTTGACATTTGGACAGCAGCAGGTAGTTTCAGGGGTTAGTTACTAAGCCAATAAATTTCAGGGTTGTACTACTGAGGTATCAGATCTGGGAGTTAAAAAATGTTGTACTTTTAGAGTTACATTTGACCCAAAGCCAGCTGGTGACCTGTGGATGGAGACAGATATCGGAGGCTCAATCAGGAACAGGGAGGTCCATCTGCAGCAGAATCTACCATGCAGTAGGCTGACACAGAGGAATGTGTAGGAAGACCACCATACATATGGGGTTGTAGAGGAGCAGTGAAGGGGCTGACTTCTTAGCGCCTGTCTGGGCGGGGGCCCTAGGGAATACTTTGGCGCGTGATTCTCCTCTTCTTCCTAGTGGGCAGCCATCTTGGCCCTGCTTCAAGAAGGAACGCTGGCGCGGCTTATCGTGGGGAGACAGGCACCCTGGTCCAGATAGTCAGCGGGGTCTGCTTCACACAGTTCCGTTTGTGAAAAGTATATCCACAACACAGTTCTTTCATACAATGAATAAAGAAGGTCCACACACTGGTTGCAGGTTAACTGGGGGCTACTTTACTGAAGGGCAGAAGAAAACATACAAGTAATCACCACCTCTGGTCCCAGAGGTGGGGCAGCATCTTAGGAAAGTTCAGTTACAAACAGGGTATCCACTGTGGCCTGTCCCTGGGAAGGTGTCTCTGTGCCTGAGGAGTTTAGGGAGCTTGATCAGGGCTAAAGCTGCTGAGGGGGCCCAGCGGGGAACTACCCTACCCTGAGGGGAAAATCAGCTACTTACTCCATCCAGATGAGGAGCTCCTGCTGCCCCAGGCCAAAGGTCTTTCCCATGGGGGGCCTCTGGAACAAGCAGTACACTGCAGACAGGTCCAGACAGCTCAGCATCCAGAGCCAGGAGAGAGAGGACGTGGCTTAGAACAATACAATTTATATGTTTCCCTAGGCCAGAGACACCCCCCAAGCAGGACCAGCAAAACAGTGAGCACACATGTTATTAACTGTTTAGTGGCTTTTCTATTACACTACAGGGTGAGTACCAAACACTAGAGATGGTCGAATTTTTCGACTTGCTAACTTTCAGAGCTTATTGCAAAGCCCCTGAACATGGTATCATCACGAAACTTGCTGGAGATGTAGAGAAGGGTGGGGTAACATTTGAAAGAAAAAAGTATGTCTCTAACACAAATAGTTTTTGAATAAATGTTCAAAATTAAAGTCGAATTTCCAAGTTTTCGACATTTTAAATTGACTTTGAACTTAATTTGTGCAAAACCTATTTGTGTTAGAGACATACTTTTTTCTTTAAGATGTTCCCCCAACCCTTCTCTACATCTCCAGCAAGTTTCGTGATGATACCATGTTCAGGGGCTTTGCAATTAACTTGAAATCATCGAATTTCTGAAAAAAAATTCGACCATCTCTACCAAACACCATCTCCTGGTACTCATCTGAGGAGCTCACTAAAAAAGTGATGTGCATCCCTGGTTATAAAAACACAAATCATGTAATGTAAATATCCTCAAATCAGCCATTGTGTTCAGAGAATGGGTACTGGTAGTCCTAATACAACTAATATCTGTTTTTGCAGTGGGCTTCTGGCTTAGTTGGAGAGAATGGAACATATTCCAGCCTCCTGGGTTGCAGAACTGTTGCTCCCAGAATACTTGGGGCAAAAATAAAATAATTTCGATTAATTTTTATTTCAATGGGAAACGCTTTGTCTGCTTATCCCCCAAAAATGTATATTTTTAGTTTTTTGAGCATATCTTTGTTTTAAGTTTGAGCAAAACAATCTGTTCAGCTTTGAAAAAAAAGAGAGAGAAACAAAAAATAAAACAAAGATCAAAAAAAAGTATAAAGAAAAAAAAAGAAAACAGACAAGACAGTTTTGTAATGACTGCACCCTTGGAATTTTCCACCTGTCTTGTATGGCTGATTAATATTTATGACTTGTGCCTGATTATGAAGGAGTCTCGCACATCAATATTCAGGATGAATAGAGATGTTTATTTTTAAAGCTCACCTTTGAAGGTTTTGTTCTAATCTGAGAGTTGTGCTGTTATCTCTCTTTTCTTTTCTTTTCTCTCCTCTTCCAGCAGCTGTGAAAAATGAAACCATTACCGAGGAGGAGCCGTCCATTTACATGCAGCTCGCTAGCCGGCTGCCGCAGATGTTATACCGTTGAAAAAAAAAATAGAAGCTTCAGTTGTATAAAATTCCGATCAGAGACATACAAATGATTACATGGAGTAAGCAGCTTAAGCGCCTAAAATCTTTTATTAGATACCGGGATCTAGACTTTTCTGGTACTTATCAAGGCCTGTCAGCGGGCAAATCAAATGCTGTGCGTCAGCATCAGACAATTCCATATTTCAGCTAAACGCTATGTATCCGTATCTCAGCTACAGTGACTGAAAAGCAAATAAATAAAGACTAACGCTAAGAGCGAGATTAGGAGGAAACCGTCACCGAGATCGGACTGCTGTTTACCTGGTCGTGTTCGGGTTTTTTGGAAATTCAATCTGCGACTGGCGAATATGCAAAAAACTAATTGGTGAATGTAATATGGTTCTAATACATAAACAAAACAGTGCCTTTTCTTTAAGACTAGTGTTGAGCGGCATATGGTATATTCAACTTGCATAATTTCATGAATATATTAACCTCCTAGTGTTTTGGGTAGAGATGGTCCAATTTTTTTTCCAAAATTCTATGATTTCGACGATTTCAAGTAAATTGCAAAGCCCCTGAATACGGTATCACCACACTGAAGATGCTGAGAAGGGTTGGGGGTACACCACAAAAAAGAAAGTATGTCTTTAACACAAACAGTTTTTGCACAAATAAAGTCAATAAGTCAAGTCAAAATTTCGAAAATCGGAATTATGACTTTATTTTTTAACCTTTTATCCAAAAACTGCATATGCTAGAGCAACACTTTTTTTAAAAAATTTCCCACAACCCTTCTTTACATCTCCAGCAATTTTGGTGATGATACCTTGTTCAGGGGCTTTGTAATCAGCTCACAAAGTTAGTGAGTCGAAAAATTAGACCGTTTCTAGTTATGGGCTTTTCAACAATTCTCTGGCAATCGCGGCAGAGTACACTGTACTCCGCTGTGACTGCTCGCTATCCTTCCGGCTCACTACACATCGATGTTGTCAATAAGACGCCAGCAGTGTGTGTGGGGGAAAGCGACGCCCCCTTCATTAACATGGAGCTCATGGCGCCGACCCCCCTGGCCCCTTCACAGAGCTGAAAAAGCTTGGGGAGCCTGCAGCTATGCAGAAATGCTGCAGGCTCACGAAGAGCTGGCAATTGTGCCCGATCCCGGCACGGCCACTGTTTGACTCAAGATCAAGCTGAGCCCTGTCACGGAGCAGCATGTGTGGACCCACTGTGCCACATGTCCTACCTCCTCTAAGGGCATTGTCTAAGTAAAGGTTAATAGGTATCAGTCTTGGAACACAGGCAATGCTATATATTACAGGAACAGCACTGGCAGGCAGTGCTTAGCATAAGACATAGACCTTAAAACTGAAAGGGCAGGGTTCCTTATATAGCTGCAGGAGTTATGTTTAAAGGACCTGGAATGCATAGTTCCTGGTTCCAATTACTGGACGTGACTTCACTTCTGGTTTTCAGAGCAAATTTTTCACAGTGAGACATTGTCACCAGCAGAGCCCAGATTGACCAGGATGGCCATGGGGGTGATCCTTGGATTCTCTGTCACCTCTCTCACTATCCTACTGGCCAGCACAGGAGTCACTTTTGGCTTCTGACCACGTCCTCTGAGATTTTCCATCTTGTATGTTTTAATAATACTTTGCACTGTAGCCACTGGAACTTGAAAACATTTAGAAATGGCCTTGTAGCCCTTTCCTGACGTGTAAGCAGCCACAATGCGCAGCCACAGGTCCTCACTGAGCTCCTTTGTTTAAACCATGACTGTCCACAAACCAACTGCATAGAGCTGTTTTTTTTCACCTGTTGAGTTGATTAAAACAGCTGTTCCTAATTAATCTGGGTAATAAGGATGCGTAAGAACAGCTTGGACTATTTGGAATGATATAGAACTTTGGATTTTCCCAGAGACTGTGATAGTTTGAGAAGGGTATGAATACTTTTGGACATGACACTTTTTGCTCAAATGTAAATAAAAGCTACTGCCACAAAAATGCCTCTTGTACATCGTCTTATTATCTTTTAGGAGACACCTATGTCGTTTCCTGTCAAATGATAACTGCTAGTTGAATAAAAGTAACGTTATGTCCCAATTTGCCAGGGGTGTGAAGAATTATGGGCTTGACTGTATATTTACTAATATATTTATGAAGAGTATAATTTGTCACAACGGCACGATTCTTTAAATTTTCACTATATTGCCCAAAGGAAAGAAAAAAAAAGCAGATCAACTCGTGTTAAAATATAAAAAAAATCATGCTGTATTGTCATGTATCTCTGTAACATATGGATTTGACTTTTTTAATGGAACTACGGAAATACACTAAAACGGTTTTTAACTAAAAAAAAAAAAAAACAGACATACGTTAAACAGACACAATACTCACATGTCAGCAGTTCAGATGCGGGAAAACTGCTACACAAAAAACCACAACATACTTAGATTCTTTACGTTCAGTTCTCATGCTGGCATCTTGGCTCCTGGAGAAGTGAAGCTGCTTCTGCCCTTACTGCCAACCCTCCCCTCCCACTCCTTCTCCAACTCCTGTCTCTTCTCTGTTGGAACTGCAGAGATTTGTGGGGGGGGGGTGTGGAGGGGGGAAACAGCTGCTGACGAGTTCCTGCCTGGGAGAGATGTCCCAGACACCATTTTGGCTGCTTAGGTGCAACGTAATGCAGTGGGAGGGGCAGAACAATAACTCGTCGCAAGCTCCCCTCCTGCTGTCAGAACAATATATATATTTTTTTTTAATTAAGGATCTCTGCAGTATCGGCTGAGCTGCAGCTGATACTGCTGAGTGACCTCCCAGGTGGTAGGTCCGCTTTAATGTTTCTATGTGTAAGGATTCAGCCTGAAATGTAGCTCACACAATGACGTCAGGCCACACTCTTCCCTTCTCAGCTCCTATCCGTATTTATTAGCAAAACAAAAAGTCCAAAGCAAATACCCTTGCAGAGGTTAACGGCAGGAAATAAATAAAGTTCACCCAAAATGCCAAGCCTCCTAGCTTGCAGGCAACAACACAATTGGTTTCCTTTGCCTTAGGAAAGTTATGAATAGCTGTTTCTCAGTAGTCACAGGCCTGGGCCCCACACTTCTTGTGTAACCCCCTGGTATTCGCTGCCTGGGTACAGTGTCTCCCACCTCACCAGAAGCCCTGACACAATGGTCTCAGCTCCTTTTGTGGAGACACGCCCAGTAACCTTGTTAAGGTCTAACAGGTTCCTTCCCATTCCATAGTCCTGGTCCCTATAATCAGAAAAAAAAACTCACAACAACACTATCCTGAACTCCTTCCAGGATACACCATCAGACCCTTTCACTGCTGGATATGGTCCATTTACACAGCAGCAAACAACTGATCTCTCACCTATGACATTCTCACTTGCACTTGTATATATTTATTTTGGAATTTTCTTATAAGAAATGAGAGAAATGCTTAGGAGAAAATGATGAGATATGCTCTGGGTGGACCATTGAATGATGGAACTGTCACTCATTGAATTAAGTTTCTCTTCCATTGTTGGGGCCGTTGTAAGCAGTAAAGCACTATAGAGTCATAAAACATGCATTAGCTATATGCCATGTGTATATGATCTATGCATTACAGTCATTGTAATTCTTCTTGGTAGACATTCTGCGGTAGGCATTATCCATGCTCACAAAGGTTTTGTCTGGGGACTTGATTACAGTTTGCAAGGACTGGTTGTGTGTAATGTTTGCCTGCCTGCCTGGAGACCCGGCCGTTACAGTTGCTCAAGCCCATGGAATCACCGCCAGTAATAGATGCTGCAAGTATATTCCTGTGCCGCATCCCTTGTGAAGCCTCCTTATACTTTCTTACTACTTAAAACGCTGCCTTTGTTAAAAATATATTAAAGGTCACCAGGAATATTGTACTAAGAAAAATAATAAATAGTTGCGCACTACCAGTTGCGCACAACCTTCAGCAGTGATTACACAGCTACAGTGATAGCAGTGGCCAGAAAGGCCCTCAGTAGGTGTATGGGGCCTGAGCAAAGATCACAGAGTAAAAGGGAGTCAGTATGAGGGATGGATGTTTAAGTTGTGTGTAGGTGTGCAGCTCTCAAAATGGAGGAGTGTGGCCCCCTGTAACAGACAAATAAGAACAAGGACAGAGGTGCACAACCTAGTACAACAAATGGTTAAATAATAATTGAATAAAATAAAAACAAAATAAGACAAAACAACAGACAAGATACTCACATTAAAAGAGGTTTACAAGGATGGATCTCTCAAGGCCGTGTCCTTTCCAGGAAGACCTCACTTCCTGGTTGGGGATGAGAATGGTTGAAAAAGAGCCTCTGCTTGAAACACGTCACATTGTTCCTGTTGAGCACCCCAGCATCTGTAAGCAGGAAGTGATCTCATTCCCAACCAGGAAGTGAGGTCTTCCTGGAAAACACATGGCCCTGAGAGATCCATCCTCATAAACTTCCTTTAATGTGAGTATCTCATCTGTTGTTTTGTTTCATTTTATTCAATTCCATATTATTTAACCATTTGTTGTACTAGGTTGTGCGCCTCTGTCCTTGCTCTTACCAGGAATATTGTCCCTGGTACTCGGGTGCCACAAACATTGCACTGAACAAATATATTTATTTGGGATGTTGGCCGCATCTCCATATTTCTTCTGTTATAAAGTGTGACAGACTGTCCGTCTGTCACGGTGAAAATGGACCCATCAGGTGTATCTTGGAAGGAGTCCAGAAATATGTTGGGCAACAACAATAGGTTGTTGTGCAGTTTTGTTTAGTTTTGTTTTAGGGTTCTGGGATGGGAAAGAAGGAACTGGGGGAACTTCCCATTCCATCCAGGAATTACACCTGATGGACATCAGGGAGGTGGCTGAGTGTTTCTTAACAAAAGAGACTGAAGCCACTCAGTCAGGGCTCCCAATGTGGTTGCAGACAGTGCTGCTGGGCGCAGCAAACACAGGGCACACAGGGAGTGTGTGTGGCTCCATGCTGGTGGCTGCTAGTAGGCAGGCCATAAGGTTTCCTAAAGGAACCGTTGTTTGATCGCTGCCAAGCCAGGAGGCTTGGAATTTTCAGGACTTTCATTTGGCTTATATTAACCCCTGTGAGGGTGACTTTGTGTTTGGACTTTTGAGTGCTGCTAGGAAATACGGACAGGAGCCCTAAAAAGTATCCTGTTCGTGTGGATATTCCTCATTTCCATTTGAGCTGAACTCCCACAATAGTGATTAGTGATGATCAAACTTCAGCCAGGTCCATTTGCGAACAGGCGGATCGGACTTTTGATATAGTCTGACGTCCACCTGTTTGCGGGCAGATTCAAATTCCTCGCCTATTGGTGGGGAATTTGAATCTGGAAAACCCAGAAGTGATTCAGTGACGTCACATCTGGCACCTGGAACGCATAGTTCCTGATTCCGATTGCCGGATGTGAGGTCACTGACGTCACTTCCGGTTTTCGGAGATGGTTTTTCACTGAAAGACCAGGTTTTCTATCTGGTCTTAAGTGAAGAGACTCTTCCTCCGGCGGGATCTCGCTGCTCCTGATCTTGCTGGAGGAAGAATAGTGAGCTCCTTCTCGCTGGTGAACGGGGCGGATGAAACACCCGTACTGCTCGCCGGCTAAAAGGAGTGCAAACATCCACCTTGCGAACAGTTCGGCCATCACTAATAGTGATGAGCAGTATAGGTGATATTCAAATCCGCGACATTTCACAAATTATTCTCCAAATATTCTAAGTCAATTTGAAAAAATCTTTACTTTTTGCGAATGTTGGCACTTTTACATTCAAACAACGTGATCG
The DNA here is from genome assembly GCA_036250615.1 of Ptychadena robeensis. Taxonomy (NCBI): domain Eukaryota; kingdom Metazoa; phylum Chordata; class Amphibia; order Anura; family Ptychadenidae; genus Ptychadena; species Ptychadena robeensis. The sequence goes on along the minus strand of CM070035.1, from coordinate 12,585,616 downwards.
CAATTCAATGGCGACATCGAACTTGCTGAAGAGAGGTTTTTCTTATGTTCCATTCCTGAACACTCATTCGCTAATCAAACGGAAAATCGTCCTGAATATTCGAGACTACGAAGATATAGCACTGTATTTGAGATCTTCATAAATTCTCAAACTGGCAATATTCACAATAAAAATTCGCAATTTCAAATATTTGCGCTCAACACTACTGCTAAAGGTATCTCTTATTTTGTGTATTGTACAAATCAAAGATTTTATCAGCATTAAGCCCCCCCCCCCCCCCATACACGTCTAGATTTTCTGTTCAATCAACTTAAAAAGATAAATTTTTCGGGGTCAGGGAAATGATTAATTGTATGATTGCCAACTGTAGTAACAGATACTTGATCAACTTTTTTGGGATCAACTGAAAGTGTAATGAATTTCAATACAACCAATTAAAATTTACCGGCACGTCCAATCATTTTTCGATCAATTATTTTCCCAATTTTTATTGTTTTAGCTTGATCTAACCATGTGGGCTGCCATAGATTTTCAATCAATCAACAAAAAAAAAAATATTGAATTAAGTTGATTGAATGAAAAATCTAGACGTGTATGGAGCCCTTAGAGATATTTTGGTAAGGTACCGTATATACTCAAGTATAAGCCGACCAGAGTCGAGGTAAGCCGAGGTACCTAATTTTATCTACAAAAACTGGAAAAACGTATTGACTCGAGTATAAGCTGAGGGTGGGAAATGCAAAGTCAGATAGTGGAGTTTTCTAAATGAGAAAAATATAGAGAAAGCACCATTGCCCCAAGGAATGAATCAAACAGGTGAATCTTAGTGCCCCAACCTCAATAAATTTAGGAGAACACAGTATTATTATAATTGCAGGATGGGTTTTGCAAGACAATTCTTGTTTTTTAATCATAGGCTATGGAGTGTTGTATGTGTACTAGTAACCAGGCCACCAGGTGGCAGTGTGGAGTTTGTTTACATGGATTAGCTGTCAGTCGGAAACACAGAACGCATAGGAGCTCAGAGAGAAGATATTCAGCTAAAGGGGGAAAGTGTCCCTGCCTGAAATTCAGGACAGAAATTAACCTGAGGTATGTGGACCCTGGCTGACTCAAGTATAAGCCGAGGGGAGCATTTTCTGCCCATTTTTTGGGGCTGAAAAACTCGGCTTATACACAAGTATATACAGTATCTCTTATTTTATGTATTATAGAAATCAAAGGTTTTATCAGCATTAGAGATAATTTGGTAAGAAATGTGTCCGAGCTATTTGATGCCTTCGTTTAGCCGGTTGTGATTTTGCCGCCAAATTCTCCACTTTTTAGTAAATGAAAAGAGCACATTTTGGCCGCCATTCACCTACTAGATAGAAGCAGATGAAACATTTTATTATCTGGCCCAGCGGTGTTCCTATCAAGAGTACTTCTGGATTTTACATTTTTTATGTATGAAAAGAAAAATATTTTATGTTGGAAAAAAAAAGCAATTATGTTTCATAAAATTTTAATCCTGGCCTTGATCTCTGGCCTGGAAAGTCAAGCAGGGATTGTAGCGGAATAACGAAATCACAAAACAATTCTTTAACTGCAGTGTGAAAAGAAGGAAAATATATCTATTTTTCTACAGAGCATGATGTGGGTATGCCCTCCCCCCTCTTGCTTATGCCGGGCCCCTACTTAGTATATGACAGTCCTGGAGACTGGGCATGGTGGGATCCTCTGCAGCCCAACTAGGCCCAAATCTCAACATGGGGGGAATATACAATAAGGTTGGGAGCCTCTTCCCCACAAACTGTGCCGAAGTATAGTGGGGGTCTACAAGTGAAATTCTGGAGGACCCCTTTTAAAGGAATGAGGTGCAGGGGTTGTGGGGGTCCAGTATCCATTCCCATAACTGGTCACCAGTGCGGTATACAAGTTCTTGCTTAGGGCCCCCTATCGATTACGTGCCCTCCCTCCCCATGCAGATCTGAATTGTACAAACTGCAGATGAAGGAGGAGGGGTTGATGGAGGAAGAAGGATAAGAGGAAAAAGTCAATCCATACCTGTCAACTTTTATAAAAGAAAACCCGGGTCACTATCTTAGTTCTTGGCTGATAGAGGGAAAGGGGGGTTACTCTTCCTGCTAATGGCCCACCCCACTTGTGCTGATAATGTGCAGGGTGGAACATAAGCAGGGAGAGTAACGCCCTCTCCCTGCTAAATTAGCATGATTTCAAGAATCCGAGAAATCCAGGATTTGTTGAAATCATGATTTGGCCAGGAAACCAACCAAAAAAACGTGACTTTTCCGGACAAAACAGGACAGGTATGAGTCAAATCCCCTGCAAATATAGCCAATAAAGTTCAGCTCCTGGCCAGCTCTCCCTCTGCACACAGCTGATCTCCTATCTGTGGCGGGGAGCCAAGTTGCGATCACCGGTGGCCAAATGGCCGTGGGTGGTTGCATATTCGGACCATAAGACCCAGGCACTTTTTACCCCCAATTTGGGGGGTGAAAAAGTGCATCTTATAGTCCGAAAAATACGGTAGTAGTTGCATGCTATGGCTGCACGCCAGACTAGACTTTGGTGGGTAGTAGGCTTTGGAGTGACCAGATGACACTATAATGGCTATGACAATAATGCCAATCAAGCTTTTCCCTGCAGCTTAGCCCCTTTCTCACCACAAAACACTCCTGAATGTTATAAAGCATGGAACAAACTGTGACATTTTAACAATGTTTAACAAAACATTGTATAAGAAACACCCCGATTCTCCCGCCGCTTCTGATACTTGGCATTAGCGCAAGAAAAAAAAAAAAGAATAGGGCTGTGGCGGATACTGTAAAATGCAGGCTTAATGAGGCCCCCGGTCCACTGAAACACAACAACGCAGCCGGCAGAAGTCCGCGATGTAAAGGAAAGCAGGTCGCCTCGTACAAAGGCTTGAGCGCATTGTTTACAATTGAGACCTGGGCTATAAAAAATAAATCACCCCTACAAAGAGCATTATTGCTCTGCCCAAATTGTTCTACATAGAAAAAAATAAATGACAAGCATCAGGGTTCTTGAAAAGGCAGGAGTTGTACAATTTGTGCGAGCCATGGGAGTCAGAGGCAGAACATTAAGGAAGCCAATATACCGAGGAAATGAATTCACCCATGAACACAACCGTTCCTCTCTCATCTGTGCCCACATTTCAGGTCACCCAGTCAGAAGGCTTTTATTTACTTCGCCTTTCTAATGAACACGCTTCCCGGCTCTCACATAAGACTTTCCATCTGTAAATATACAATATGTATTATTTGCATGTGTGCTATATACGGTCAGGGGTATATAGATTGCGTATTTAGGTTCCAATGTTGCAGTAGAGATGGTCAAGATCTGTATATAGGAGGTAATTACAAAGCTGCTGTAAACATAGACGTGGTTAAAAAATGCGTCTCAGAGTAGAGATGCTCAAATTTTTCGACTTGCTAAAGGCCCCCATACACGGGTCGGATTCCGGGCGGATTCCGGGCCGATCGATTCCGGGCGCGTGCACGTGAATCGATCGTGCCGGAATCGTGTGCATCCCACCTTGTCCGTCCGATCACGTCCGATCGTTCGGGGGCCCAGAATCGGATCCGTCAGAGAACCAACATGTTGGTCTTTTTGATCCGATTCTGCACAGATCAGGGGGAGTTGCCATTTGTGAGGTGGAATCGGAGGTGGAATCGGACACGGAATCGTCCCGGAATCGTGCCGGAATCCGTTGGACAAGGTGGTATGCAGCGATGGATACTCTTAATTGGCCGATTGATCACACCTGCGATTCCCGGCAGAATCGCCGGAATCGATCAGATGATGAATCGATTGGACATGGAATCCGACACGTGTATGGCTAGCTTCACTTTCACAGCTGATTGTAAATAGTGATGGCGCGAACCCTCCCTGGGGTGTCCGCGAACAGGGCGGGTCGAACTTCAAAGATGTTCGCCGTCCGCTCTGTTCGCGGACATATTCAAATTCCCCGCCTCTAGGCGGGGAATTTGAAACGGAGAAACCGGATGTGACGTCAGTGATGTCACATCCGGTCCGTGGACCGCAACCTGGAACGCATAGTTCCTGGTTACGGCCGCAGGATGTGACGTCACTGACGTCACATCCGGTTTTTCCGCCGGTCTTCTCACTACAAGACCGGCTTCTGTAGTGAAAAGATTCTTCCTCCGGCAGGATTACACAGGTTGTGATCCTGCCGGAGGAAGAATTTAGACCTTCTTCTGGCCGGCGAACAGTACGGGTCGAACACCCGTACTGTCCGCCGGCGAGGCGAACGGCGAACATGCCGTGTTCGCGGCCGAACTGTTCTCCGGCGAACAGTTCGGCCCATCTCTAATTGTAAAGCCCCTGAACATGGTATCATCACCAAACTTGCTGGAGATGTAGAGGGGTTGGGGGAACATTTGACAGAAAAAAGTATGTCTCTAACACAAATAGTTTTTGAATAAATTAAGTTCAAATTTAAAAGTCGAATTTCAGAATTTTCAAAATTTTTGACATTTTGACTTGACTTTGAACTTAATTTGTGCAAAAACTATTTGTGTTAGAGACATACTTTTTTCTTTCAAATGTTCCGCCAACCCTTCTCTATAGTGTATATATTTAGCTTGGATATCGCCATTCTGCCATTTCGCGAATATTCGCGAATATATAATCGGATATCCGAAGCGATTTATCGCAATTTTATTGCGATTGTTCGCGATCCCATTCATTGCAATGGATCGCGATTATATAATCGATGCGATTTTTTAAAACGGAAATGACGGATATTCTCCCAGTCGAATATCCGAGCTCCATTGACTTGCATGCATTGCGCATATTTGATCGCAATTGCGATTTGTAGATCGCAATTCATGTCCACAAGTGTGGATATCCGAGATTACGAATATGGAATCAAATATTATGGCGGATATTCGCGAAATTACGCGAATCCGAATATTGCCTAGTTGCTCATCACTACTTCTCTACAGCTCCAGCAAGTTTGGTGATGATACCATGTTCACAGGCTTTGCAATTAACTCGAAATCGTTGAATTTCTGAAATTTTTTTTGACCATCTCTAGTAATTACAAAGCTGCTGAAAACATAGACATGAATGAACGTGGTTAAAAAATGCGTCTCAGGGGGGGGTGTGGTTTCCGCCAGCTTGCATGGCAGCATCTTAACAGAGCTTGGCTTCCCAGAGCCCTAAAGCTATGTTTGCAGCATACCGGGAATCTGGCCAAAGCACTGATCGGACTCCATACTACCCTGGGACACCCCCCGGCATGGCCAAGAAAAGAAAAACCAGTGAGGAAGTCCAGAAACTCACAGACTTCTATGGTGCACGTGAGACGCGGAAGGCCCAAAATGGCGGCGGCTTCCCACAACAGGCAGCCACGATGCCGCGCAACTACAGCTCCCCTGCGAGCTCTGCAGGTACCGATAGCTCCTTGAGCTTGGGGTCCGGAAGTTCCCCTCTGGGTATCTCTCCCCCGGCTACTCCATCGACCAGGAGCCCGGCTAAATAGAAACCCAGACCATCGGAGGAAGAAGCAGAAGCCGCCATTCCTGAGGTCCAACCCTCCCCTACATGTGGATTAGCTGAGTTCGGAGGACCCGACATTGAAAACTACCCAGCCTCGGGGGCTATTGTGTCGCTGACCACCATGAAGGAGGTGCTTCTCTCTCTCCGTTGAGCAGGGGGCGGGCGCTGGCAGAAAAATATACCCCCCGGTGTGCTGCCTGATCGGTGCACATCGTACACAGTGGCAGTCCGGGCTGACAGTGAGCAGAGGCTGCTGTGCCGATCAGGCAGCACGCCGGGACCCCTATGTGCTGACTATCGGGCCCCGGGACGGGAGTCCCCTCTGTCCCCCCCTGACGGCGGCCCTGATCTCCCGCGATTGTGTCGCCCAAGTGGGAACATAGACTTACATCGTGCTGTTTAAGTATTCCCTTTATTTATTTTATCTACCAACAAAAGCAACTCTGTGCTGGCGATCGGGGAGTATGAACGACTCCTATTTAGCCCTATGGAGCAAATGAAGGGAAAAAACGACTAGGGAGCTCTTCGTTATGCTTTTGCTGGTGGGTTGCACTTATCGTTTTACGATTTAAAGGCAATATGAATCAGTGTTTCCAATAAAAGTCCCATTTTAAGAGCCTTCCCCCAGTGGCAGTTTTAGGCCTAGGGCAGCATCATGTCGGGCGGCATGTGGGCATCAGAAATGTTTTTCCGATGCCCAGATGTCTTCTCCCCTATCCA
>CM070035.1:12523917-12535630 GCA_036250615.1 Ptychadena robeensis | reverse complement strand
GGGAGCATAGGGGGGAAGAGAGAGAGAAAGAGAGAGGACAAAGAGCCATAGGGGAGAGAGAAGGAGAACATAGGGGGAAAGGTAGAGGACAATGAACCATTAGGGAGAGAGTGGAGAGCATAGGAGTGAAGAGAGAGATAAAGGGAGAAGAAAGAACAATAGGGGAGAGAGTGGGGGAGCATAGGGGGAAATAAAGAAAGGACAAAGAACCATAGAGAGTGGGGGAGTGTGCCGCCACCACATACGATGATGCCTTTGCAATTACATTTTGTGTTTTTTTGGTGTTTTCTTTCTGGTTATGTGAATTTTATTGTGATTCGCTCAGAATGAGTTTGTTTTATAGAAGCTTACCATAGGTGGATTGTACAGAGCAAGGATTTAAAATCATTTGTTATTTGGGTTTAAAGATTAATAAGAATAAAAAACCTGTATTGTGAGGGAGAGAGAAGACAGAAAACAAAGAAAATTGGGTGGAAAGTGTGTTCTGTGAAATAGAGAGAGGGAGAGCATGGGGGGAAGAGAGAGAAAAAAAGAGAGAGAAGAAAAAAAGCATAGGGGAGAGAGGGAGACCATTGGGGGAAAGAGAGAGGAGAAAGAACTATAGGGGTAGAGAGTAGAGATGGTCGATTTTGTTTTTTTAATTTGACCATTTCGACAATTTTGAGTTAATTGCAAAGCCCCTGGACAGGGTATCATCACCAAACTTGCTGGAGTTGTAGAGAAGGGTTGGGGGTATATTACAAAAAAAAGTATGTCTCTAACACAAACAGTTTTTGCATAAATAAAGTTCAAAGTCAAGTAAAAACTCGGAATTTCGATTTTGTTTTTTAACTTCATTTATGCCAAAACTACAAGTGCTAGAGCAAAACCTTTATTTTTTCAAATGTTCCCACAACCCTTCTCTACATCTCCAGCAATTTTGGTGATGATATAATTTTCAGGGGCTTTGCAATCAGCTCACAAATTTAGCAAATCGAAAAATTTGATCATCTTTAGTAGAGAGAGGAAGAGCATAGGGGGGGGGGAGAGAGATGAGAAAGAACCATAGGGGGGAGAGAGGGAGACCATTGACCATTGTGTGTGTTGGATCATTTGGTATGAGACAAGGTGTGGTGTCGGGAGAGGCTACACACAAGTGTGAAAGGTATTTAGGAGAGATCGGTCAGACAGTGGTTTACTGATGTCTCCGGATCTAGAGGGCATTTTTCACACTTGTGTGTAGCCTCTCCCAACACTACATCTTGTGTACCAAGTGATCCAACACACACAGAAGCTCTGCTTCAAGAGTTGATGAAACCAGGTGGGGATTTATTTGGCCATCTAACTTGGGAGATTTTTATACAATATGTATGCGGCCCTTTGTGCTTTTCTTCAGCAGCCACTTACTGTTATGGCTTTTCCCCACAGGCGAAGTAGGCCGCGCGGCAGCACGCCCATATTACATGCCTACTGCACTGCCTCTTTTCACATTCTTAAGCCGGTCCGCAGGCCAGAGGTTGGCATTTTGGGGAAACAGGGGGTGTGCTAGGCATGTATATGGATTGGCTACGTCGACATCCCCTTTAAGAAATGGGATTAACGAAGGGGTAAAGACGCAGCCCATAACACCGTGGAAACCTAGCCAAAGAGACAGGCTACTAGTGAGGTTCTGGGACAACCCACCACAACTTCTTTATCAATGTCAGTTGAAGGGATGAAGGCTTTTTATACTGATGTCTTGCTCGGGTCCTTATAAGGAAGACCAATGTCACCACTCACCAGTGACAAGGGCGCTGATGATATTTAACTTATTTCTTTAGGTTTAGGTCACATTCTGATTCTGTCTGGATAAGGGAGACATTGCTGTCTTTGCTGATAACAAAGTTACAGAGTGTCACAAAGATATCTTGTTTATCCAACCAGAAAATTGCATTTCTCTGCCCCTAATATGTCCCATAGAGTGATGGTAAGTTGTCTCTGAGACATGGAGACTGCGATGAGAAATTCAGAGACATCATTCAGAGAAACAGCAACATAAGATTTCTAGTATTGCAGTGTAAATTTGTGTTTCCTATATACACTGCATATGTTTGCTATCACTATAGGTGGCCATAGACGGTTAGATTTGCAGCCGATTTTGCTGGAGAACGACCACCGTGCATGCTTGCAGTGATCAGTCTGCTGGAAAATGGGCCACAAATCTAAAGGTGGATTTACACGTGTAGATTTTTTCGTTCAATCAACGAAGAACAAATGATTTTTTGGTTGATTGACAGAAATCTAGAATGGCCAATTTGTTTGAAAGATACATTTTGTTCGACCTCGAACGAAAAAACATTCGAAAGGTACATGTTTGTAAATTTTATCTGCCGTTCTAATTTCAAATGTATTTTCATTCGATATCGGCGATGGAGGAACAAAAAAATCTAAGGTTACATTCGAAATGGATGAACGGTGTTCAACAAAGTCATCGTACAAACATTTTTATTGGCAGTTGATTGAAGAAAAAATCTATACATGTAAACCCACCTTTACACGCCCACCTTAAATCGGTGGTACTAACTGGCAGGGACCATCCATCGTCACGTCCACTTCCACCAACTGGCCTTGGTAGTGTGTGGTGATTTAAGACTCAGCAGTCCCCTACTTCTGCCAAAGCAGAGCCTTGGGAGGGGAGCCCACACATTTCACAGGTGGGTGCCTCAGATCGCCCCCTGTGTGTGTTACCATCAGGTGTGGTGACAAGGGGAGGGACGTGCCTGGTTGGACCCTGGGACCCCCATGTGGTGAACCATACAGGCAGGCAAAGAAACAAGGGACGTCAACAGACAAGGGAGCCGTACCTCCCTGAGCAAGCCCATGCTGGGCGAAACATGTAGGAGGATGTGAACCCTAAAGATCATGTTCATCAGTGAATCATATCAAACAGTTTCTAATTTGTAGCCTCTTCTTGTTACGGTTTTGTACGCTATATTGTTTTTTTAACATTTATGCAGATGTAGTCCATATAATAAATATAATAAAGACTTTTTAAGAATACCTGTTGACAGTATATGATATTGTGTTAAAATTATGGTGCGTGCCTTAAAACCCCAACTTAGGTTCTGAGGTTACGACCTCAAGTAGGGACTTTATTATATATTATGTACCGTATTTTTCAGACCATAAGACGCACTTTTTCACCCCCAAAATTGGGGACAAAAAGTGTCTGCGTCCTATGGTCCGAATGCACGACCCCTGCACCTTGGTCGCACCTTGGCTTCCCGCCAGCTCTCCAAGCATGGAGGTTAGCCGGGGAGCTCTCCCATCTGAACTGTGTAATTGCCTATGCCAGCCCTGAACTGGCATAGGCAATGAAGAGAGAGCTATATATGAACTTGCATCTATACCTCTCTCCTGTCCATGGGAACAGCAATCATTCTGCTGCCCCCATGGACACAGAAACATCAACATCGGCAGAGGAGAGCAGAGCAGAAGACAGCCTAGCCCCCCCCCCCCCCCCCCCCCCCCCCCCCCCCCCCCATCCTCCTGCAAATCAGTGTGAAGTATGACGTTCTGCTGAGAGTGTACTGCTGCTAGTGACACCTTCTGGCTGAATTGAATATTGCATCCATTAAATTCATTGCATTAACCCAATTGATGTGAAAACTTATTATTTCTGGTTTTCCTGCCCTAAAAACTGGGTGTGTCTTATGGTCCAAAAAATACGGTAATGAGTAGTTGATGTGATGTGATGGGTTCATGTTTATACACATGCCCATGTACACATGACAATAGCATGGAACCCCATCAGCATGTCAGACTTGTCATCTGTCCGACAGCTGACACACATTATGCACAATAAACAGAGATTAGAATGAGTGTATGGGAACGGAGTTAAAAGTGAAGAGAAAAGGTCATGGAATGGTAAGTTGTCCTCTATAGTGATGATTCTGGCCCCTTCAAAAAAAAACATAATTTCTTATTATAGTTTATCTTCCAGCAGTCCTGCAGCGGAATGGAATGTGTCATACTGAGAAGAGGAATTCATTGGCATTTAAACAGACTGGTGATTTTTAAACACTGTGGCTGATTATTACTAAAAGGAACCCCTGAACAGTATCACACAAAAGTGAGTCCCCCCTCCATTGTGAAGTCAATCAACCACTTTGCACATTGATTCCAGTTTGATGGAGACACTGGTCCGGTGTTGTGAGCCATTTTGTAACCGGATAACTTGTCTGTGTAGTGTACACAGCTGTGCTAGGCTCCGTCTCCTTTTCCCTGCTAGGAGCCGATCACAGTGCTGTCTGTGTGTGGAGGGCTTGTCAAATCAACCAGGATTTACGAACATGTCCGTTCCCAGTTCGACCAACGTTTTTCAAGTGGTCGATGGATCCCGCTCGAAGAAAGGCATACTTGGCTTGATTTTCTAATACATACAAGCACAAAAAGGGAAACATTTCAAGATGGGTGGTGACCATGGCAGCCATTTTGAAGTCAGCTATTTTGAATCCAACTTTTGTTTTTTCAGGAAGAGGGTCATGTGACACATCAAACTTATTGGGAATTTCACAATGGTGTGCTTGGTTTTAATGTAACAAGTTTCTGTCCATTTATAAAATGTGTTCAATGTGCTGCCCATTGTGTTGGACTGTCATTGCAACTCGCTTCTCCCACTCTTCACACACTAATAGCAACACCGCAGGAGAAATGCTCGCACAGGCTTCCAGTATCCGTAGTTTCAGGTGATGCACATCTGGTATCACAGCATAGTCAATGGCATTCAGATGACCCCAAAGATAAAAGTCTTAGGGGGTCAGATCAGGAGAACTTGGGGGCCATTCAACTGGCCCACGACAACTTCCAGGAAACTGTTAATCTAGGACTGCTCAGACCTGACACCCATAATGTGGTGGTGCACCATCTTGCTGGAAAAATTCAGGGAACGTGATAGCTTCAGTGCATAAAGAGGGAAACACATCATCATGTAGCAATTTCAAGGTCTCCCGATCTGACCCCCTTAGACTTTTATCTTTGGGGTCATCTGAAGGCAACTGTCTATGCTGTGAAGATATGAGATGTGCAGCACCTGAAACAACGGATACTGGAAGCCTGTGCGAGCATTTCTCCTGCAGTGTTTCAAGCAGTGTGTGAAGAGTGGCAGAAGAGGGTTGCATTGACAATCCAACACAATGGGCAGCACATTAAACATATTTTATAAGTGGACAGAAACTTGTAAATAACTCATGAACGAATAAAGTTTCGTTAAAACCATGCACACCATTGTTTTTCTTGTGAAATTACCAATAAGTTTGATGTGCCACATGACCCTCTTCCTATTGAAAAAACAAAAGTTGGATTCAAAATGACCAACTTCAAAATGACCGCCATGGTCACCACCCATCTTGAAAAGTTTCCCCATTCACATATACTAATGTCCCACAAACAGGAAGTTAATATCACCAACCATTCCCATTTTATTAAGGTGTATCCATAGAAATGGCCTTCCCTGTAGATAGATAGGGAGAGCTACTGCTGATTGAGGGATAGCTGAGCTACTTTGCTATTATACTCCATCAAGTGATCTGTAACTATAGCTAAGGTGTTCTGTTACATGTAGTTCATCATTACTGAGCCACAAAAGTCCTCCTCTGGGGATGGGGTATGCTGTATTATGCATTGCAGAGAGATCTGACTAAATATTATGCGCTGCAGAAGGTACTGTCAGGTAATTTTTGCCAAATCTTTAATTTAGATGTGATTTCCGGCCATTAGACCTGAAGAAAACAGCATTTTAAAAAATCCATATTTACGGGGAGAAGTTTAGCCATTGATCCCCATTTGGCATTGAGAAATTCATAAGCTGTTTTGGAGGGAACTAACCAACCTCCTTGGGACTTTAAAGGTTAGTAAAAATTGAGGTTCCAGTCAGAAGGATTGTGAATTTCGCCCTCCATAACAGTCAATGGAGGTTCGCTGCGAACATGCAACCGCGGGTGCAAAAGTTTGATTTGCCTGTTCGCGAACAGCTGCAGCTGATGTCGTCCATCACTACCTATAATGCAATCATCAGAAAAAGTCAATGCATAGTACAGTTTGATCTCCACATTGATTAAATATGTGCTTCAGCTAAGTATAGTTTATTGGTCAAGATTTGCTCCTAAACCCACCACTTTGCTTTTAGTAACCTCCTATGGCTTTTCCAATTCAGGTAGCTCAGTATTCATCCATAGTCGGGTGTAATAACCAATTAAGTCATATTTGCAAGCGTAGGCCAATACCTTAATAACTTGAGTGGAACTACTGTAGTAGTCTGATAAACCGCGCTGCCCTTGAGAAGTTCATAAAAATGTAATTTGGAGCCATCTGCAGTAGTAAAACCTAATAATGGTTTATGTGTATCTTCAATGACAAACCTGTGGGATAACTATGACAGTGGCAGAGCTATATTGTACTTATGAAGGCAAGTCTGTGCCAGACCTTCAAGGTCCGGAGGATTTGGTAATATGTTATAGTGTAAACAGGCTCTCTTATGATTCTAAATGGACTTTAGGGCAAGGGAACTTAATTGTTTGTAAGATATATAGTGGTAAACATACAAGGGGTGATAGACATATAAAATCCTGGATAGCAAAACTATTTTAATCTTAGTATTATGGCCTGTAACTGTACAAGGGAGCCTAGACCTGGCCACAAAAGTACACCATAGTAGGTATAATATTCCCTAAGGGACCCAATCGTCCCCCACTAACTGAAAGGGCTTTCAAGGCACTAAGAATCAAAAAAAGTTTAGATAAAAGGCCCCTTAAAAAGTGGTTTTATACTCAAATGAAAAAAACAGACATACATTAAACAGATACAATACTCACCTGTCAGCAGTTCAGATGCTGGAAAACTGCTACACAAAAAAAACCCCACAACATACATACCTTCTTTACTTTCACTTCTTATGCTGGCATCTTGGCTCCTGGAGCACTGAAGCTACTTCCGCCCTCACTGCCCCCCTCTCCTCCCCCCCTCACTCCACCTCCTCCTCCTGTCTATTCTCTGTCGGAGCTGCAGAGCTCCATGAGAGGGGGTGTGTGTGAAGGGGGGAATCAGCTGCTGACGAGTTCCTGTCTGGGAGAAATGTCCCAGACCCCATTTCGGCTGCCTAGGTGCGATGTAAGGCAGTGGGAGGGGAGCACTCGTAACAAGCTCCTGCTGTCAGAAAAAGATCATTTTTTTTACATTTAAGGATCTCAGCAGTATCAGCTGAGCTGCAGCTGATACTGCTGAGTGACCTCCCAGGTGGTAGGTCCGCCTTAACATCAACGTTGGAGTTGTTCCCCATCAGGATTCTGGGACATAGCAGCCGGATCGCACTCACACCAGAATCTACTTATCTCCGTTCATCTCACTGAAGCACATACTTACCATTATATGTTTAATGCAGATAATAATAATAAGATAAGTCTATATCTCCCTGACAAAGCCCTGAACGTGGGGCAAAACGCATTGGAGTCGTTGACAGTCTTCATCTATTCAGTTTGGTTGGAAGCTATACTGGATTTATGTGGAGATTGTGATTGTGAAAACATAACATGATAACATGGGTGGACAGAATCATAACTTCTTAAATCATGTTTTAAATCTGTACTATTTTAGATGTTGTACTGATTTTTGGTCCTGTGTTATTAACCTCCCTAGCAGTTGAATCGAACCCAGTTCGTCCACTCTTTGGGTTCGTCCCAACTGCTAACAGTGTTGGGATCGGGAAAACCAGAAATACCCCCAGAAAGCTGCAGCGATTCGCTATCTCTAACTTTGAGGTGCCAGAACCGCCCCTTCTGTGTAGGGCGTTGGTTTCACAGCCCACGTCACCGGTGTCATTGATGACCTCTAGGGAGGTTAATAAAGACCTTTTATCTAAACCTTTTTTGATTCTCAGCGCCTTGAAAGCCCTTTAATTTGGTGGGAGACAATTGGATTCCTTTAGGGAATATTATATACACATATCATTGGGTCTGCCCCTTTTGTGAGGAAACCACTCAACAAGCTGGTTAGCACCCAACAATCTTCTGTTCTATTAGACCATATTAGAATGTCGGATATTCATTGAATATATTCCAATTTCGAATGTTGTGCTCAACAATATCATAGATCATTCCCTTAAAAAAGTTGACTTTACCTTTGAATTTTTTACCACTAATAGTAACACTAAAAGAACTAAATAGGAAGTCTTTTAGTTGACATTAAGATAGGGTCTATAGTCTAATTATAAATAGACAACATAATGCAACACAGCACAGAGGGTATTTTTAGATGTCTTAATTATATAGGAAACAGAGGCAATTATGATCAGTCTAGTACAGTCATTGACATTTTACACAGCTTGGTTCTTGTTTGGGGAAACTTCAAAGATATGGGAACTGTAAGGAAGCCTGCCCTGTGTGATAGGATGGAGGATGGGGTAGATAGAGCTCCCCCAGGTGTCCTCTATGGGGAGCTGCATCTCAGAGGGGCTTGTTTCCAATTAACTGGTGTTCAACATGGTTGTAAGGAGATGGGTGAGAGTGCATGAGACTCCCTTCCCATCAGGCAACAATAGCCCATTATGAAGCGAACGTGCAGCTTCCCAGAAAAAGAGCACGCATTTCTATCTAAGAACTCTGCTCCAGGCTTGGTCTGTTCTCACTGTTGAGGCCCATTTAGCTCTGGACACAGTGGAGTGGAACAAAATCTCATCCCTGGCTCAGGACCAGTTCAGTGAACTGGACAAGAAAAAGATCCTACCTGTGTAGGGGGGTGCCCTGGTCAGATGCAGTGCCTGAGGCGCAAGTGGTGCCCACTAGGGGGAGCTCCAGGACAGAGCTGATAAAAAGAGAGCAAACAGGAAGTTAGCAGCCATATACCGGAGAAAGGGAGGCTTGCTCTCTGAAGAGGGGTGTGAGATACCCGGCCCTGCGAGGAGAGAGATCGAAGCGTACAGGTGGCTCTCAACAACCTGTGTCCTCGCACTCATCCCTTGCTCTTGGTCAGCCCTGGTGCCTGCTTGTGATCGCTGACGCTGCCGCCTGGATTAGGCCCTGGTTTCCGCTGTCCCTGAACAGGCCTAGGCCGCAACCTGAGGAGGAGCAGGCCGGGCAGGTCGTCTCATGGTGAGTGTAAGACGCCCAACCAGAGACTTGATTACTATGAATAAGGACTGGCTACCGCCTGCACATGCTATATCTGTTAAACTGTTGTACCTGACAAAGTTAAGTAAAGTCGGATGGTGTAGGTATTCCCAGCCTGAAAGTTGCCTATGTGGAGGCCTTACGGGTGTTCTGTTGGTTTCTTCATATTAGTAGTAAGTTTGGCATGTTTCCTGTGTCCAGTGCCCATTACCTGTTCAGTACAGTTCTCACAACTAAAGTCTAACCCACAAAAGGACAAGACAATATGAATGTTAGATTTATTTTACGTGCAGTGAAAATAAAATCTACAAACATCCAAGCCGTTAAGCAAGGACACACACAAGGGAATAGGATCAAAAATAAAAAGAGGCACACAGGTGGCTAAAAGCAAGTTTCCAGAGGCAAAATCATGACCAATACATGAAAAGGAACCTTCAGCCGCTGAGAAACAAGAGTAGGGTTCTCCAATGGGGTGCAAGTGATGAGGCCAAACATACTTCAAACAATCAACACAGCAAACCACAGAAGGAAATTGCAAGGTGGGCAGTACAGTCATAGAGGGTTTGAGGCCCCTATTAATATTGACAATCTGAAGTTAAATAAAGAAGGTAGGACTAGAGGTTCGGTGTGTACCAATTGGGTTCATATACCGGAACATTTTCTGTATATCTCATTTTATGTACAGCGCTGCGTAATATGTTAGCACTATATAAATAAAAGTTAAAAATAATATATCTAATACAAAGAAACCCACCTGTGAAATACGAGGTATAACCAAGTCCACCTATCTTTCCATTGCACCTTACCACCATATCTTGAATTGCTACTACACCTGGCCACTATAACTGTTCGTGTTGATCGCAAATATTCTAATTGCGCATTTTTATTGCGAATTCCGTCACTTTGAGGATTCATGAAGATCTCTGCTATGTCTTCATAATTGCTACCACGCATTGTGTTCGTAATATGCACATGTACAAGCACACAATAAATGTAATAATGACTGGAGATTAGTGATGGCCAAACTGTCCGGAGTGTGGACAGTTCGGGGCGAACATTGTATGCTTTTCTTCTCACCAGCGAACAGTAAAAGTCCTCATACACGAGGCGATTCTGCCTTGATAGATGAGGGATCGACTTCAGTGGGATGACCCCAGCACTAAGGCTAAAGGAAACTCTTAAAGATTAGACATCCTATTCATAATTCAGATTTATTATTGATAAAAGCAAACACTCATACACGTTAAGCTGAAAGCCTGCTTAGACTTAGATATTGTTTAGACTTACTACACTTGTAATAATTATATTTTTGTTATTCTGCTCTGTTACCATTTGCCAAGGTGAAATTGCTAGCTTATTATGCCATGCCAGGGCACACTGACCCCTTCACTTCCCACTGGCTTCTGGTGAAATGTTACTGAAATAGCTGTGCAAGTACAGAATCTTACCAGTAAGTTTATGAAGTTATTATTGAATATATTCAAGTGGCAAGATATCATAGAAATTATCCTTGCCTCCACGGGCTACAGCTCCCTGACCTGGTCCCATCTCGGAATGCCAACTACCCCTCTGGGAGGACCTGGCATGGTAAGTTATGGTGTTATGAGTAAGGTGAGAATGATGAACTTATTTGGAGTACTTTACTTTATTGATGCGTAGTATATGATTGTATGCCATACTTTGTCCATTGTTTCTCATGGACGTTTTAACTCCATTCTCCATAGACTGAGTTTTCTTTTGTCTTGTTGATTTATTCTCACCATTAAGCAAAAGTGGTCACGAAACGCGTTGAAAAATATACACAAGACAACTCAATTTTGATGAAATACAGTGATCTCATTGTGCATATTGGTAACATTTCTGGAATGTAGATCAACATGTGGGGATGTGATTTGTTATGTCAATATTTTAGTTTTTTAATAAATATTCACTTTTGGTAACTCATTGTTGGATGCCCATAAAGTCCCTATATCCTCCATTTTTGAGAAGGCGAAGTAAATAGTGGATATTGGCATCAGTGATTATATGAGGTGATCACATGTTCTATTAATAAAGGGGGTTGTTGACGCTCATACCAATGCTGGAAGTTATTATATTTGTAATTGACACCAGTAACCTGAGTAACCTGTGCCTAGGAAGAATAGTGCTAAATTAGTCTCCAATGCTGGGGGTTATTGTTGATGACACTGGCCTAAGGGTTATTAATGCTGCCCCTGACACAAATGCTAAGGGATATTATTGCTGCCACCCAGGCCAATGATGAGGGTTATTACTATCGACACCAGTGAATACAGGGAGTGCAGAATTATTAGGCAAGTGGTATTTTTGAGGAATAATTTTATTATTGAACAACAACCATGTTCTCAATGAACCCAAAAAACTCATTAATATCAAAGCTGAATATTTTTGGAAGTAGTTTTTAGTTTGTTTTTAGTTTTAGCGATTTTAGGGGGATTTCTGTGTGTGCAAGTGACTATTACTGTGCATAATTATAAGGGAGCTTAACAAAAAACTAATTTATACCCATTTCAATGAATTATTTTTACCAGTGAAACCAATATAACATCTCAACATTCACAAATATACATTTCTGA
>CM070035.1:12503018-12523817 GCA_036250615.1 Ptychadena robeensis | reverse complement strand
GGGTTATTATGTCTGTCACTGACATCAGGGCTGAGGGTTATTATTGCGGACAATGACATCAGGGCTGAGGGTTATTATTTCTGACACTGAGTTCTGGGCTGGACTTTGTCATTTCTGACACTTAGTTCTCGCATCAAGGCTGAGGGTATAATTGCTGACACTGACTTTAAGGCTGAGGGTATAATTGCTGACACTGACATCAAGGCTGAGGGTTAGTTTTGCTGACACTGAGTTCTGGGCTGAGGGTTATTACTGCTGACACTGATATTAGGGCATAGGATTATTATTGCTGACACTGACATCAGGGCTGAGGGTTATTATTGCTGACACTGAGTTCCGGGCTGAGGGTTATTATTGCTGCAAATGACACAATCCTGGGTGTTGGTATTGCTGTTACTCACCCTAATGGAGTTGAGTTATTATTGCTCTTACTGAGACCAATGAAGCAGAGTAATTTTTGCCTCCTCAACACTTAGCTGAACACCAATCCCCAAATCCAAGTCCATGTCTGTGCCAGTGTATACATTCTATATAAGAAGAAGATATGAGATTGAAGAGAAAGAGGAGAAACACTTATCTGTGGTTTTATTATAGGTACAGAAGACGCGCTTAGCCAGAGACTTATGGAAATTATTGGCTTCTTAACCTCCCGAGCGCTCTGCTGAGGTCCAGAATTCTGTACCAAAAGCGCACCATGGACTTTAATGGAATGTTTTTTTTATGTTGTAACTGCACACCTGCTGAACATAGTATCATCACCAACACTGCTGGCGATGTAGAGAACGTTTGTTGGAACATTAGAAAAACTAGTATTCTAGCACAGTCAAAATTTCTACTCTAAAAAAGAAGCTACTCAAATTTAGAAAACATTGACCATCTCTAATACAAGCGTATGCAAAATACGGTAATACTGGCCTCATAGGTAGAAATAACTGAATGGATATAATATTGTGAGCGAGAATATTTGAATCGCAACTTTTAATTGCAAATATCAGTACTTCGAGAATCTACTAAGATCTCAAATACAGTGCAATATCTTCATCATCTTGAATATTTGAGAATTTGGGAAAGTACAATGCATTGCCTTCGCAGTATTTGCATGTAGAAGAGAAGATTATGGCAATGAAATAACATTGCAGCTGCTACTTCATATTCTGCCACTAGATGTCACCGTGACACATTTGCATGTACAAGTGCCGATTTTCTCATTAATAATGACAGGAGATCTGAATATTTGAAGAATTATTTGTGAAATGTCGAAAATTTTAATATTGCCTATGCTGCTCCTCACTCATCTAGATATGACAATTACAAGCCCATCTTATTTCATAAAAGTAGAAACGATATATAACACCCCCCCCCCCCCCCCCCCCCCCCCCATGTCTGTTGACGATTGCAGGAAACTACTGTATTGTTTTGATTATTAGACTCACCTATGGGTGCGTCTAATAATCAGACTAAGGGCCCATTCACACTATATGCGTTTTTTAAAGGCATGCATTTTTTTATAGGCATGCGTTTCGGCATATATACAAAAACTCATGCGTTTTTGACATTACATCTTACATCAAAATGCATACAGCAGTGAGTTTTCAAAAACGCATGTGGAAACGCCGGGTTTTTTAAAACGCAACGCATACAGTGTGAATGGTAACATTGGTTGTCTATGTTAAAACGCGTGCAGTAAAAAAAATGTGCACGTTGTTAAAATGCACCGCAGCGTATATAGTGTGAAATGGCCCTAACAGTCAACAGACATGGGGGGGGGGGGGGGGGGGGGGGGTGTAACATTTCCTCTCTACTTTTATGAGTGTGTAATCACTGTAAAATGTTGATGAACTGGCTGCTCTGCTGTTTGGAGCTTCATAATCTGACTGGCAGAGCGGGAGATGAAGGAAGTAGGAAAGCTGTCAGAGGCTGCATATGACGCCTGTCTGTCAGCGCTCCAGCTTGTGTACGACAGCCTCACCAAGGCTGACATACACACAGCAGTAGCAGAGACTAAGCGCAAAGATCAGCCCACGACTGGGAAGGGTAGATATCAAAGGCGTGACAACCCATGGATGCCCAGGAGTGGTCACACAATTGCACTTTAAGACACAAATGTTTTTTTCCTTTTAACTTGAGGAGGAATAAAGTGTATATGGAAATATTTAATTGGGAGCTAAGTGTGTTCATAATATAACCTATGAATTAAAAAAAAAGGGCAACTTTTAAGGAAATGGTTTCAGCAATGTATATCTAATTATATTCATTACTATTATGCCAGGGTTTACAATACTGCTCATATTAACATTTAAATCTTCTATAATGAGTTACAAATATTTTGATATATCATTTCTTTTTTAAAAGCACAGGAAGTTACAAAATGCTGTATTAATATTTTAGCAGCCTGCTTCCATTCGCCAGTTATTCTACAGATAAGCACATATTGCGTGAAATGGGCCATTTACTGCATTACCAACACCTTTCAAATCAGCTGATTTTAATACAAACCAACAAGCAGAGAGATGTCCCATAACAAAGTCTTTTCATTGTTTCTGCTTGGTTTTGCTTTGTAAGCAAACATTAGTTGGTTATGCAATATTTACAAGTAAATTTTTACATTAATATAGAATTCTATGCAGTTAATATATATATATATATATATATATATATACCATATTTTTTGGACTATAAGACGCACTGGACCATAAGAGGCACAAAGTTTTTTAGGGCAAGAAAACCAGAAAAAAAGATTTAATAAGTTTTTACATTAATTGGGTTAATGCAATGAATTAAATGAATGCAATATTCAATTCAGCCATTAGGTGTCACTAGCAGCAGTACGTTCTCAGCCCAGCGTCCTACCTCACACTGATCAGCAGGAGGAGGAGGAGGAGGAGTCTTCTCCCTCTCCTCTGCTCTGATCCGCTGTTACTGTGTCGGTGGGAGCTGCAGAGTGACTGCAGTTCCCACGGACACTGAGAGAGGGAAAGATGCCAGTTCATCTCTCTCTCCATTGCCTATGCCAGCAAAGCTATGCTGACATAGGCAATTATACAGTACACATGAGAAAGTCGGACACCAGCCAGCATCTCTCAACTGACAGCTCCTCCTGTTCCCCGGTTAATCTCCGTGCCAGGAGAGCTGGCAGGAAGCCAAGGTACAACCACCGGCGGCCGAGTGGCCGCGGGGGTCGCACATTCGGACCATAAGACGCAGGCACTTTTTGCCCCCAATTTTGGGAGTGAAAAAGTGCGTCTTATGGTCTGAAAATATGGTGTATATATACGGTGTGTATATATATATATATACGTTGGATCATAAGAAATGTTTTTTGCTGATGTCATTTTTGAAACCTTGACTACTCACACTGGATGCAACCTTTTTCTAGTAGAGGATGCCAAGGGTGGCTCCTTGATCGGCAATATATCTCCCCACATTATGGGTTATTTAGGGGCTATGGTCCCAGGTGAGTCTGGGGATAGATAGGAGGAACCATAGTTGCCATTTTGGACTCTGGGTGGGAGGGAAGGAACTTTTTTACTTTCAGAGATATAGGAATTTAGAAAAACATGAATGAATATTTGGGCACAACTGTCAACAATTATGACACAATAGGAGTGATGTCAGTGGCCAGAAAATCTATTAGGTGGTGTATAGAACTGGGTGAATCTCACAAGGTAAAATGGATCAGTGTGAGGGGTGGGTGATGAAATTGCGTGGAGTTGTGCAGCTCCCGACATGAAGGAGGAGTGTGGCCCTCCTATAAGGGACAGATAGGAACAAGGACACAAGGATTTTCTGTGTGTACGTCTCTTCAGCAGTGTGGATACCAGGATGACAGCATCACTTCTTGGTTATAGATAACATCACTTCCTAGTTCCAGGGGGCTGTAGGGACCAAATGGTTGACAAAGGGCTGCCACCCAAAACACATGCCATTGATCCAACTGAACAATCAGTGTGACTTTAACTAAGACCTCAGTTTTCTGGCACCAGGTTACACCAAACTGAGTGCTACCACTGTATATTTTATAAACTTTAGGGAATAAGAATCACCAAAACAGCTGTTTTCAATAAACAAACTCAGGTTTATGTTCACCAAAAACAGGAAAGAAAAACTAAACACTGGTTTAAGTCCTGGATGCTCACCAATTATGCTTATTTTGTGGGTTCAAAACTGCAGAACCCCCTACCGCGTCACCATGACACTAGTGACGATCGCGAATATTCGGATTCCGAATATTAATCGCAAATATCTGCAATTCGGAAATTCGCGAAGATGTCGAATATATTGCCGAATATTCGCCATTCCGGATATTCGGTATTTTTTTTCCACTCCCTGCGTCCATCAACAGTTTTTAAATCGAATATTGGGGTGATGCAAATATTCGGAATATTGTGAAAATCTGCACTTTTGAAAATTCGCACGCAAAGTCGTGCCATGTTAAACATATATGGCGCGCTCGAAATTCGCAAAGAAAAACTGCCGATATTCACAATAAAAAAAAACCTTGAATATTGCCGAATGTTTTCCGAAAAATTGGTGGCATGCCGCGAATATGAATGTTGCCTATGCCGCTCATCACTACATGACACCATCTATGTGGTCGCATTGATAATCGCCGCAGCTTTTGTGGGTATGCAGGGTTCATAAAGAGGATGATGTGGTCAAAATACTCATTTGCCCAATAATTCTGCACTCCCTGTATAGCTAAGGTGTTCTGTTACATGTAGTTCATCATTACTAAGCCTCAAAAGTCCTTTTCTGGGGGTGGGGTATGCTGTATTATGCATTGCAGAGAGATCTGACTAAATGTGATGTTCCACAAAGGTACTGTCAGGTAACTTTTGGAAAAGTCTTTAATTTCTAAAGAAAACAGCATTTAAAAAAAAGAAGTTTAGCCATTGATCCCCTCTGGCGTGACACTGTCCAGGTGGTTGCACCCTTTTTTTTATTGGTATTTTGGCTACAAATATGACCTGAAGGTGTGAGAAGTTCGCCCTCCATTAAAGTGAACGGAGGTTCGCCGTTCGCATGTTCGCGGCGGGTATTTGCAGAATTTCGAATTCGCCTGTTCGCGAACAGCCGCAGCTGATGTTCATCCATCACTACTAAGGAGGAATAATAACATTCTCATAGATCAAGGGAGTGTGATATAAATGAATGTATACATTTATATACCATTTTCTTTCTATATCTATCTTATTAATTCTGAGCATTGAAACACACATGTCAGGGACATAGCTACAGATCATGGGGCTCCATGGCAAGATTCTGATTGGGCCCTCGGGCAAACTTATTCTATGGCACATGGCAGTGTCAACTGTAACAATACTTTCATTGATCTTAATAAGAATTGTGACTAAATCAAGGACAAGGAAGCAGGAGAGCTGTCAGTGCGGTCAGTACATACATATGCAATTTTTTTCTTTTTGTCGGGTTTATTAACCCTCTGAGCATTTGCCACGTGGCACGGTTTTTTTATAACCGTGCCACGGGCAATCGCGGGGGAGCACAATGTGCTCAGCCGTGATTGCCAGCTCAGCTCAGGGTTGTAAACATAAGCCCGGCGTCACTGGAGACGCCAGACTTATGCTGGAGAAATGCCACGCCCCTCCATTTACATGGAGGTCTATGGCGCCGCCTACCCCCGCCCCCTTCGTGTCACCGGTGACGCGATCGGGGGCGGACCCGGAAGCATCGGCATACATGCCGATGCTCCCGACCGCCATCAGAACACGGCGAGACCTCGGGCGTTCCTCCGATGCATGATGCATGAAACTCAGCCCGAGTTAATTCGGGGAGAACGCTCAGAAGGTTATGCAATCATTTTTTTAAATGATCCCGAAAAAATTACCAAATGTAAGGAATTTTATGTTCTAAGCCAACTAGAGTTACTTTTACCAGTTCGGATTTGTAAAAAAACAGCTCCAAGGATGTTTCGGCCTTATAACCACTTTTGTCTTTAGGTACCCTTAGTGTCACTTCGTTATTTTCATATCACCACTATACCTGTTACGTATACAATTTTAGCCGGGAAAGTCTTCTCTTCTTCATTCTGTGATCTGTGCGTATTGCGCGTATCCATTTGCAATGCCCACAAATATGCGCCATGTATGCTGGTAAACAATGTTAAAGCACAATTTGACGAATATCCACCATTGTAAATATCCGTGCGTACATTCGTGAAATATTGCGTATTCTTGAATGGCGGATATTCGTTGAATATATTCGAATTTCGAATATTCTCGTTCAACACTAGTCATTTTTCCCTAATGAACTTGACTTGTATGATGTCCAGTACAGTGGCCTTGGTCACATCTTTTAGGACCTTCATTAACCATTTTGCATTATTTACATTTAGTTGCTAAATTGAAATACTCCCATCTTACACACTGATATAAAGTGACTTATAGGGGATCTAGGGTTTTAAAAATTACTATAGCATACAGCAGTGACAACATTAGGTTTGGTGCCAACTAGGTATGGCGTGCAAGTAACATGGGTGCCAAATTGTGTGGCAATGTTTTACAGATAAATATATATATACAGTATATATGCAAATCTGGGTCAGAGGGCAATGTATATATATATATATATACGCAATGCAAGCAGAAACTGTAGCATTTGCAGGGGGGGGGGGGCAAGCTAACAACTATGCTGCAGTTGTCTTACATTGAAGCTGTGCTTCTTGTGGAAGACTGGGATCTTCTTGGTGACTAGCAAGTCCTTGCTAAAAAAAAAAAGAAAAGAGCTCTGGTTACAAAGTTTGGTGTTTCCCCCCTCTGGGAGTGAATTGGTATCAACCACATTCCCTGCACCGGGATATTGACGTCACTGGCAAATATTACCAAAACTCATAGCACCTCATCTTGTAAGAACTTGCTCTACACATTGCTTAAGCACCTTCTTGGTGGTACTTGATGAAATTGTACAATTTCATTAGAAAGGTCAAAGGTACATGGTCGTTTGTAAGTAATCGAAATTTAATTCTGAGATTGTAAAAATACTGTAGGTAACAATTGAATGTATCTCAAAACTGCGCACTTCAATTTTATGTGCTTTTACCTTCAAGTTTATGACAGAGTCTCATTAATATTGTGAGGGGATGAGAAGGTGTTAATGTTTCTGAAGTATATGACATATCATGTGACATTCGCCTTCATGGTCATCAGCTTGAACACATATTGTATGTATTAACTGTTGATAAATGAAACTCTTGAAGCTTTCCTTTTATGACGGTAACAAAATACATCAACTTATTCCGCAATCTTTCTACCTTAAATACCAACATAACTGAGGCATTTTGAATCATCTGCTTCTTTTCTAATGCATATAATTGTAAATATATTTATGTTTTTACAAAAACAAGACCATGCCTTTTGATTGGTCTTACTCATTTAAAACATTGTCTACACCCCCACGCCCCCGCACTACGCTTTACCCATTTGAACCCTCAGATCTCCTTAGTAGAGCAATCCTTTTTCAGTATTAAGTACAGTAACAGGTAAGTGTCAATATCTCCCTTGGTACTTTAATTGGAGGTCATTGGTGGAGTCCATACATTAATGGTAACCCCAATGTTGGCATCTACTGGCCACGTGAGCCTGGGGGTAATCCCTGAATTGCCACTCTCTGGCAGGGCTTGGGCTAGTTCCAGTCCTATGAGTTTTCCGCCCTGCATCTCTTGGACGAGCAAGGGGATTGTCTGGGGTTCTTGCGAGTGAACTATCTGAGCACACCAGTGAGTATAATAAATTTCTAACTTCTTTGTGAAATTATAAAAAGATCTTTATTGTCATGTTTATCAGCATAAGTTGTTTTGTAATATCTAATATTGTATTTTGATGTGCTATTTGCTTTCATATATACAGAAGGACCTGCCTCTTATGGCTGTGTCTACATGATACATTCAAGCGGTATATTCAGCTTATATTTGAGGTGTTCAGCTTTAAAACTTATTTTAATTGAAAAAGTCCCCCCTACAATACCTTCTTTTTGTTCAGAGTTTATAATACTTCTCTGCAAAGAGATTTCAACTCCTACTGCTGCTTCTGCCTCCTGTCATTCAGCTCACTGGCCAAGGACTAGCACCAATCCACAGCCCATGTTTTGTTAGGGCAAGAGGATTTTGGGTAATATGACATGGCCATATTTGAACACCAGGTCAGAGTTAACCAGCCAGTTAATACAGATGTTTGTCTTTACCTTCTGAAGCAGAATGTATTAATCTAAATCCCAAGTTCTGGTCCCTGACAGTACCATCTCTGGTTTCAGGAGGACCACTAAGCCACCCATGGCTACACCCAAGCCAGAATCTGGTCCTCCAGTAACCTAATGCTGGCCATACACATGCCGATAAACGGCCGGATTTTAATCTGACCGACTGGCGTGCGCGCTCTCGCTGTCGGTCAGATTAAAATCCGGCCGTTTATCGGGATGTGCCCACATGGGGCGACAGATCCCTGTCGCCCCACTTCTCGGCCGGCCAGAGATCCGACATGTCGGAAAATCTCTGGCCGATGGGAGCCGATGCCATAAGCAGCAATGAAGACGGCGTCTCCATCGCTGCTTATGGCCGGCACACAAAGGGTGCCTGGCCGATTGTGGGGCCCCAGAATACAATGGGAGGCTAACGTGATGACGGAGGGCGATATCGCTCCATCTCGGCATGTGTATGGCCGGCATAACCGACATCTTAATCGTTCTTGCCTTGATTGGACCCCGCTATTGTCCAAGACAAAGTAATTCAATAAACAACCCATATTTCCAGAAGTATCACCCAGGAGATTCCTGTAAAATGGATATAGTCATTAGATATAGTGGGTAGAAGTTAGGATTGGGAGAAGAAATATTTTTTGGTCAAAGATTGACTTTAAACTCAATAATCCTCCCCCATAACACATACACTGTACATAATGTTTTCTGACTATGCAGCGCATCCTCACAATCCGGTGCCTGAAGCTAAAGCAACCATCCAACTCTTTGACTTCCCCGAAATTGCCCTGGACTACAAATCGCCACTCAAGCAAAGTCTTTAAGATCCCATTATCTTGTAATGTCCTGCAGCACACCCAGGATATGTGACATTTGTTGATGAACCTCAAAGGTGTAGTAGAGCTTCATTTTTCATTGAGTCATATCATCATAGAAAGAATCAATCTTTTTTTGGTAAAATTTTAAATATCAATGTCAGCAAGTGAATGAAGATGGGGCTGAAACGACATTTTTTTTCCACTTGAATGACCCTGATTTGATGTACGTCCAGAAAGACGATTTGTAACGTATCGAGATAGCTTTTTGTTACTAGGTGATTTTATTTCTCACTTAAGAAAATGCAGACAAACAGCATGATGAGTGGTTGCAGATATAATTCATTACCACTAGGGAGTTATAGTGCAAATCTCATTACATGCATAATATGTCTGTCAGCTCTCGAAAAAAATATGCCTCATAGGTAGAAGCTACTTACCTCAGGAAAAGAAAATGAATAGACAAGAAAATAATTGTCTTTTCTTTTTTTTTCTCTAGATGTAGGAATGCTTATGGCAATATCTAGGAAAGGCAGAGATCTCCGGATATTACTGTCAAAATAAAGATCGTCGTAGCAAATAATGAACCTGTTATCAGCTTGAGGTCGGGTAGCTGACAAGGCAGCAATTTTTAGACTCCAGGTGGCCCATCAAGTTCTAGCAGAGAAATTAAGTAAAGATAAATAAAGGAGCAACTATATATGTTAGCTTTATTTTAACTTATGAGGTGTAATGTGCCTGGGCACACAATCACAACCAACACCAGAAGTCCATTCAACATTGAGGTAGTCCAAAACAAGGCAAAGGTCATACACAAGAATCAGTCCAAGGAAGCGTGGTACAAAAGGATAAGACAAGAGACATGGTAAAACAATCCAGAGTCAGGGCAGAGAGTCCAGGCAATCAGGCTGTGTCACTGTTCGAGGTATGGACACGTGCCGACAAACAGGTTAACAGGAAGCACACCCAAGCACACTTCTATACAGAGGCTATAATGGGCAATGGTGTGCAGGGCCCATTTAAATTGGGGAGCCTGACCAATCACATCATGCCACCTAGTGCCATGAGATTGGTGGACGATAGCTGGTGAATGTTTGGTTGGGGCTGTAGGAATTCATTCTGAACAATTTCACCTGGCTTGCTGTGCCAAACATGTCCACAGGGCTACAGGGGATGCAGCCCTGGTCATACGCTGAGTCAGCCAGAACTGCACCCACCACCAGGGGGCAGCGAGGCATGGCTGCAACGTGTAGAGCAGGTCCACAGGGACCCCGGGATGCTGTTTGAACAAAAAGCAGTCTGGACAGAACAAGGAGATGCACCATGATGCATGTGCTGAGACTGTCTGCTATCCCTGGGGTCACCAATGCGGGATTGCGGCCGGGCAAGCACCTTACACCAGGGACATAAAAGAAAACCTTATATTCCCACTAACAAAATGGAATTCCCCAATTTCCTAAGGTGCCACATCTGCTTGAGTATAAGAAACCCTTAAAATGTGCTGTAATAGGCAGGTGTCAGGAAGTGAACTAGGAACCAATTTAGAGCCAATTGTACTTTGTTGATAGTACAGCACAACGGCTTGTACTGGAAGTCATAGCAGAAAGAGGCACAGCCTGTAAAAGTTCACACCACACTGCAACGCAGCGGCGGTAAACCAAGATGCTGAAACAGTCCAGAGCCCAAACCGCAGGCACAACAGTAACAGACTCTCTGCTCCGAGGAAAAGAGGCCACCCCTTTTTTTCCTTGCAGCTAGGACTGCGAACACATGGCAATTGGCACAGTACTAGACACAGTACACGGGTTGTTCCACTTATGCTCCTACTCACTGAATCTGGATCATGGGGAGATCGGGGACAGCCTAACATGCTGCCTTTCTCCTCTCAACCCAGATCACAGAACACTCCATTTCTTTTAGGAAAGGTTCTTATTGCCTCTACACTGGGCCCCCCTTTTAGTGTCAAGAGGACAAACTGCAGGTTCCATTCATGATCTCCATTCATTATTACCTTCATTGCACAAATCAGCACTTGTACATGCGCATATTGCGATGCAGAGTAGTTCTGGGTGCTGATGTAGAAAATCTCAAATATTTGCAAATAGGAAGATATCACACTATATTCGAGATCTCTGCGAATTCTTGAAGTGCCCGGTTGACATACAAATGATAGGGCTCCGACCGGCTGAGCTGAATCAGGAGGTAAAGGGAGCTTCCCACCTCCTTTAACTCCCAGCAGAGCAACCAGTCAAACAAACTGATGTATAAAGTGCGCCTAATAGTCCACAAAAATATAGTAATTGCAAAGCCCCCGAATATGATTGCATCACCGAAATAGCTAAAGATGTAGGTAAGGATTGTAGGAACATTTTAAAGAGAAACATAGCACAAGCAATCCTTCTTAAAACAGGAGGTATTCACATGGCCCATTCCATCACAAATCCCAAAAGTTTTGTTTCAGGAAATTGGGCGGAGCCATGCAAATTATTCATTTAAGCCCCATAAGTCAAATGCACATCCAGAACCACTGATGTACAGTGCAAATCTAGCCTCTATGGTACAGAGCCAATTATTCCAAACTGCATTCAGCTGTTTCAGGCTCATTGGCCATCATCAGTGCAGTGCATGGAAACCATGGCTCTATGGTGTGGGGCTTGGGAGCCGAACAAAGAGGAACAACCATGAAGGTTATGGTGAGAAGGGATTAAAGGAATCAGAAAGCCCTCAACTCATTTGAACCTAATTTATGCAAAAACTACATGTACATGTTCAACCTTTGGCAACATCTCATGTCAGCAAATTGAGTGATAATACCATGTTCAGGAGCTTTGAAGTTATCTCACAAAGTTGACCCATAAGATTTTTGACTCGAGTATAATCGGAACTTAACTGGGTGTTGAAAAATTCAGCCTATATTAAAGTATACGGTATATCCAGACCAATATATAGACTGGCAAATTTTTCTGTTGCTCTGTCTTCTCTTTTTTAAGGCTTTCTGACATTTGGCCAAAAGAAATAAACTTGTATTTTTGCTTAGTAGTAGACACCTATTGATACCTGGTCTCTTCACCTTTTTACCTTACAGTCTGGTCTGGTCAATTAAAACCGCCCCTCCACTTCACATGTGTTCTACCTCATCATCCATCTTCTAATTTTAAGCTTGAGCACAAACTCAAGGAGCAACCCATCCTAAACGTGCCCAAGTCCATGTTTGGGTGCTGACCCATAGATCTGGAGCCTTGACCTGTTGTGTATAGAAATATACTTTAAATTAGACTAGAGAACAGAACTTTTGTTGAGGTGCAGTTGTTTCTCTACTTCACTCCAGGGACACCTAGACAAGAGAGTAAAAAGCTAAAACAAAGCAAAAAGTTGAGGGAAATGCCGCAATAAAACAACATCAGCGGGTGATGGAACTACATTTAATTGCTTATTATGTGAACAAATAATGCTAACGGTATCGACCTGTTTTTATTTTTCAGCTTTAAGTGCTGACATTTTTGATGGACCCAGGACCACAAGCTAAAATGTAAAAGTAATTAAAGGAGCACTAGAGAATGAATAAGTTAATGTATCATATTTTATAGGGTTGGAATCGGCCTGCGTTCCCATGAGGGATGGATAGAAGTTTGAGACATATTTACTTCTTCGCAGTCACGATGACCTCCAGTTAGTAGAGTCTATCTTTCACATTACCCTGCTGTGCCAAAAGCTCAGTAATGACTAGGCCTGGGAATTCTAGCCCAGGCATAGGCTAAGGATCAACAGTTCTTCACAACAACAGAACAGTGCATAAGCAAAATGAAGCAACTGGAGATTACTTGGGTTAGTGAGGTCACTCTCTCCAATCCCTAGTGCCTTCAACATTCACTGTTCAATTAAAGCTGGAAAAATAATCAGTTGAATAAATTTTTTCTTCCAACTGACAACAAATTAAATGAAGATTGTTGTGTGTTGGAACATGTTTTACAGATTAAATATGGCTGGATATAGAAAGGACAGAGAAATGATGATGATGTGCAATTGATGCAACCCAAACAGTCATTACCACCAGTAATTGGGTATTGTAGGGAGAGGAACTCAGCTTGATTTATGGAGAGTCCCTTCTCTCTGACACCATTTACTGTACTGCACCGCGGGGTGTTTGTTACCCCTCATTACTAGAGATGGTAGAATTTTTTTTGTGAGTCGGTTGCAAAGCTCCTGATCATCATTACATATTACTCAGCATGTGTGATCCGGATTCCAAACAGGAATCCATATAGAGGCAATGGAACCAAGGTATCATGGAAGCTTATTTACTTTAAACTTCACAACACATCAGAAATTTCAGTTTCAGTCCAAAGTCAAGCATTAGTGCTCAATGAAACTGCCCATATGAAGAGGTTACTTCCAGTTGAAAAAACATCAAATCATCAAAGAAATTGCTAGATGAAGACAACATTAACTTCAAACTTACCATACAGATGTCTAGCTTAGCCTTGCATCACTTGCCTAAGGCCATGTGTCCACTGTGTCTTTTTCCCCCTATTGGATGTGTGAGGACACTTCCAATCAGGGTCAGCGCCAGGAGCGGGCAGGCACGGGTGGCCAATCAGGGGGGCACGCCTACGTCTCGCAGGTCAAGCGGGTACAGGTAGGGGGCCCAATCGAGCGGGTACACAGATCTGACTGAGCAGGCCTGGCATCCCATGCCGATCCCCAGCACCGGCACTGCTTCCAATTCTAACAAATGGAACAGTGTCCACTTCGTGTTGTCACAGAGGCATGAGCAATTGAAGGCTATGTGTGAAAAGACTGTGTAAAGAGTGGCTGTAATCATCTCCATTACAAAAGACACGGAAAACCCACATCCAATGCTGTTCTCCTGTGGCTCATCAATGGACTTGCATTGTCAACAAAGTGTTGCGGGCGCGCAGCTTTGACAATCGAACGTGGAAGTGGTCACTGTCACAATCATCAGAATGGGAACTGTCCTTTCTGTGTCTTTTTCCCCTACTTTGGACATGTGTTGCACAGTTGTGTGTGTCCACTCCACGTTCCCCAATCGGCATTCCCATGGCACTCCACAGTTCCGCCGGAGACGTGAATATGGACGTGTCTGCAAAACGCAGAAAAGCAGTGGGCTTTGTTTTGCTACACCGATGTGTCGGGAATGCGCCCTAAAGCACCCACAAGTTGGGAGAAATTCAGGCGCAAATCGCCCGCTCCGTGTCCCGTTTCCCTGCGCTGGACGGGCAGTGGACACATAGCCTTAAGCTGCCGAACATTCATGGTGTTTTTGGAGGTGTAATGCTGTAGTCTCCTAAAGCCCAACCTGAGATCTTCATGGTGTACCATCTCCAAACCTGAAAAAATATTTCCCTTTAGATACCCTTTGGAATGTTAAAATTTAACTGTGAGGAAAGTGTGACATTGATTGTCACTGACAACATCTCCTTGTCTCCAGTAAGAACCGTCATCATCGCCTTACAGAACCCATACTAAAACTTCTGCTCCAAAACTAATATTCGGTGGTTATAAAATATTACCGTCAGTTTATTTACCTGAGACAGAATGATCAATACATAGAATCCGTCTGCATTCTTCGCTCCAGTCTTATCCCTATCCAGCCTTTTCCCCCGCCATGTGCTGGGAAAGGATTTTACTTCTTATTTCCAAGACACTTTTTTTGACATATGGAAACAACACTAAAGTCTTAGCAACAAGAGAACATTGAATCTGCAGGTGGATGCTCCGCCAACTGTGCCGTGATTTCATTAGCATGCACACATCAGCGCTACCCACACGTTGGTAAGCTATCAGTTTATAGATACTGTGCACTTTATACCATACAGCTCCGATCTACAGGGAACCTGAATAACAAGCACAGGGCAGGAAACTTCTCTTCTTAAAAAGATTCCTGATGCTTTTGACTGCCTGTTGACTCATTGCTTTGTCTGAATATAATAAAAGATAGCAGTGGAAGACAGAGGCACAGCCATTGACAAGTGGACAAACAAAACATTTTATTATTATTATGGAAATACAGCTAAAGTAGAAGTCCAGTTTGGTTTAGAAAATAATTCTTTGGCGATCAACTAGACTTTAAAAACCCCCACTGTGGGTTCAAACTTGTTTTAGACCTGTGGAGGTCACTGGAATGACCTACCTAGACATTCAGAAAGTAAGTGAGCATTAAGGGAGTAGAGTTTTCTTATATATTCTCATGGTCTCTGTTATAATAGGATAAACACCAAGCAATGAGCTCCTAAAGGTGGGAATACACGGTTCGATGTTTCCCCTTGATCGAACGAAAATTGATTACTGCCCACCTGGTACAATTGGCCAAAAGTGATTGAAATCAATCGTAAAATTGATTGAATAACGATCAGACATGTTGGCAAATTTTAGTTGATTGTACATTTTTAGGTATTTCGATCGTAAACAATTTTTTTTACGATCATATTTCGAATTGCAATTATGTTTGGAATTAGACTCGTATTTAGAATCAAAATTAATTCTCAAATTTAAAATCAAAATATAATTGTACTTTTGATGCCAAATACGATCGTATTTGGAATCAAAAATTACCATTATATTTGGAAACCGAATTAGAATCCTATTTGAAATTAGAATTGTATTTGGAAACCGAATTAGAATCCTATTTGAAATTAGAATTGTATTTGGAATCAAAATTATGATCGTATTTACAAACACACTACGCATGCGCTACATAGTTAGATGGAAAATTCATCGTATTTAAAACTTCACACACTTTATGATGGTGCGATCAATCGATGGTAGACTGGCAGTCACACCGCAAACATGGGCAGGTGCCCACTTCTATATCTGTATTTTCTGCCTGTTGACTCATTGCTTTGTCTGAATATAATAAAAGATAGCAGTGGAAGACAGAGGCACAGCCATTGACAAGTGGACAAACAAAACATTTTATTATTATGGAAATACAGCTAAAGTAAAAATCCAGTTTTGTTTAGAAAATAATTCTTTGGGGATCAACTAGACTTTAAAAAAATGCACTGCGGGTTCTAACATGTGGTGGTCACTGGAATGACCTACCTAGACATTCAGAAAGTAAGTGAGCATTAAGGGAATCAAAAATCAAAATTACCATTATATTTGGAAACAGAATTAGAATCGTATTTAAAATCAGAATTAGAATTGTATTTAAAATCAGAATTAGAATTGTATTTGGAATCCAAATTATGATCGTATTTACAAACATACTACGCATGCGCTCCATAGTACGATGGAAAATTTATCGTATTTAACTCAATCACACTGTGTGGCATCGATCGATGGTAGACTGACAGTGACACCGCAGACATGGGCAGGTGCCCACTTCTATCTCTGTATTTTCTGACAGGCAATGTCCTCATATCTAGTGATGAGCAACTAGGCAATATTCGAATTCACGTAATTTCGCGAATATCCGCCATAATATTCGATTCCATATTCGTAATCTCGAATATCCACACTTACGACATGAATTGCGATCTAAACATCGCAATTGCGATCCAATATGCGCAATGCATGCAAGTCAATGGAGAATGGCGGAATCCGAAATCGCGATTTTCCGAGAAATCGCAATGCGACCACATATGCGCAATACATTGAAGTCAATGGAGAATGGCGGAATCCGAAATTGCGATTATCCGAGAAAGCGCAATTGCGATCCAATATGCGCAATGCATGCAAGTCAATGGAGCTCAGATATTCGACTGGGCGAATATCCGTCATTTCCGTTTTAAAAAATCGTGTTGCGATTATATAATCGCGATCCCATTCATTGCAATGGATCGCGATTATAAAAGCGCAAAAAAAACGCGAAAAATCGCGATCGCGTCGGATATCCGATGATATGTTCGCGAATATTCGCAAAATAGCGATATTTGAGCTAAATATTCGAAAATCGAATATTCGAGCTCAACACTACTCATATCCCCAGCATCACATACAACAGGGGAGACCTTAAGTGGGTACAACATTTAAACATTAGTTTTTATACCCCTTTTGGCACTGAAATCAGACAGCCAAGAGGGTGAACCTTGTACGACAGAAGGACACAGGTCTTAGTGGGAAAAGTACATTGCACATTGAATCCGGCATCTAGTTTCACTAGTACTGTAGGTTCCCACTGAAGTAGCTAGGAGCAAGAGAGGCAATCCTACATAACATGGTCACAGATATAATTAGAATAATAAGAATATGGACTGACACATTAACTCTTTCCCAGGAGTGATGAGCAGCATAGGCAATATTCATATTTGCAAATATCGCATATTTTTCACCTTATATTCACAACAATAAATTCATAAATTCGAGATATCATAATCTCCGATCAATATTACCTTCATTGTGCAAATCAGCACTTACACATGCGCATATTGTGAAAGCAATGCATGGTAGTTTGGGCACTGATGTAAAAAATATTCCAGTTCTTCTTGAATTAGAATATTTGCGATCCCTGCTATTTCCCTGTCCATCCAAAACCAAGACAATCCCGTTGGCTGGCATTATGCTGGTGCTTGGGATACCTGGGATGTAGAAGAGGGTCTTGTGAGACGCCTGTAACAGGCACATGCTACAATAGCCTGCCGTGAAAATGTCAAGATTTTAAGTACAAATTGCAGAGAAAAGTTGACCAGTGATATCAGAAAATGCTCCAAGCTACCCATCATCAGTTTCCATGGCTGCCAACCATAAATATATGTTTTAACGTTTATTAACACAATTCCTATTCACCTGATTTGGTCCCCCGGGGCTACCGTCTGTTCCCTAATCTACAAAAATACATTTGTCCGGCGTGTACTTTGCAACAGATGAATCTGTTAATGATGTTGTAAGAGCTTTTCTGTTACTCTCCTGACAAATCATTTCATGAAATAGTTTTTGTAGCAACACTAGTAAAGTTGTGTCATAGTGAAGGTATAAGACCATTCTTGCGTGGAATATCAGAATTAAAACAGGAAATAATAATGTAATGCTATGTTGTTGATGCTAAATAGTGATGAGCGACTAGGCAATATTCAAATACACGTAATTTAGCAAATACCCACAATGATATTCAATGTAATATTCGCAATCTGGAATATACGCATTTGTGGACATGGATCTCGATCTAAAAATTGCAACTGCGATCAAATATGCACAATGCATGCAAGTCAATGGAGCTCGGATATTCAGATATGGAAGAATATTTGCCAATTCCATCCAAAAAATCGCATCTTGATGATATAATTGCGATCCATTGCAATGAATGAAATTGCAAATGCTCGTAAAAAATTGCAATAAATCGGATATCCAATGATATATTTGCAAAATGGCGATATTCAAGCTAAATATTCGAAAATCGAATATTCAAACTCAACACTAATGCTAAAAGAGTTAAAATGAATTGTACATAGAAATTTGCACTTTACAAAAACAGAAACAGCAAGACATTTTAAATAAGAATTGCAGAAATGAAAACTTTAATTTAAATATATTAATCACTGGCCCCACACGTTTTTATTTGACTTAAAGTGCACCGAAACATGAAAATGATAATTTTACAATGAATAAAAATTGCTCTAAAATCCACACTAAATCAATGTACTAATCTCCTCTGCTCTGTGAAAATCACTATCTTTATTCCAGTCTTCCAGGGCTTAATAGCTGCAGTAACAAATCCATCCACTGGGGGGCAGATACAATGCTTTCCAATGGGAAAGAGATAAGCCATATAGATTTATGGTTGCCATACACACCCGACGGGTGCAGACAAACCAGTCCCGATATGCTCCGGGATGCAAACGTGATGACGTCATCACGTTTGCACCCCAGTGCATTATGGGCCCCCTTCAAGACGCCGGTCTTCATTGAAGCTTATGGCATCGGCTTCCATCGTCCAGAGAATATCGGACATGTCCGTTCTCTGGCCGGCCGAGCTGTGGGGCGACAGGGATCTGTCGCCCCATGTAGGCACATGCCGATAAGCGTCCGATTTTTAACCTCACCGACGGCGCGAGCGCGCACACCCGTCGGTCAGGTTAAAAATCGGCCGCTTATCGGCATGTGTATGGCAGCCTTTAGAGTGGTGATGATGGGACAGCATGCTTTATCTGGATGAAGTGATAAAAATGCTGCGGTGGTGTTGAAGAGAGAATGGGGAAAGCATGAGACACAAAGTACATCAGGTGAGTTACTTAAATTTTTTATGGTACAATTGATTTAAAACATTTAACAAATAATTATTTAAAAAAAAAGAGTTTAATATAAGAAATTGACAACCAACAGGTCATATCAATAATACATTCCAATCTATATCAATCTATCAACGTGTTTGGAACGAGTTGGCCATGACATGACATGGTTGTAGATTGCTGGTGATACAGGGGTACAGTTATTTAAGTGACTGGCAATTGTTCAAAGCACATTCCTTGTATTAAAATATATCAGTTTTATGTCTTGACTAGTTCTTATATCTAGCTCAGTGGTTCCCAACCTTTATTCATTAAGAACCCCCCCCCCCCCCCCCCCCCCCCTTGCCTGTGTCCAAGACAAGTCACACCCCCAACCCCAACCCACATACATGCATTAAAATAAAAGACGTCACAGCGCTCCCACCCTGGGGTAACGTCCCCTCCCTCCTAACTTGCATGTACACAACCCTTGTTTATATCTCTTTATATTGTGGGGATGATGTTCAGGGGCTTTGTAATTAACTTGCAAAGTCAGATAGTGAAACCTAATTAATAAATTAATCATTAATAAATTCCACCATAGTAAAAATAGGAAAAATGTCCACAAGATGGCGCTGCCACTTCTTTTTTTTAATCATTGAAGTTTTATTGAGTAAATAAAACAAGTTTTGTAGAGTCAAACAAATTCCAATACTTACATTTCACCAGCTTGATCAAGTATCCCACTCAAGTGCCCAGAGGATTTTGATGTGGGGGTTCTGGGAGGGGGATGTATGGCTTGGAACTTCACCCTCTCCCTCCCGTGTGAGTCACACTCCTACCCCTACCCTTCTCTAGCTGCTGACTAGTTTACTGGCATCATGGGTTTACCAGTGGCTTGAGTCTGGTCCCTCTCTTCAATGGCTACTCCTCTCCACCATCATCTTTGTCCTGGACACCAGCACTATAGGTAGGTCTATTTGGGTCAAGGAGGAGCAGATCTCTCCCCAGCGGTGGTCACTGTAAGCTCTAGTGTCAGCTCGAG
The DNA here is from genome assembly GCA_036250615.1 of Ptychadena robeensis. NCBI lineage: Eukaryota > Metazoa > Chordata > Amphibia > Anura > Ptychadenidae > Ptychadena > Ptychadena robeensis. The sequence goes on along the minus strand of CM070035.1, from coordinate 12,503,586 downwards.
GGGGAGAACAAGGAACCGCAGCTGTTTCTGCAACCAGCCATCTTGGCTCCTGGCATGCTTTCTCTTGCTTCAAACCTGCTTGCTTCTCTCCAGTTTATGTGCTAATGGGACGGTAAAGACATGCTAGCAGGGAGCCACAAAAAGGGCCGCATGTGGCTTCGGAGCCACAGGTTGCAGACTCCTAGGTTACAATACAAACATGGCAGTAAGAGAACACTTTTCAGCATTATATTTGTTTTTTTTAAGTTACAAATTTTATAAGCATTGTGACAGACTGCATCTGTCACTGTGAAATTAAACTGTTAGGTGGTTCCTGGAAGGAGTCCAGCAACTTTAGTTTGATGAGTGTTTTGGTTTTTGTTACAGGGCTCCCGGACTCTGAGATAGGGAGGATGGAATTGGGTGGGCCTCTATATAACACTCCAAGGGTTAGCACCTGTTTACAGGTGAGTGGAACTGGGTGTGTGTTACGGCTCACCCCAAGAGCGTGGCAACAACGGGTAGGGCTCCCGGCAGCAAGGTGTCTAAGTGACTGGCGGTCTTCCCCCAGAGCCCCCCTAATGGGAGA
>CM070035.1:12472840-12496727 GCA_036250615.1 Ptychadena robeensis | reverse complement strand
TTCAGATCTTGACAACCCCCCTTCAGAGTTTTTAATGAGGCAATGTCTTCCCATTTGCTGTCTTAGTATCATTATAATTTTTTTCATATTAATTGATCAAAATTATCGATAAAGTGGTATCATGAGGAAACCTCGCAAAAAATTTGTACACTGCATCATGTTTAAGGGTATACCGTTGCTAGCTACCTTCTACTCCCCCTCTGCTTTTGATTATACTCTGATACAGAAGTTAGGCTGGATTTACACAGTTAGGAACAAGTACACTAATACAAAAAAGTAAGGTACTGTAAAATAAAACTGGTTAAATACTACGAAATAAATAAAACAAAAGACAAAATACTCACATAAAGGGGGATTACAAGGATTGATCTCTCAGGGCCATGTGCTTTCCAGGATGACCTCACTTCCTGGTTAGGGACGAGATCACTTCCTGCTTACATGGTAGAGGGCTCAACAGGAACAATAGGACCTGTTTTGAGCAGAAGCTCTAAGCCTCCGCTCAAAATGCATCCCATTATTTAACCATTTACAGTACCTTACTTTGTTGTACTAGGTTGTGCGCCTGGTGTCCTTGTTCCTATTTGTTTGTTACAGGGGGCTACACTCCTCCATGTTGAGAGCTGCACACCTACACCCAACTTGAACACCCGCCCCTCATACTGACCCAGTTTTACTGTGATCTTTTTCCAGGCCCCATACACCCACTGAGGGCCCTTCTGTCCACTGATATCACTGTACCTGTAATCACAGCTGATGGTTGGGGGCAACTATCTATTGTTTCTTGGATTTACACAGTCCCTGACTGACAGCAGCCCAGAAAGTGACCAGCTGCACCTGGGGATGGGCTTCTGAACACTCTGTGTCGGGCTTTCAAGGGGCATTTAGAAACGCCCCCTTTTTAACCTTATGGGGCAAGCGAAAACAACCCAGCCATTAACAACCACCTTTGTAAATTAGCCCTCACTGGTTACCAACTACTCCTCATTCGGGGTTGAAGGCCACCTGACACCACATCTTATAGGTTGGAGTTACCTAGGACTTGTATGAAGAGTTTTCGCATCATTATTATTGCAGAGTTATTGCATCATTATTTTCTTCCTCTTCTTTGTATCTAAGCATTTTTGGTTTTTGTGTGTACATCTTTTATGGCAAAATATATAGACCTGATTTTGTATTATGTTTCATTTTATCTTCTAAGTAAAATTTTTTTATTTGTGATGTTTTCTTCGTGATGTTTTCTCTATACTTTGCATGCTTGAATATTTTGGCAAGAGACCATCATACGGCAATGAGCGAAATTCAGCTCTTTCTGATTATCTTTGATGCAACAGAACTTAAATCGAGCTTGTCATCCAAATGCAACCCTATAGAAAGTTGTTAAGTGGTTTGCACACCTTCCAACAGGACATTTTGATATGCTAAAGACCCAAAAAGATTAATCTCTGCCGAGATTTCATGTCAAACTTGGACTTGACAAAAAAAATCCATCAAATGGTTTACCCCATTGGTCAAAGCCACAAGCCAAGCAATAGTTTGCCAAGTTTTTTTTTTTTTTCTTGAGCTTTGAAGATAAACATTCGACAAAATTCATTTTTAATATTTTCATAATTCATCTTTTAATATCCTGAAGTCTGCAGAATGACATATTCCGCAGTCTTTAGGCATAATTGTTATATTGAACATGAAATAAGTGGCTTTTAGCAGGGTTTTTGAAAACCTTCGAGGATGACATGATGAAAAAAAAAATATTGCCTTGAACTAATCAACAAAATATAAAAATAAATTGTTTATAGTTTTACTTTTAATGTAACAAAGCCATTGAAACTAATGAACATTAAGCTGCGTGCGCTGCATACTCCTCGCTATTTACTGCATCATTTAATTAAATTAAAATACTGCTTTTTTAGCAGCGCGGAAGGAAGATTTGGCAATCGTTCCCAAATACATAAATACAGTGAATTATTAAGCATATGCTCTCACTTGTTATATTTGGGTACATTCTGAGTGCCAGCTCCCATCTGTAAAAGCAAAATGCCTGCTGCCAGTCAGTTGCCCACCTGTCAGGATTTTAACACATCCAGGCATTTTTGGACATTTTCGCATTCAGTCAATATGATGAGAGATCTTTGGCTATTTATTGATTTAATGAGCAGTTTTGCATTTTTTTTATATCTATTTAATATTTTTGATGGTAGTTACAGAAAACGAAATGTAGATTTTGCATTCCCAACAAAAAAGTTAATCCCCGTGTCGGACCAGGTCAGCTGCCAAGGTCCCAACAAACAAATTCTATAAGTAGATTTTGCATGTTTTTCTGTTTTCTTTTTTATTGTCAGTCAATGGCCAAGTCAGCAGGTGTAGACGTGGAGTTCTTCAACATGGCGCCCCTTTTGTTGGCTCTGTTGGCAGTCACAATGAGAGACAAGCAGCTAGAAGGCAATATGATTCTCTAAATGTTCTCTAAAGCTGGCCATACACCTTCAGATTTCTCTGTCAGATTTCCTTCAGATCAGATTTTGTTTTACCAAAACCATGTAATATGAGGACCTTTCTACACCTTCCAATCACTATGTATTCTATTAGGGAGGACACTATACTACATGGTTGTTGGTAGATCTGATCTGATCTGAAGGAAATCTGACAGAGAAATCTGAAGGTGTATGGCCAGCTTAATTAACACCATATAAACCTCCCTAGTGGTACATTTTCACCAATAGTGGTAACCCCTAAGCCACACAAGTGTCAGCTTACCTTCTGCAGCTGTGCCATCCCTTTGTGTTGGAGTCCTGCAGACCCATCGCTGGACCCACCTCACTGACATCAGAGATGACACCGAGGGAGATGTGGGGGCAGGGTGCCAGACTGCCAGGAGCGGGCAGGCATGGGAGGCTAATCAGGCGGGCACACCTACATCTCAGACGGACGGCTCCATAGGTAGGGAGCCCTAATTGAGCGGGCACGCCAACCTGACAGGCCAAGCCTGCCCTCCCATGGCCCACGCATAGTGCTGGTGCTGTGTGGGGCTGCCCTTGTCACATGGTTGTATGTAGTAACTACAGCCATAGGCATTACATGTCTTCACATTGCCAGCATCAGCGATGATGACAGGAATGTGTAGAGGAGGCCAGAGCAGGGGAAATACAAATAGTTTGTGTTTCCCGAACTAGTAGGACTGCCAGGGTGTTTGACGATATGTTTACATTTTTAATAAGTTTTAATAAAGTGGAAAGAATTAACCTCATGGTCAGTTCATGGAGGTGTATGTTTACATACCAAATGTGGTGTAGTGTTTCAAATGCAAGTTTGTTTTCTCTGCCCTTCCTCCTTCAACAGCCATACACAGTGATGTCATAAGGGATTGGGGACAAAAATAAGATGCTAGAGAGCTAGAGATCAGATGCTGGAGACTAGTTAAAGGTCCTCCCACACATATTGAGTGGGGGCCGACATTGACGTCATCACGCTGCACTCCGTTGCTCAGAGTACTCTCTCTCTATGGCTTTTTTGATGATGACCTAAAATAAATTTGATGGATGGGTCATACTAACGTATGACTAACATGCTTGGACATGTTAGTCATACGTCAACCCATTGATTAAAGGGGACACATTATCGTCTGTGCCATGTGGCTTAAAAAATTTATTTATGTTCCTCACTGGCATAAGCTTCTATGTAGACAATTTGTCAAAAAACTCTATACAATCTAGAAAACTCTGCGGACTGTTGGAGGACAACTCTAACACATGCTTGTCAGGAATTGTAAATTAGTTACCTCATGACTTCATTACGTCATACGTTCTGTATTCCTGGCCCATCTCATGTCGAACTGCCACGGGATGTAACAAGCAATGCCCCAGAGAGGGAAATTCAAATCCAGAACACAAAAGGTAAATGCTAAATCAACAAAACAAAAATAAAATCAAAAAGTCTGGAGCGAGGGTGGAAAAAGAACACCCAAACATCATGTGGGAGGACTTATAAAGAGCTAGTAAGGGTTGTCCTGGAGGGGTCCAAAGGTGGAGCTGACCCATGGTAGGTTAACATGAGGTGGGCCAGGAAACTTTATTTAGTGTCCACTAGCGGCCATATTAGTTACAGTTCATTAGCCCAGGAAAAGTGGCATCTACAGAAGATTAAATATGGGGCCTTCCACAAAGAGCACAGCAGGTAAGTATATATTGCTTTACCAATATGAATATGTGACAGCTCAGATTTTTTTTACTTGAGCTGCCCTTTTAAAGAACGACGGGAATCAGGAGGGAGAAAATGTTTTTAGTTATATTTGTCATCATGTTATATAAACTCTCAGTAAGTGTAATTGTATACAGCATTATGACAGCTATAAGTAATACATACCAGTTTCTAACTGTCATTTTGACAGCAAGTAATAGCAGTAATAGAAAAGTTTTATGTAGGAAATACATTCAAGACACAAGAAAGTTTTTATATATATATATATATATATATATATTGGAACTTATTTCCTATATTTGTATTCCTATAAATCATCCAAGGAGTAAGAATAGTTGGTGAAAAGTTTCCTTTAAATTCACAAGTCTATTTGTAGTCTGCATGGAGAGCACAAGGTAGTTTAATACCAGAGCTGCCTGGAAATCAATTTGTTTTAGCTCTGGCACAGGATTATTCTGGAACTAATCACACTAATCACATGGTAAAACTTTCATAGCAACTTCTCGTGTGATCCAGGGCATTCATTAGTAAATATCGAAAACTTTCTTCACGGAAACCAAGATGAGTAAAGATTCTACCTGGGTAAAGCTGGGGATCTGATGTGTTTGATTTCTTTTATAAATATAAAAAAAAAAAATCTAAGAATTCAACAGGAGGTAAAGGGAACAATACCAATGTAATTCTTTAGATATATATCTGTGCCACTAGCTGTAAAATACATATTTACAAGTCTGCTCATTTGGGTTATTTCAGCTCGTATTGAAGAAATAATACACTCCAGGAGGTCTAAGTAGTCTCATAAGATATTCAGAGTGGATTTAGGACAATATCATACTGCCATGGAGTATCTTTATAATCATCGCCCTCCACAAAACGTGTTTCTACTGAGCAGCAAAGAGAGGCTGCAATTAAGGGGCCCTGCGCCAATATTTGCCATGGGGCCCTAACCTATGTTACTATGCCAATGTTTTATAAGTAGGATAAAGTGTTCAGATGGAAATATATATACTAAACTGCAGTTGATATGTTCCAGCACTGGCCACTGCTCTAGTGATGGCCGAAAATATATGGAGACAAAGTGCAACCCCTCACCCTATAGTCAGGTGGGACAGTACAGCCAATAACACATAAAAGAAGCAGCCCGGCGGCCATTTTACATTCATACTGTGTCTGCAGTACTAGATAGGGAGAGTTGCTGCTGATTGAGGAAAGGCTGAGCTACTTTACTATTACACTCCATCCAGTGATCTGTAGCTATAGGTAAGGTGTTCTGTTACATGTAGTTCATTGTTACTGAGCCAAAAAAGTCCTTCTCGGGGGGGGGGGGGGGGGGTTGAAGTTGCTTGTATTGAAATTAATTACACTTTCAGTCGATTCCAAAAAAGTTGATCAAATATCTGTTACTACAGTTGGCAAACATACAATCAATCACAGATTTATCTGACCCCCAAAAATGTATATTTTTAAGTGGATTGAACAGAAAATCTAGACGTGTATGGGGGCCTTTATGCCTAAACAGGGATTGTAGCACAGTACACAAAGCCACTATTGACGGCAATAGGGGTATGACCGGGCTGTCTTTACAGCCCACCGTAGCTTGTGATCTGTCAGTCTGAGGATTGATGTGTGACGCATCCATTGACAGTCAATGGATGAGTCATCCTAATGTATGGCTAACGTGCCCGGACACGTTAGTCATACGTCAACCCATTTATTAAAGGGGCCACGTTATCGGCTGTGTACCACGGCTGATAACGTGGCCCCAATGGAGCGAGCTGGGGGACTTGCGTAATTTTTATAAATTGGGCCCTGGTTTGCAAAACTATCCACTGTGCCCCGTATCTTCTCAGACAAGGAAAACAGCTCCAGGTATGTATGAAAAGGTCTTTGTGGGATTAGTTATACAATTTGTTTGCAAACATTTTCACAGTTTCAGGTATACTTTAACCACTTTTTCTATGGATTTACAGGTATAAGAGCTAAAATGGTTAAAGCTTTCAATTTTCTCTTTTTCTTTGTTCCCTTTTGTTCTGTTAACACTGATAGGATTCTGTGTTCTCTTTTCTAAAAGTAGGAAAGAAATAGGGATGGTTGAAAAATTTGCAGAGCGAAATTTTCATTTGAAACTTCAACTGGGCTGTTTAGAAGAAAAAGTTGAAAAACAACCAAAAATTTGGACTAGAATTGAAATTTCGATTTCAAAATGTGTTATTGTTTGATTGTGAATATTGCCACCATGAATTTTGACTGCGGATATAAGTTAAAAAAAATTGTGATCATTTGTGAATTGACAATTTTCATATTAAAAAGTTGGGGATTAAAAATAAAAAATGTAAAGCTAATTTACAAAATAAGTCAAAAATTTGCAATCAGATTGAAATCTGTTCGGGAAAATCTAAATTTAAGTCAAATCAAATTTACTCCCTTTCAACTGTCCTTCCTAGTGTATTTCTCATTTCTGGTGCGTTCTACTTGTACTTCACTGTTCTGCTCCCCCTTGCTGATCAAGGGATATTTAAGATGAATACATAGGTTGTCATCAGATGTGAATGAAATTATGCACAAAGGCCCACAGAGAGCTTACTTATAACTTTGAGGCTCAAGGCTTGTTTCCACTGCGTAAAAGACACATCCATTGCTGTGGCAACAAAGTGGCGCACGCTATAGGACAGTGCCAATGATGTGCAGCATGCCCATTGAAGATCCATGGATGAGTCAGCATGATGCAGAAAATTTGTGCCCAATGTGGTGGTCCCCTAAAATGCGACTGTTAATTGAGTATAACCCTCTTAAATCCATGGGTTGGGTGGTATAGTATCACAGAGAAGCATGCGTAATATGTTGGCACTATAAACCATATTTTTCGGACCATAAGACGCACCTTTTCACCCCCAAAATTGGGGGCAAAAAGTGCCTGCGTCTTATGGTCCGAATGCGCAACCCATGTGGCCACTCGGCCGTCTGTGGTCGCACCTTGGCTTCCCGGCAGCTCTCCAGGCATGGGGATTAGCCGGGGAGCTGTCAGATGTGAGATGCCGGCTAATGTCCGGCTCTTCCATCTGAACTGTGTAATTGCCTATGCTAGCAGAGCTCAGAGCTCTGAACTGGCATAGGCAATGAAGAGAGAGTTATAGATGAACTGGAATCTATATCTCTCTCTCCTGTCCATGGGAACTGCCCTAAAAACTGGGTCTTATGGTCCGAAAAATACGACGAAAATATTCAACGAATATAGATCATTCGAGAATTCGCAATATTTCGCGAATGGCAGATATTCGTTACATTATGCTTCAACATTGTTTACCGGCATACATCGCGCATATGTGTGTGTATTGTGAATGGATACACGTAATACACACAGTGCTCGTACTGGCTAAGATCACAGAATGAAGAGAAGATGCTGTAAAGCGGCATTGCGAATAATTGCAAACAGGCGCGCGTGATCGATAAAGTATTACAGGTATATGCTGGTTTTGTATTGTTAATATGTTTTTAGGAAATATTTTCCCAAAAAAAAAAACGAAAAACCTTGATGGTAAATTACACCACAGTGCCCTTATCTTCAAAGAGATCTATCTATCTATCTTCAGAGATCTATCTATCTTCAGAGATCAAACATGTTGGTAAATCCCTGTTCGATTGCCAATGATTGCCATAACTTTGGATGGGGAGAGAGAGCCCCCATGCAAAGTATCGAACAGGATCAACTTCACAGAAGTGCTGCGCATTGATTCTCTGCTCAATTGAAGAAGCTCATCACATCATCACCCTGCGCTCAAGGGGTTCATTGATTGAACAGGTATAGACCCGTTTATGCCCAGCCTTACTTTATTGGGTAATGCCCAGGGGTGCACATAACTTTCTCAGTGAGCTCCTCAACTGAGTACCAGGAGGTGGTGTTTGGTACTCACACCATATGAAGGGTGGTCTTCCTCATTGTCTCCCTCACTGTCCTGGGCATCAGCCTCCTGCATCTTAGATTCTGCTGCAGATGGACCTCCCTGTTCCTGATTGAGCCTCCGATTAGCTGTCTCCATCCACAGGTCACAAGCTGGCTTTGGGTCACATGTAACTCTGACAGTACAACACGTTTGAACCCCCAGATCTCATAAATCAGTAGTGCAACCCTGACATTTTCTGGGTCAGTAACTAACCCCTGAGACTACCTGCAGTCCAAATGGCATCCTTCCATAGTCATATTCCAACTGTCACACAGTGCTTTTCTCTTGTCACATTTTACCCTTACATATGCCTACTCTGACTTTCATCCCCCAGATCTCCAACACCCTTAGAAGTCCAATCTTTGTTTTAGTAGTCATTTACAACTGAGAGTACCTACCTTCCCAGTTTCACACTCCTAACTGCAACAGTTCATAGTTATTCATGTTTCCCTGCAGTTATCCAAGTGACATAAATTGTATACATGTAACATGTAGCTGCGGCCGCCCAGACACGGAGCGCCTCCAAGTTGTTAGTACACATATGAGCTGTGTAACAATAATGCCGGTATGCAGAGCTAGGTTTTTGCCCCTTTTGAGCACCAGAGTACCACTTATGTGCACCCCTGGTCATGACCAATTACTGCATGTCAAAAATATGCTAAAACCTTAATGTCCTGCCCGAGGTTCACATTGTCATTCCAAGTTGTTCTATGCGTCACCATTTACATTTTTTTAGTGTAGAAAATTTTCATTACTTTTCCAAACAACCCTCTTCACCTTCCCCCCTTGTGACTGCTCTTGGCTGGGAATATGTCAATTCCCATAGCATAAAATGAGTCTGTGTTCTCCGCAGGAGACGCAGAGGCAGCTTATGTCAGATAGCAGCAAAGTATTTTTTACTTTTTTTGCTCTAGCAATAATGCGGTCTGTATATTATCTATTCCTCTGTCCTGGAGACGTGATTACTAATCAATTCTGAAATGATAATAACATTGTAAATACACTCTCCTGAAAGTCTTTAGATATTCTGATAATATAAGCATTCATATTCACATAACAACAGGGGGCAGATAACACGGTGGCTGCTATTCCAGCGGAACAGTGAGCACTGAACTGTACTGAATAAGTTTGACAAATATTAAGCGTCTAGACGATCAGATGAGAGACAGAAAGAAATTACCTGAGGAAACAAAATGCAAAAGAGGACAGGAGAGTCTTTCTAGCTAAATTGGACTAATTTAAAGGGAATGTAAAGTTTTACCTGTATATTTTCTTAGGTGTACATGACATGTATCATAAGAGATTTATGGAAATAGTGTTATCAATCTGTTCATCATTTGGAATAACCTCAATAATTGAGGTCATCATTACATAGGCGTCTGCTTTCTGCTTTGTAGCAGTGCCCATTGGAAATCTGATTTTTAAAGAATTTATTTGCAAATTATGGTGGAAAATAAATATTTGGTCCCTATGAAAAGTTCATCTCAATACTTTGTTATATCCCCTGTGTTGGCAATGACCGGGGTCACACGTTTTCTGTAAGTCTTCACAAGGTTGTCACACTCTGTTGCTGGTATTTTGGCCCATTCCTCCATGGAGATCTCCCCTAGAGCAGGGATGTTTTGGGGCTGTTGCTGGGGAACATGCATGTTCTACTCCCTCCAAAGGTTCTCTATGGGGTTGAGATCTGGAGACTGACAAGGCCACTCCAGGACCTTATAATGCTTCTTGGGAAGCCACTCTTCGTTGCCTGGATGGTGTGTTTGGGATTATTGTCATGCTGAAAGACCCAGACACATTTTATCTGCAATGACCTTGCTGATGGAAGGAGGTTTTCACTCAAAATCTCATGATACATGGCCCCATTCATTCTTTCCTTTACGCAGAACAATCGTTGTGAAAACAGCCCCAAAGCATGGTGTTTCCAACCTCATGCTTCACAGTAGATATGGTGTTATTTGGATGCAATTCAGCATTCTTTCTCCTTCAAACACAATGAGTTTTTTTCAGTTTTTTTTTATAATTATGCTTATCTCCTCCTCTCTTTTAACTAAGCCTGCAGTTAAAAATAAAAGTAAATATAATCATTCTTTCTAGTACCTATTTTAAAATAGGATTCTACCCTCAACAGTTTGTGTGGCATATATTTTATGGCAGAGGTGATTTTATTTTTCCTTTTAATTCTGCTCAAAGCTGTATTTTGATCAATACAATATGTTGCATATTAGGAAGAAAGAAATACAGTATATACTCAAGTATAAGCTGAGTTTTTTAGCACAAAAAATGTGCTAATAAGGGTCCACTTACCTGTTTGGGTGTTCGCAGGTGTCCATGCAGGCGCTGGCAACCTCTTTATAGTTGCATTATAAGACATAAGATACATAGCGATAGAGAAAAAAAATGATTGCAGACTAGTGAAGTCTATTCTTAAGTCTGCACAGAAGGAGAAAGACTGTATCACTATGAGTATTCCATAAATAACAAATAAGCCAAACTCTCAGTCGCCAGACATTTTATTGAACAAAAGCATTCCGTCTCACTTGCGATATACGACCACAGATCAGGTCTTCAAACTTAAGGGAGAGGGGAACAGAGAGGAGGCTTGAAGAAAGAACCATGGAATGCATCTGAAGGCCGGACTCCATGTAGCCTAAGGGTTTCAATTCAAGTTTTATTGTTTTTTTCTTGAAATGTTTCATTGTTACTTCTTATTTATTATTTTCTCTACAGAGACACCATAGAATATACTGCGATGCTTTATACCCAATCTTATAGATGTTATAGGCTGGATATCAATGCAATCATATAGAGTCTATACACTCAGCTTTTAACAAATGAACCGTGTTCTTCGGTTTGAAAAAAACAAACAAACAATGAAAAACAAAGCTGCAAAAATATGGAACGGGTGAAACGCTGAAGGAGACCCGGATCTTCTGCTCATCTGTTGTCTAGACAGCAAATATGTACTCAGCTTACTCTGAATATTCCATTCTGTCTGACATTTAGACCTGCCTTACATACAGTACATTGTCCAACATTTACCAAGTTATATGATGATTCACATTTACATGAAATGTCGCTTAGGGGTCCAGACATATAGTGCAAACATAGCCTTAGGATACATTTGTTCCTTAGTCCTGAGGGCCATATGAAGTCAGGTAGGCGTATCATGTCTCCTGTTCAAGTGAGGGCTTTGCAGCTTTTTGAAGCTGAAAAGTAGCCATAGACAAGGCTGTTCTTCCTCGATAGATGAGGGATCGACTGCAGCCTGATAGCGTCATCAGGCTGCAGCCATCCCCTCAGCTGATCGGCGGGCACCCTTTGTGTGCCGACCATTAATTTGGATGGGTACTGCCCTCCCCATCCAAAGTTATGAGATTGGCAGGGAATTTACCAACCTGTCGGATCACCTTGCGATCCAACATGCGGAAGATTCCTGGGCGATCTGTCCAGGTGGGCCCATCCGATTTGCCAATAACAATCCTAATGAAACTTAAAAATTTTCTCAATAAATAACTTGATTGGCCCACATCTTTGTCCACAATTTAAATTTTTCAGTTTGACACCCCTGGTCTAACCTTTCATTACTTTTCAAAAAAAAGTTTTGGCTGGACTTAAACTTTAAGGTCATTTTGGTTTATGCATTTTATGTGCGTGTTTGCCTGATGCTAGGCTTTAAACCCACCATGAAAATCCCTTCCCATAGAAGTTGATAAAGGTCCGAACGGAGCACTCCTCTTTGTCACTCCTGCATTATTGATGACAGACCTTTACATTTAAGAATTGTATGCGGCTTCAATCCCCGCGGTGTACTCATATGCCACATTCTTTATCTCCATTCTTTATTCATTGCTGCTACCGTATACAATAGCATCCTCCAGTCCTGAAACCTTTCCGCGGCGGTCCACCTCTTGACCTCATCATTTAGGTTTTTTTTTTCACCCAATCTTTACAGCCAGGCAGCATCCAGAGAGATATCATTTCTTTGCCATCGTCTTCCAACCTTGTCAAAGAGCCTGGTATTTTAAGCATAACTTTAGCTATTGTGTGAGTTTATTCTAGAGATTTTGTATAACCAACATCAAAAGAACCGTACTTGCGAGCAGCATGATTCCTCCGAGTTCTGAGAAGACACCTTATGTGGCTAATTCCGCATTCTGCTCTGTTGAAAGATTCTAAAGCGATAGATATTGAGGGTTACTGTTTTATTTATGACCAAGCTGAATTTAGACGGCGATGTAACAACTGCCAATAAACATCGAAAATGTAGAAAAAAATAGAAGAGAGGAATAAAACTCACAGCTGAATTTTTAAAGCCACATTCACATCAGGTTTTAAGTTTATGCTGCGAAAATCCAAATACGATTTAATGAGCGTATCATCTCATTTACGTTGCTAAGGTAGACTCAAGGCAAGGATTCATCTTCTTAAGTATGGAATTCAAACTTTGGTTTTATAGCTGAGAATTACAAACAAATACTCATCCTTTACAGGTTTACCAACACTCTCTGCCCCCCATCCCTACACATTCCAGGCGTCATTGAAAATATAAGGACCCAAGACACCCATGCCTGTAATACCTAGGTGCCCAAACTGCGGCCCGGGGGGCATTGTTCGGCAGCGGGGGGCAGGGGGGCATTGTTTGTCCTACATCAGTAAAATTGTCAATGTTGATTGGGGAAACCAGGTCTACATATGACCGCTGCACCCAGGGGAAGGAGGGTGTGTGTGTGCTGTCAGCTTTTGACTGCCTGTCGGGAGCTGGTCCACCGCCTGCTGAGATATGGGGGGGGGGCGTCTGGATTGTAGTTATGTGCGGCCCTTTAGTGATGCCGAGGGCCGCACTTGTGGCCCTCCATATCAACTCAGTTGCCCACCACTGCTGTAGTACAATGTAGGTGAATGGCTAGGGCATCCCCAAACTCCTTCGTCACATGTCAGGGAGATGGAATCAGAGTCAGCAAGATGATGCCAGTTTTAGGTAAGCATTGCCAAGTGTTGCTTGGGGTTACCAATACTGGTAATTTAAATCTACTCAGAGCCATATTCAGGAATACCACTAAGGGGGTCAAAGGTCAATAGATATGTTTAACCCTTTAGTGTTATGGTAAGGAGTATCACCATTGATCTTTGGGTGTTTTTTGGCAGCCCCACTAAGTTTTCCAATTGAGGCCCCCGAAACTTAAAGCGGACCTACCACCAGGAATCTATGTTTTCATGAATGGCACTAGAAGTGACAATAATAGGGAAGAATGCAGTGAAAAAACCCAAAAACTTACCTAAAATGAGCAATTTAAGAAAATAATTCGGCAGCTCTTCTCACTTCTTGGTTAATTTTAGGCAGAAATAGGCAGCACGTCACAGGAAGCAGTGATCTGCTTTGAAAATTCCCATAGAAGATCACTGAACGCCCTCCAGGGGCCACCCGCAATATTGCACCCCCAGCTTCATGTGTTGCCTTCAGCGAACCAGGAAGTGAGGGGAGCTGTGTGGTAATCTTGTTAAAATGGTCATTACTGGAACATTTTTGAGTTTTTTTACTGCATTCCTCCCTATTATTGGCCATTCATAAAAACATAGATTTCTGGTGGTAGGTCCACTTTAACTATATATGCATAGGGCATAGGAACCTGTCTGCCAAATGCAAGGTAAGGTGCCCCATCGATATAATTAATGGCTTTGAAGCACATAAACTTTGATGATATATATCACACAAAATGTGCATTACCATACATGTTCCCTTATGCTTGAAGTATCATTTAACACAAATTTTGTTATTTAAAAAATTTAACATAATGTCTTCTAGCTCTGCCTGCCGTAATTTTTTTCATAAAATAATGTGTATACAAGTCAGTACAGATTGAAAATGTTATGTGCGGCCCTTTAGTGATGCCGAGGGCCGCCCTTGTGGCCCTCCATATCAACTCAGTTGCCCACCACTGATCTAAACCATTGCCTTGCGATATTATACAGACTGGCAAGTTCTCTTTGGGAGAACTCCTGGAGAAGCCTATGATCAGGATAAACAGCTAGTCGGGTTGATCATCCCCAATGTGTTGGTCAGTATCATTTGATCATGTTGAATTTTTTAATCATAGAAATACAAGCCAAATTTTTCACCCTATATTGGGGAGGGGGGGCATCTATGTGTCCTATAGGGTGTATTTACTGGTATATATTAGTTAAGCCCCCCATACACCTTCAGATTCCTCCATACAACTTTCATGAGACCTACCAACAACTATGTAGTATAGTGACCTCCCTGATAGAATACATAGTGATTGGAAGGTGTAGAAAGCTCCTCATATTACATGGTTTTGGTAGAAGAAAAGTTGGTTGTACAGAAATTGCATGGTAATTGTATGTGGTGTATGGGGGGCTTTAGTAATGTGTGAGTTAGCACCTTTTGGGTAATGAAAAGAGTTTTAGTGGCCTATTTTAAAGTATGCGTTGTAGAAAAAGTGTTCATTCTTTACTACCAGTACTCACAAAATATGCCTGAAAACTAAAGCTAGCCACTCATGGTTCAATTTAGCGTTCAATCGGCGTTAGATTAGATTTTGTAGTTTGATCAAAAAAATCTATTTTAATTTAATCGATGTTCACCACTTGGGGAGTACGATTATTGTTAAATTTCGACTGAAAGGTTAGTCAAAGTAATCCAAAATCGTCGATTGAATTCCTCTTACGATTTTAGTTTCAATCAGGAGTAAAGGGAAGTAGCTGCACACATCGAGTATCATTGACTTGACCAAAAAAAAAAGCGGGAATGTAGTTCGATGATTGTACAATCGAGCAAAATTTCCAACCTAACAAAAATCTATCAATGATCGTCAATTGTACTATGTGGGTAGCACATTGATCGATCGTTTTTGTAATCGAAAAACGTAGATTGAACGCTAAAATCAAACAATGTGTGGCTGGCTTAATGCTAGGCATACATAGGTCGATTCCTGTGTAATTGTGGAGCCATTGATATCGTCCTCAATATTAGTGATTATCGCGAATATTCGGATTCCGAATATTAATCGCGAATATCGGCAATTCGGAAATTCACGAAGATGGTGAATATATTGCCAAATATTTGCAATTCCGGATATTCAGCATTTTTTATCCATTACACACGCCTCTCAATGCAAGTGGACGAATGGGAAGGCTGCAACAAGAGCTTAGCAACACCATCAACAGTTTTTTAAATGAATATTGGGGTGATGCGAATATTGCGAAAATCGTCACTAAACATTTGCATGTTAAACATATATTGCACTCGCGAAATTCGCAATAAAAACTGCAGATATTCGCAATAAAAAAAAAAACCCGAATATTACAGAATGCGAATATTTTTCGAATGTTTTCCATAAAATTTGCGCCATGCCGCGAGATGTCCCAATATTTATGGATCTGACTGTACATGAGATAAGGGCCAGCAAGAGGAGTGTCACAGGTGAACTACTAAAGCAGTGGACCAAACATGCCACCAGTGTAAACCAAGGCGCAAGTCTAAGGAGTCTAAGGAGTCCTCCGGTATTCAGCAGCAAGGAGTGATGGGTTTGGCTACAGGAGACTCCCAGGTTGCACTTAGCCGCAGGAGACTACCAGGTTGCGCTTAGCCGCAGGAGACTCCCAGGTTGCGCTTGGCCGCAGGAGACTCCCAGGTTGCGGCTCCTAGCTACACTTAATGGCAACAGCTGACAGCAGGAAGATTCTAGATAAGGTACAGAATAGGCAGACAGAGGGGAAGAGAGATGGGAAGGCAATAATCAGTGTAGGTGGCAAACAGCGTAGTCAAGGTGGTCCAGGGATCGGTAATGATCCATAAACATACAAGCAGTGACTGGGTAGCAGAGACCTGAAGACCTCTTTGCTCAGGCAACGTAGCAGAGGGAGGTTTTGGAAGTGGAACAGCAGGAGAACAGGTATAGGACATATCTGCAGTTACAGCTGGGTGACACTGTGATATATGACAGGGAGAAGGATATAACTAACAGGGAAGACAACAGTTGAAATGAATGCCAGCATCAACGTTGAATCATAACAATAAATGATAAAACAGCTAGTATGATGCTTTTTTTACTACAATTTCTTAATAAAACAGGACTTTTCGTTTAATCCCCCTTACAATAATCCTTTAAAAAGATTCTCCGGAATCTCATGATAACCTCCTTATTATGTAAATCACTTCTAAAAATTGGTATCGTTATCAGATTGCACGCTCAGCCCTAATTAATAAGAATTGTATCTATGACTTTGGGCATTTTATGTGTGGAGGTATGCTATGCTGTCCCGGGAAATGATTCTCCTCTGCCAGTAGTGAAAATTCTCCAGAAGCTAATAAAACTGTCCTACAACTTTCCAGAGCCCTGGGCACAAAATACTCTAACTAGGTCACTGCCAGCAAGAGGTGAGCTAATCAGCATGCGCCACACTCCAGTACTGTTAAGTATGTCCTCTTCCTGTACTTCACTGCGGTGAGAATCTTCCCTCCCATAGCAGAGTAGAAAGTAGGAATTGAAACCAATGTTATCCTCTACTTGCAGTAAAGTTTCTCATTATTATGATGATTCATTAGTTTTCATATTTTTTTCCAATTAGTATCCTAGTGTTGCAAAAAGAGCTAAGGGCATATTTTTAGGGTTTCTCTCACTAGACAACTGCCCCTTGAACTGAAATGTCTCTGTTCTGCTTATGCTGGCAGTTGGCTGGTGGTCAATGAACCCAATGGGGGAATGAAAACATAAATATATAGTATATAATTAATCAGATGAAAACATATTCATTACTGCAACAATGGCAGTCAACTTTCAAAGATGGCAGTCAACTTCAATGATGATGGTCTATTCCAAAAATGATGGTCAATTCCAACAATGGCGTTCAAATTTTACTATTTCTGATCCTTTTATACAATTCCTGTCCAAAGAAAAAAAGTCGCCACCTAGATTTAACTAAGCAAATAGGTACGAGCCATCTAAAAGTCGCCACCTAGATTTAACTAAGCAAATAGGTACGAGCCATCTATTGGGTAAATCTGGGGTTTCTGCAGTTGGTCAGGTTTAGGTTCAGCAACAGTGCTCCAAGAATGAGGTCAGCTGACTTCCTGAATATACTGAATGACTTGCCTATTCCATCAATGGATTTTTTTCTGCCCTGATGACACGGGCATATTCCAAAATGACAATGCCAGGATTCATCGGGCTCACATTGTGAAAGGGAGACATGAGGCATGAGACATCATTGTCACACATGGATTGGCCACCACAGAGTCCAGACCTTAACTGTCCAGACTTAATCTGTGGGATGTGCTGGAGAAGGCTTTGCGCAGAGATCAGACTCTGCCATCATCAATGCAAGATCTTAGTGAAAAATTGGATGGAATAAAATCTTGTGACATTGCAGAAGCTTACTAAAACAATGCCACATGCGTACCCTAATCAAAGCTACAACTAAATATTGCACCGAGTGTGTGACCTTTTTTTTATGGCGCCTTTTTTGGAGGTGACAGGCAGTGAATTTACCTTTCGTAGGAAAGTACAGAAATGTAGAGATTGGACAGTTGGGTAGCTTAGCATTGTTTCTGTAAATTTAGAATGGAAGAAGTTGCTTGTATAAACAGTAAAATGTCATAATCAATGCTTGGTCAATATAATACTCAAATCTGGTCAAGAATGTCATTGTTTTGATTACTATTCAAGAGTATTGCAAGACTCAAAGTTATAGTAAATCTAAAATCTAATCTATTGAAAATATTACAAATGCCTTTTTGGGCATGAAAAAATTTATTCCTGCCCACCTGGTACAGTCAACCAAAAGTGAACAAAAACGGCCATAAAATCGATTGAAAAATGATCGGACATGTTGGTAAAATTTATTAAATCGTACAAATATCTGACGGGTTTTCTAGGTATTTCGATTGTTTTGTTTATGAGCATATTTAGAATCATAATTACGATAGTATTTAAGATTAGACTTGTAATTAGGACATATTTAGAATTGTAATTACAATCATATTTAAAATCATAAATTGTATTTGAAATATTATTTAGAATCATAATCACCATCGTATTTGTAATTGTAATTAGAATCGTATTTGGAATCCAAATTGTGATCGCATTTACAATCGTACTTCACATGCTCTCCATAGTATGATCGTAGATCGATCATGTTTAATTTGATCACACTGTAGGGTAGTGTGGTGGTACGATCCCAGCCGTCCCCAGCCGAACTAATGGGAATGGGCTAAAATTTACCATCCTGTCAGATAACTGTGCGATCCGACAGGACGGCTGATTTTTGCCCAATCCACGTCAGTTGCAGCCTCCAATTCCTGCACGACCCGATCCTTAAGGGATGCGGGAGCGCGCATGGCATCGGATCAGGGATCGTATCATGCAGGAATTGGTACGTGTATGCCCAGCTTTAGCCTGGTCCCCATTTACACCTTAGCATGTATAGTACCTTCACTACCCTAATATACCCACTATTAACTATTGATCATTGGCAACGAGATGCTCCATTGTCTTCGGTTTATATGCAGTCTTTACAGAAAGCCTCTTCTTTATTTCTTGTATTCGATATTCCTTGTCTTTTCGTTTTGCTTCACCTTTGAGAATGTATTAAAATATAACTAAGGGCCCCCCATTCACCTTTAGATTTCTCTGTCAGATTTCCTTTTGTTTTAATATGAGTTACTTTCAAAATCATCAAGTCTACCTGTGTTCAATCAGAGAGGACCCGACACTACATAGTTGTTGGTAGATCTAAAGGAGAGATCTAAAGGTGTATGGCCAGCTAAAGCAACTTTTAATAAGAATTTAGCCAACTTTAGGTGATATAGAGACTGTAAAATGTTTGACAGCAGTCTTGGAGGATATCTCTCTTACTAGAAGATCACTTTACCTATGTAGAGGTCAGCATTTTGTGTAAGAGACATCATATAGATTTATAAAATATATTACATATACAGTACATGAACTACTAACCAGGGTTGAAGTGTTATTGACTGCTGTGATCTTCCATGTTCTCTCCTTTGTTGACAAGCGCCCATTCCTTTCATGTCTGTAAGTCCACTTGTGTGTTACATGCTGTATGGTTTCAGGTGTACCAATTATATATGCCCTTTGTGCCCATGAAATGAGCTATTCCCATGTAAAAAAGAGTGAGTTTATAAATAAGTCATTGTTGTCCACCGAGGGCGAAGAACATACATTTTCTTTGTTTCTTCAAGAACTGAGCTGCTGGATAAACCTAGTCATCCCCAGTCATTATATTTTTATTATTACTGTATATGTTTCTGCTTTTGTGCTCATATATATATTTTTACAGGTATTACTGGAGCTATAATATAGGTGCCAGTGTTTAATGACCACAAAGACTGTTGTAGAATCTCATCAGGTATGTTATATGTGTAAGTACCATCTGAAGTAAATTTCTCATTTTGCTCCTCCCTCCGGGTGAAGTGCTGTCATGGCAGAGGCAGCTCCTCATCTCCAAGCACTGGGACACTTGGGAAGGGCCCTGTCAAAAGACACCAGAGACAAAATTGTGGACCTCCACAAAACAGGAAAGGGCTACGGGGCAATCGCCAAGCAGCTTGGTGAAAATAGATCAACTTTTGGAGCAATTTTTAGAACATGGAAGAGGCTAAAGACGGCTGGCTCCCTCGGACTGGGTCTCCATGCAAGATCTCACCTTGTGGAGATGATACGATAGGTGAGGAGTCAGCCCAGAACTACATTGGAGGAGCTGGTCAATGACATGACCCCAGTTTCAAAGGTCACTATTGGTAGAACACTATGCAGGCATGATTTCAAATCATGCATTGCGCGGAAGGTTCTCCTGCTCAAGTCATCAACAAAACAGGTGCTGCTTGTCTTGATTTCATGCTTCTTGTCACTGAACCCTGGACACTCCTGTACCCTGGACTTTTGCACCTGTTTTGTTCCTGCCTGGAAGTCTTCATTAAATCTGGTTTTGTCACCACCCTACCTCTGCTTGGATCTCAGTGTGTGTTGCCTGTCTGGTCGCCCCCTCTGTTCCTGATCCTGACAGTATGTTTCGTTTGTACTTCATGAGGGGATCATTGTGCCATAGTATAGGAACCCAAACCCGCTGGGTGTATAGGTATCATAGCCATGCCAGCACACCTCATGATCCCATAGGGAGAACAGGAAATCACTAATCTGTGAATTCCAGTATTGCATTTATTAATAACCAGTCTGTGTATAAGGTGATATAAGTAGAACTCCCCTGTACCTCAGGAATCAATCAAGGAAACACCTACTTGCTGAGAGGCATCTACCCAGAATGGATTACAGTGGGATATTGTTACAACTCTGCAGGTAGTTCTGTTGAAGGGTAGAATTTAATATAAAGTGGTCTGTTTGTTTTATTCTTAAACCTTTAGGAATGGGTAAGAGATCCAGGAGAACTCTATACTCATTCTGTTTGAATGTTGACCATGATCTGCAGAATTTGATGATCTCTACTGGAATGATCAAGGTCAGTTTGAACAATTCAAATAGGCAGTCAAGAAAATTTGGGGCCGAAGCCCTCACCTTGCCTATGGTCCCATTCCACCTTGATTCATCTCTGGTAAGATTTATACACACTTAAATAGAAGCAGTGTTGGTACGGAATAGGACGGTCCAGAGGTCGTTTAGCATTGTAATGTTTGTCTAGAAAGATTGTTCCACTTCTCATTAGCATTGTTTGTTGACTATAAATTGATTAAGCAGCTTTCCTGTTTTCTTATTTAATACAAAACAGACTGCAGTTACGGCAATCATTGCTTTGTAGCCTGAACAATACTAAAATTCTTTCTTTTATCATTCCTATTGCTTGTTGGTGAAATTGACATCCAAATTTAAATTTACATTGATGTTTGTCTAGGATTAAGCCAGTCTTTCTGAACCTCACGGTGTCTTTGTCTCCACGAAATTTTGATGGCAGGGGGGCCTATTTTCTTTTTAAACTAGGAGAATAGCGGAGACAGATGAGAAAGTAAATAATTGATCAAGCTGGCTCTATGAAATGCATTTCATATACAGATGTCTGTCACACAAATATTTTCCTCATTTTGGTGCCAGTAATGTGCCGAAGCTGTAGACTGAGTCTCAGATTTATTTAGGGTTTGCTGGGCAAATTATACACTTGCTGTGACTGATCTGAAAGTCACATATGGTGAATATTTGGTGGTGAATGTGGGATCATGTTAATAAAGGGAAAAGAAAGGATAACCCCCTCACGATGTAAATGTAAATAGTGGAATAGATGATAGTTATCTCCGTAGGGCATTTGGACCAGTAGGTTAAGCTGCCCCTCAACCACCATTAGGTTAAGCTGCCACTTAATGCATTTCATATACAGATGTCTGTCACACAAATATTTTTCTCCTTTTGTGCCAGTTATGTGCCGAAGCTGTAGACTGAGTCTTAGATTCATTCAGGGTTTGCCATACATTCGCTGTGACTGATCTGAAAGTTGCATATGGTTTTTGGGTGGTGAATATGGGTTATTACAGAAAAGACAACCCCCTAGCACTTCTGATGGCTCCATCTCAACCAGCGCTTTCCTGCCGATGAAGCCGATGTCACCAACCCCCCCCGAGTGATGTGATGACGTGATGATGTCAATTATTCAAATGTAAATTCGGTTAACTTCAAAGAGCACATCTGGATATAACCCCCAGTGTGATTTCCAGATGTGCTCTTTTATGTTAACCCTTTCAGAGGGTGCCAAAGGGCACAGTAACTGTATCCAATACAATTCAAAGTAAAACAAAACACATTTTCAATTGTAATAAAATATATATGAATACATACTGTTTTGATATCATTCATATTAAATAAGTATTTAAGAGTTTTTTTCAATGAAATGATACATTTTATTCATTTTTTATTGTAATATATTTAACATAATTGTGTTTTTCAAACATAATTATATTCAAGATGTCTACTAGACCCTTGTACGGACATATTTTGGGAAGTTACAGGCCTGTCGGATAACAACATAAAAAATTTTCATTAGAGTCTATGGTGCGCTTTTGGTACAGAAATCTGGACCTTGCAAGAGCGCTAGGGAGGTTAATAAAGGGAAAAGAAAGGATAATCCCCTCACAATGTGAATGTTAATAGTGGAATAGATGATAGTTATCTCCATAGGGCATTTTGACCATTAGGTTAAGCTGCCACTCAACCACCTATGTAATAAATTAAGAAAATCATGTGGAAAAATCTGATACATTATGTTTAAGTGTTAATTTTATATAAAAGCTATAAAAGGATGGATTACAAAATTATCTAACTAGTGTTAATCGCAAATATTCTAATTGTGAATTTTTATTGAGAATATCGGCACTTTGAGAATTCACGAAGATCTTGAATACAATGCTATATCTTCATAATCACAAATATTTCAGGTTTATTACATCAGTACCCAGAACTGCCGTGCATTGTGTTCTCAATATGCGCATGTACAAGTGCACAACAAAAGTAATTATGACTGTAGATCATGAATTTATGAATTTATTGCAAATATTAGGGGAAACGTGCAAAATTTAGCAATTCCCTGACTCTGTGTTTATTTGATATATTAAGGCCCCCATACACGGGTCAGATTCCTGTCTGATTCCGGGCCGATCGATTCCGGGCGCGTGCACGCCAAACGATCGTGCCGGAATCGCGTGCAGCCCACCTTGTCCGATCGATCAGGTCCGTCCGTTCCGGGGCTCAGAATCGGATCCGACAGAGAACCAACATGTTGGTTCCATCAGATTGATTCTGCACAGATCAGGGGGAGTTGCCATTTGTGAGGTGGACAATCGGACACGGATCCGTCCCGGAATCAGCTGGACAAGGTGGTATGCAGCGATCGGATCACTTAATTGGCCGCTCGATCGGAGCTCCGATTCCCGCTGAGATCGCCGGAATCGATCGGATGGGTGATCGAGCGGACATGGAATCCGACACGTGTATGGCTAGCTTTAACTCTGAAGTCTTCTTTCTTCTGCTTCGCACTGGAAATTTTAAGCCAAGGACTTACAGCTCACTCTTTTTGCGTGACTGGCCCTTGCAACTTTTTCATCACCTCTTCCATCATTCTCTACCATTAGCGCTGAGCTAGACTATTCAAATTGCGAATATATTCGACGAATATGGGCTAATTCGCAAATACGGTGGCGGATATTCGCAATTTTGAATATTGCAGATATTGTGCATTTGAAAGCATATGGCCATGCATTGCAAATTTATATTTGCAATTGCGAACATAAATATCACGTGTGACCATTCATTTGGCCATAAACTCGAATTGCAAATATTTGCGAATATCGAATTGAATATTAGTAAAATTATTTGCAAATATTGTCTATGCCACCCAACACTACCTACCATGCAGGCCAACAGTAAGTAGAGTTGCCACCATGGTGTAGGCCAGGCATGGGCAAACTTTTTGACTTGGCCACAATAGGTTTTTTAATGTGACAAAGGGACTGAACCAAGAACCTGCAAGCGCCGCTCCGGCAAAGAGGTCCTAAGTCCTCGTAGCTAGAATAGGATATTTTAAAAAATAAAATATGTTAACAAAAAAATTTATATAAGTATAGAAGATTTTGATAGAGCAGCTTAAACATTCTATTGCAGCAAACTATGGCCTCTAGGAAACAATCCAAACAATTATCCTCTAGGTCCCAGGTGCCCAACCGGCGGCCCGGGGGCCGCATGCGGCCCTTTGGGTGTATAATGGCGGCCCACTCAGTCCTC
>CM070035.1:12443433-12460801 GCA_036250615.1 Ptychadena robeensis | reverse complement strand
ATGGCGGATATTCGCGAAATTACGCGAATTCGAATATTGCCTAGTCGCTCATCATTAGTTTTCAAGTACCCTCCCCCTTGGGGACTTTTAATTGGAGCCAAGGAAAAATACATGATTCAAGAATGAATCCAACATTTGAATAAAAACTCATGTTTTCTTATCAAACAATGTTAAAAGAGTTATACTTAATATTAAAAACATATATTTCATCAACAATATCCGACCATTGGAATACTTCTCACATATACATATTTTTCACAAGGCTATTCCCAGAAATTCGTAAGAATAAAGCTAGGCATACGCGGGTGGATAGATAGACCAACAATCGATCACAGCACGGTAACATGGAGATGGTGGAATTTTTCAACTAGCTGACTGTGAGCTGATTGCAAAGCCTCTGACAATGATATCATCACTAAAATTGCTGGAGATGTAGAGAAGGCTTTTGGGGAACATTTAAAATTTTGTTTGCTCTAACACATGTAGTTTTTGCATAAATTAAGACAACATTTTAAAATTAAGTTCAAAATCAAAGACAAAATGTTTTTTCTTATTTTGACTTGACTTTGAACTTAATTTATGCAAAAACTATTTGTGTTAGAGACATACTTTTTTGGGAGTATACTCCCAACCCTTTTCTACATCTCCAGCAAGTTTGGTGATGATACCATGCTCAGGGGCTCTCCCTGCACTCTTCTTGTTAAGTATACACAGCCTGGCTCTGCTCCGCCCCCTTTCCTTTGGCAGGACTCTCAGCTGACAGAGCTGAGTTACATGTAGTTCATCATTACTGAGCCACTGAGTCCTTCTTTGGGGGTGGGGTATGCTGTATTATGCATTATGCTGCAGAAGGTACTGTCAAGCTGGCACCCCACTCCAGCTAACTTGTGGCGAAATCTTTTAGCTAGATGTGATTTCCGGCCATTAGACCTGAAAAAAACAGCAATTTAAAAAATCCATATTTTGGGGGAGAAGTCTAGCCATTGATTCTAATTTGGCATGACACTGTCCAGGTGTTTTTTTATTGGTATTTTGGCTACAAATATGACCTGAAGGTTTGAAAAGTTCGCCCTCCATTTAAGTCAATGGTGGTTCGCCGCGAATATGCGAACGGCGGGTATTTGCAGAAGTTCGATTCGCCTGTTCACAAACAGCTGCAGCTGATGTTCGTCCATCACTTAAAGTCTTGCTTGAGCTGGATGGATGCCAGGAGAAACTTACCATCTGGCTGGTGTATTGTAAATATTATTACTGTAAAATATTTTTCGCACATATCTGGGTGTACGTGTGTCTACATGTTCTGTCTGGCTAAAGTCCCACTGTAGGTATTTTAAGGTGAACAACAGTGCAAATAATACAGAAAAAAGAGATATAAAGATATATGTTTAATAAAAGTAATTTGCATAACATAGAAAAAACTAAGTTTATTAATATTACACTTTATAATTTGGCGATCCTTCTTTAAAGCGAAATCTCAAGGTGCCTACCGACAGGGACACAAACAAACAGGTCTTATCAATGACACTGATATCTTCAGATGTTCGTGAGTCCTTTTATCACTTTCAGTATCTTGGAAAAAAATTGCATAATAAAATCAGTCTCACATTACACGTGTTGGCATGGTGGATGCGTTGGAACATCTGTTTTCTTCCTGATAACAGAGGAATTTATCATCACAAGTTCTGAGCAGATTTGCTGGTAACTTTCCAATTACTGTAATAAGGATTTGTATAAAAATATTAGTTCAGGCCAGATGACATCACTCTATATATTACACCATCTACGGTATTGAGTTTGTGGATACACGACATAGAAGAGAAGCACTCTGAGCTATTTGTTTGCCCTTTTAGAGAAATTCAATGAAAGGTTAGAAAGTGATAAGGTAGCCTTAGACATTCCAGGAATAGCAAATGTATGGGCACCATACTGATCACTCAGAGGCAGGTCCGTTGGTTGACAGTCACGTAACCATGAATGATGCTTAGCTTAAAGCTAGCCATACACGTGTCGGATTCCATGTCCAATCGATTCATCATCCAATCGTTTCCGGCGATTCTGCCGGGAATCGCAGGTGTGATCAATCGGCCAATTAAGAGTATCCATCGCTGCATACCATCTTGTCCAACGGATTCCGGGACGGATCCGTGTCCGATTGTCCACCTCACAAATGGCAACTCCCCCTGATCCGGACAGAATCGCATGAGAAAGACCAACATGTTGGTTCTCCGTCGGATCCGATTCTGAGCCCCTGATCAATCGGACGCAAACGATCGGACCAGGTGGGCTGCATGCGATTCCGGCACGATCGTTTGGCGTGCACGCGCCCGGAATCAATCGTGCCGGAATCCGGTGCGAATCCGACACGTGTATGGGGGCCTTAATGGAGAATGAAATGGGACAAGGAGCGAGGCGTAGGCAAAAATCTCCTGATCATTTTAACCCCTGCTGAATATTGATTGAGATTTCTTATTAGACCTTTAGATCAATTGTACTAAAGTAAAAAGCAATTGGCCAGAAACTCTCTTTCAGTTCAATAGATATAAGACTACCAACCAACCTTCCAAAATGACATAATCAGAAGAACACTGATGGCACCAAATTGGAATTGGTGTAACTGTGGAGGAAAACCTTTGACACAACTAGGAACAACCAGTGTGCTTGAGCGATGAGTGTACATAATAAGAGTCCGCCGTCCGCCCGTTCGCAGACAGATTCAAATTTCCCGCCTCTGGGCGGGGAATTTGAATCTGAAAACCCGGATGTGACATCAGTGATGTCACTGACGTCACATCCGGGTTTACAAGCCGGTTTTTCACTGAAAGACCAGGTTCTCTGCCCGGTCTTCAGTGAAAACATTCTTCCTGCGGCGGGATCTCGCTTCTAATGATCCCACCGGAGGAAGAATAGAGGGCTCCTTCTCGCCGGCGAACAGGGCGGGTCGAACACCCGTACTGTCCGCCGGCGGAAGGGAGGATGAACATGCTTGTTCTCGGCTGAACTGTCCGCCTTGCGGGCAGTTCGGCCATCACTAGTGATGATGTTATGAGTGGGGAAAGTCAGTCTGATCGTCTGCCTTATGAGCTTGTTACCACTTACGGGATCAGCTGCGGTGTAGTGGGGACAAGCCCATTCAACTAAATGCTTCCATTTCCAAATGCTTCCCACTTCACTTAAAGGCCGCGATTGGGCATGGACACGGTGCGGGACGCAATCTGAAACGCGGGCCGCCACTTGCGGCTGATCACTGCCATAAACATGAATGGGCGTGGTTAAAAATCATGTGTAATATTAACCAGCCCATTCACTCTCTTTGGGCGTGATCACGTAGGGGGGGGCAAGATGTCCTGTCCCACCCCCCCCCCCCCCCCCCCCCCCCACTTCCTGCCTGCAAGTGCCAGCGATTGCCGCACCGCAGTGTCCACCTTTCGATATGGCGTGTAAGATTATTTATTTTTTAACCTCCTTGGCAGTATGATTATTTTTATTGTGTAAGTTGTACAGGAAATTATCATCTTCAATAAAAAGGGGGAATCTAGGAATTGGGATATCTATTTACCAAGACAGGCTCTTAGTCTGTCTCCTCTGTCAAATTTAAGAAACCATTGTGGCCTATGAGTCAAAAAGTTTTCACATCCCTGAGCTAGACTGTCAAATCTCGGGTCAAGATATGAGCCTGGATATATACATGTATACTGTATTGGGACATTTGATCCTTACACTTCATCTCTTTAATAATAGAGTCGGTCATGTTATATCAACTAGCCGACTTTGTGAGTTAGCTGCAAATCCCCTGAACATGGTATCATCACCAACATGAGTGATGCAGAGGAGGGTTGTAGGAACATTAAAAAAAAGTATTGTTCTAGCACTTGCATAAATAAACAAACTTAAGTTGAAATTTTAACTTTGAACTTAATATATGATGATGATACTATGTTCAATGGCTTCACAATAAACTCACAAAGTCAACAATCTCTACTTAAAGCGGTTTTAAACTAAAACAAAAAAACACACATACATGAAATAGACACATTACTCACCTGTCAGCAGTTCGGATCCTGGAAAACTGCTACATAAAAACAAAAAAAATTACTTACCTTCTTCATGCATTATCTGATGATGGGAACATGTTGATTGAGGGCAGAGAAGCCACCTCCCCACTTCCTGATCCATCTTTTCTGGCCAGCAGCTAACAACACCCCCCCCCCTTCTCCTTCACAGACAGAGACTTCTTCACTGCTCTGGTGTGGGGGGAAGGGGGCGTGTACCAAGCTAGATCGTGTGAAGAGAGACTCCTCCCTTCTCTCTTCACAGAGTCTCACTGACGTCACATCTGTGAGACTCAGACACAGCTTATTACGTCCAGCCTAGGCGAGACGTAATACAGTGCAGTGGGAGGTGCTGTCTCTAAAAAGACACCCCTCCAGCTGTCAGAATCAGTTTTGTTTATTTTAGTCAGCGATCTCTGCAGTATCAGCTGAGCTGAAGCTGATACTGCAGAGAGACCTAACAAGTGGTAGGTTCGCTTTAAGAAGGAGCAGGCTAGATCAGTTGTGGTTGCCCCTGGACACACAATCACTACCAACACCAAATATCTAGGTAACAGGTTCTATTGGGTAATCCAGAAAACAAGCCAAGGGTCATACACAAAGCTCAATGGAAGAAAGTACAGATGGATAAGGCAGGAGATGGGCATCAGGCAGAAGACATGATCAGGGACAATCCAGGGACAATCAGGGCAAGGAGAGATCAAGCAATATCAGAAATCAGGCAGACAAGTAAGCAAGCACAGACGCACACCCAAGCCCATTCAAGCACGCTGCTATACAAAGGCCGTAACTGTCCATGGCATGCATGGCAGATCCTCATTAAATGGGCAGATTGCACAATCACATTGTGAAACCTTGTTCTATAGGATTGGTGAACAATGTAAAATGTAAGGATGAGTTAATTAAAAATCTAGGTCTTTGTTTACCTGTACTGCAAGCCATTTTTTCTTTTATAATGAAGATTATTGTCTCCTGATTAACTATGCAAAGGTACATGTTATGCACAATTTGCTTTTGAAACATCATGCACTTGATCTACTTTTGAATGAATTGTTTCTTTTCATAAAACCAATGATACATGCAAGTTTTACATTCAGGTTCCTATTTCTAAATTAGCACTGTAACTATTTAAAGGGAACCTGTGCTTCTCTCTAGGTATAGACCAGTGGTGGGCAGACTTTTTGGTGTGTGGGCCACAATGGATTTTTACAATTGACAGTGTCCTACCAGCCTGGGTGGAAAATTTTAAACAGATTACCTTGATACATTTTCCATATGGCCTAAAAGAAAAGTAAAAAGTAAAAATATCAAAAAGTAATAAAGCGGTTCTTTATTCAAAATTAAAAAAACACATACATTACATTGACATAATACTCACCTGTCAGCAGTATACATCTGTAAAAACTGCTACAGAATAAAAAAATAAACGTACTCACCTTCCTCACTTCCTCATTACCGGGGAAATCATATTGATTAATGGCAGATAGAAACAGTTCTGCCCACACTTCGTTCTGACTATGGGGCTGTGATTCTATAAAACGGCCACTAGGTGGAGCTTCAATTACATCATGTTAAATTCTGCAGATGTGAAGCCACATTCCAATTCACTCAAAACTACAGACTTCATCTCTGCTGTGACTGTTTACAAGCTTGCCGTGACAGGTACATCACACAGTGAGAGAGAAAAGCCCAAAAATCGCCTCTTCTGCCTTAAGGAAGATTTTTTTATTTTTTTTTATTTGAGCAGTGATTACCTAATTATCAGCAGTGCTGCTGCTGATAGTGTAAAGTGCCCTGTGAGGTGGTAGATCCGCTTTAATACACATAGGGGAGGAAAAAGGACATAGGAAAAAGAGGATTTAGGTAGTTCATTTTACAGAAAGTTTGGAGTTTAAGTGATACCCTTTATTGGCTAAAAAAAGAGCCTGACCATGGTCAGTAAACCTAAGGAGTAAAGTTTAGGAGGATGCTGGAAGTCTTTCATCCAGGCAATGAAGGGTATACGCTAGAAATTATGTCAGCTTAAAATGCTAATTTTGAAAATCTTCTAGTGTACATTGCCACGTGTACATTGCTTCTAGTGTACAATCTTCTAGTGTACCCACGTGTACATTGCTTCAGTGACAATCTTCTAGGGTACAATTGCCACTGTACATTGCTTCTAGTGTACAATCTTCTTAGGTACATTGCACGTGTACATTGCTCTAGTGTACAATCTTCTAGTTTACATGCCACGTGTACATTTGCTTCTAGTGTAACATCTTCTAGTGTACATTGCCAACGTGTACAATTCTTTCTAGTTTACAATCTTCTAGTGTACATTGCCACTGACATTGACTTCTAGGTTACAATCTTCTATGTACATTGCAGTGTACTGCTTCTACGTGTACATCTTCTAGTGTACATTGCCCACTTGTACATTGCTTCTTAGTGTCAATCGTCTAGTTGTACTTGCCACTTGTACATTGCGTCTTAGGGTACAATCTTCTAGTGTACATTGCCCACGTGTACATTGCTTCTAGTGTTACACTCTCTAGTGTACATTCCCACTTTACAGTGCTTCTAGTGTACAATCTCTAGTGTACATTCCACGTGTACATTGCTCTAGTGTACAATCTCTAGGTACATTGCCACTTGTACTTGATTCAGCTTCAACCGAAATAGTGTTGAGTAGGGTTGGAGTAGGGTTTTAGACACCTAGTGAATGAATGAATCTACAGGGAAGTCTCTGGGGAGACGATACTGAGCGCATCAACCCAGATTCAGAAAATTTCACCTGAAATGCTCAGGGGCTGGGGGCGTTAAGGGCTCAAACACAATTGTTAACCGCTATACAATGTTTACCAAAGACAAATCATGTATTATCATAAGATAAACATCATTGCCTCAGGCCCTAAAACAGCAATGAGCTCTGCATATGGTTACAGGCACATAATATGATACCCGTTCAAAGAAATCAGGTGGTGGTCTAGATTTTGATAAAAGCCTGACCCTCCCACCGACCACGAATTTGGTTTGTTATGAAAACTTCATCAGGGGTATATAGGAGTAGAAAATTCATTCCATATAGTCCACGTGCCTAGCCACCTATCAGGACTCTAGTATGAATAGGAGAAAACAGATTTACAAATGGAGCAACAAGTAAGCGTCATTTCATGTGCAGGTCTTGAAAGAAGATCACTACTGGTTTGGGAATGAATTGTCATCGTACATTTTGCATTGGTACTCCAATCAATTACGTATTTTTAACTGGTTTTAACGCAAATGTAGATTGCACATAGAAGTATAGTTCTGAATGCTGGTAATACACTGCACGTCAAGTCTGATCTACTTCTTGTTACGAAACATTGCTGCCCTGTCTGCCCGTACTACATAGAGTGATATATACCTTCCATTTACTATGTATCTGTCAGGGAAGGACATCACTACCTACATGATAATTACCTTCCAATCACTATTATCTATCAAGGGAGGACCCAGCACTAATATGCAGTGATATATACCTTCCAATTACTATGTATTCTATCAGGGAGGACCCGGCACTACATAGCAGTGATATATTCCTTCCAAACACTATGTCTTCTATAAGAGAGGACCTGGCACTACATAGTTGTTGGTAGATCTAAAAGAAATCGTATGGAGTGATCTAAAGGTGTATGGGGGGCTTTAAACTTACTTTGCCACAATACCATTTTTTATGTGCCTTTCCCGGTCCTGATTTCAACAAATCCCAGATGTTTCCTGGGTTCTTGAAATCAGAGGAATTTAGCAGGGAGAGGGTGTTACTCTCCCAGCTAATGTCCCACCCCGCACATTATTGGGACAAGCGGGGTGGCACATTAGCAGGGAGGGTAACGCCCTCTCCCTGCTAACTCAGCCTAGCCTAGAAGTAAATCTGAAACCGGTCAGTGACATCACTTCCGGCATGTGGAATGCAGAAGAAACACTGTAGTGATGTCAGTGACGTAATTTCTGGCTCTTACTGAATTAAATTTTAAAATAAATGCCATTTACAGCACCCAAAGCCAAAAAGGTTCCTGACCCCTGTTATACAAACTCATATTATATAGGTACTCCTCCTGTAGGATGGAAACACGACTTTCTCCAACTCCACTTTGCTGATAACCATTCCAAGGCTAAAAAAAAAAAAAGTTTAAAAATATATATATATATTGTTGTTTGCTATTTTGTCCTTACAATGATATTTATTTTTGTTTTATTTCAAATAAGAGGGTTTTGATAGGCTTTGTCTGTTGAGCAAAGGAAATTGATTTACAGTATTATTTGGAAGAAAAACATATGTGTAGCCATAAGAATACAGCAGGAGGATAATAATAGAACGCTGAATGTCAGGAACAATTGAAGTGGCTTGGCACTGTATACACAACACCTGAACAAATTAAGCTTATCACCGGATCATGCCACTAATCCCTATCCAAAACATCCGAACAATCTATACTTGCAAAGAAGGGAAAAAAAGGTAACAGAGACAACATCACTTGTCAAAAATAATAGCCCGCAGTCATGAAAAAGCTACAACAAGACACGGTAAAAACTGCATGATGATTGTTTGCTGTCACAGCAGTTTGCTTGGCAGAAATTATGCCTATTATAAGATGTGTCCGGTAAAGGATGTTATCTATCATTATGAAATGATGGACAGATAGATAGATAGATAGATAGATAGATAGATAGATAGATAGATAGATAGATAGATAGATAGATAGATAGATAGATAGATAGATAGATAGAAAGATAGAGTGTGTATGTGTGACCATCATGACAAAGCCCCTCACACTCAAATTTTTTAAAAACTATACTCCGTTTAAACGTATCCTCAAGAATATTTATTGTCCCATTTTTAGACCAACGTGTCTCTCCCCCTAAGGGGCTTCTTCAGGGAATTCCTAACTGGGGACACTACAAAAAAAAATCATGAACAGAAACAATCCCACTTCTGCTAAATATATTTACATGATTGTATACAAGATCAGACAAAGAAAATGACCCACATCATATGGCAATATACCCAAGGCTGACCCAAGTTGGTAAAGTACCTCAATGAGGCAGATGGTTAGTGACCCTCAGATGGCACTGGGATAAAGTAACTCACAGGCTCCTGGAGAGAGACCTGATAGGATCAATATGTAACTCCCACTGACTAGTCGGATTCAAGCAGCTATAAATAGGTCTAGATAGATCGTGTAAACCCAGAGAGCAAATTGAGTCCCCAGCTCAAGGATGGGAGGGTCATGAAGGCCTCAGTAGGGCCCTTGGGTGTGAGGGGGGGGGGGGCGATCCCCCTCTAACTGGGACTGGTCTAGAGACAGGAATAAATCAATATGTTCAGTCACTACCTCACTTTGGATACCACATACACACATATCTAAGCACAGGCATATACACTTTCTAATCCAATCCTATAGGTTCTAACCCCGTTCCTCAGGTAAATGGATGTAACCCCACTTCCACCTCCAAGGTATGGGCCACCTATTTCTCTAAAAGTAAACAAAAACCAAATTAAACACCCTTCCCCCCGTGGTTAAATAACCATACTAGATGGAGGAGGTATACCTGTGTCAGAGCATGCCTCTATGAGGGAGCTCCTGTGAAATGCTCTACTTCTCACAACAACTCCATGGATGCCTATACTCTATGGAGTTCCTTGTATTGGGCCAGATATGTCATGTGGCCAGTGGGTGGATGACCCCCTTACTGTACTCAACCAATGGGCCAGATGCCACCCCCTCACCGTCTGAATGCAGTCAATAGGCAAATGGGGTGCACCTCCCATCGGTCCCTCTGGGGAGCAACAAGTACATATGGCAAGAATATAACTACTGTGGACTTGGGTCAAACCAAATTACCAAAACCAACTGTTTAAAGTACTACAGAAACAGAAAAAAATTCCATGTGAGCTCAGTAGGGAACTGGTAGACCAAGAAAGTCTTTCACTACCAATGGTTGAAGAACTATCATTAGCCTCCCTAGTGATAATCCCCTGTGTAGCTCAGGGTAGATTTTAATTACCCATATTGGTAACCCCAAGCCACACTTGGAATAACTTACATTACCCTCATGGTCTTCCAACATTGGCATCCTGCAGTCTTCTTATTGGTTCCACCTTTCTGACATGAGTGAAAAACTGAATGATTTGAGTATTAGCCGAGGGTCTGTCAATGCTCTGTGTGCTGTGCGAGGGGAGGGGGAGCCATGCTGGCTGCGGGCTGCATCCTCTATGAAGCTGTCAGCCCATGTTGTAAGAGATTTTCTCACAACACAGATGTACTGGGTCCTCATCAAACATTTTGGGTGCTGAAAAATGTGGAAAATACTGGAGTATAAAAGGTATTTGAACTTTTAATAGTAAACTAATTTTTTATATGCAAATTTCATAAAAACACCTGTTGAGCCTGCCATGTCCTTGTTCGGGCACTTCCCTATGGTTTGTACATGTCTCACATCATACTCGGTGCTGTTGCCAACATAATAGCTTTTCATCTACTTTTTTTAAGTGGTATAATCATTATTTTAACGCCAGTTATTTCTTCTATGCACTTTTATTTCCATGTGTTTTTTTTTGGTACAAATCTGTATTTACCGATGTTTCCGGTAAGAAATAAAATCTCATTCATATTCCTGCAGGTAACTGATCACCTTTGTGACCTTGCACGGCAGTAAAGCAATATATAAGAGATGAGAATGCTCCGTTGCACAGACCTAGATGTGGGGACAGGTTGTCCTGATGTCTCTAGACAGGATGGAAGGGATCCAGGTCCACCTGCCCTGCAGCCAAAACTGCCAGCGCCGTACGAATAGCAATTCTACCAGCTCGCTGCCTGTCCTAAAAATCCTTTTCGAATTTTCTTTTTGCAGAAATTATCTCCAAGAAAACAGCAGGACCTTTCGGCAAATTACAAGCTCTCGCTATTCTTTTGCATTTAAATTTCAAATGCTGACTTGAAAAGCTGCGAACATGAGCAAAATCTTTAACTTAGATTGTTTATATTTTTATCTTCCACGGGCGGATGCTTAAAATATGTCAAATGTATATGAATTGGCCCTTCAAGGATCGATCAGGCTCGTTCCCCCTTAAGGAAGTGCTGGCGCAGTGCTGTGATCACACACTTGGGGCACTCACAATACTTGGTATGAGCGCCAATGAGAACGCTCTCATCCTCTATGCTTATGCCTCTGGTGCGAAGATAAGACTTTTATCGTGATGGAACCAGAGACCTGACTGCAGGAAAACAGGATTTGGCTAACAGGGAACTGTCTCCACATGTAATTGATTTCCTATTAACTCTCATGTGTTCGATTAAAAAGCTTCTTGATTTTGTAGAAACGTCCAACTTTTTTTTTCTAATTTATATTTTACTATTCATCTCAAGGTGATTGTCCTAAATTTGAAAATGCTGTGTAAAGCTGGCCATACACCTTTACATCTCTGTCAGATTTCGTTTAGGTCTACCAACAACTATGTAGTGCCAGGTCCTCTGCGATTGAACACTTAATGGTTAAGAAAGTCCCTCATATGAAATGGTTTTGGTAAAACAAAAGGAGATCTAAAGGAAATCTGACAGAGAAATCTAGAGGTGTATGGGGGTCCTAATGGAGCAGAGATACAAGAGTAGAGGACTCAGGAAACACGACAAGGATCTTTTAGAATGAATAGATGAATGTCGGCCATGGATGTGCCGATTCCCGGCCATAGTTGTGGGTGATCTACCGGCGTGCATGCTCCCACCGAATGCATAAGGGTCGGTCGCCCACAACTACAAGGGTGCCCACCTTGAGGTTTCGACCCAAAAAGCCAGTAGGTCATCCTGCTGGTTCTTTTTGTGCCAGATCCTGTTGTAGGCAGTTAACTTGGAGGGGAAGTCTCCTCCCTTTCTAAGTTAATTGGCTACAATCTTACGGGAATCAGCTGTGTTAAGGCCCCCATACATATAACGAGCTGCGACCGATTTTGCCACCGAGTGATGTGCGCGCGCGCTTGAGGCCGTCGGTTAGCAGCAAAATCTGCCGCGGATCCCCACGTGAGGAGACAGGGATCTTCTCAGTCGGCCAAGAGAACATACATGTCCGGCATCCCCATTCAAACTAACATCCAGCACGCAAAGGGTGCCCGCCGATAACATTATCATGCTGCACTCCACCGCTCATCTGTCCTTTAGTGGAGCACACAGGATTCCTGTCAGTTCTGTAGCCGACTCCTCACAGCGTGGTGATGCCACCACGCTGGAATGAGTCTGCTAGAGGCCGGCCATGGAACAGGCTGACAGGCGAGTATTTTTTTTTCAGTATAGAACTGCTTTAAGGCAACTTTAACAGAGTCTTTGTATGTAGGTTCAACCAACACGTGCCTTCAGGTTGTGTCGCAATGTTGGTCTTGGTCTTTGACTAACCCCTGTTGATCTCATCGGGACTTGGTGGTCCTGAACCTTGCAAGAGCTGGGAGATAGGTCATGATTCTAGATTCAACTGCTACCGATCAGTGATGGCAAAAGGCACTATTCAAATTTGCGATATTTCATGAATAATTGTACTAATATTTGATATTTGTAAATATGAAATTTGAGTGAATAGCCATGCTTTGCAAAAATATCGCGAAAATATTGCATCGTGATTACCTTCAAAATGAGTGGTATGTGGTACGTATTTTCGCGTTGCGATTATATAATCGCAATGCATGGCCGTAAACTTCCCAGTGCATAATATCTTGAATATTCGAAATTGCTAATATCCACTGCCATGTTCACAAAATTCACGAATAGCTGATATTGGTTTAACATATTTGCAATTCGAGCACAACACTACTACCGATTACAGCCCATCACTGCCAGAGAAGAAATCTTAAAGCTGATATACCCAAAATATAAAAAATATATATATGTAAAATTCAAGTTTGACTTACCTCTGGGCTGGTAGGATGGTGGTGTAGCACACCACAATCTCCCAAAAATATACTTAGAGAAATTCCATATTTATTTGGCAGACATCCGGGGTTTAGCTTTGGGTGCAATATCGCAAGTGGCCACTGAGGGCATTTGTAATGGCTTTCTATTGAAAAATACGTTCCATTCAGTTTAATGAAGAGCCAAGATTTACCTGTCCATCTCTGCAGTGGGATCAGGGCAGTTCTGCGGCACAAGACAGGCAGAGAGGAGGGGCTGTGAGGGATCTTCTTAAACAACTCCTTACAGGAAAGTGGGTTTTTTTATGCATTCCTCCCTATTATGGGCATTTCTAGTGCCATTTATGAAATGATCAATTTCTGCTTTAAGTTTAAATGAGGGTCTGTCATACTCGGAAGCCACACGCACCATTCCTAACCTTTGTGGTGTTAGGGCATCGGATCTTCAAAGTAGGATGTACCGTATTTTTCGGACCATAAGACGCACTTTTTCACCCCCAAAATTGGGGGGGGGGAAAGTGCCTGCGTCTTATGCTCCGAATGTGCAACCACCCGCCCGCCGGTGATCGCAACTTTGCTCCCCGACAGCTCTCCCGGCAGATAGATCAGCTGTGTGCAGAGGGAGAGGATATCAGCTCTGTGATCTCAATCAGCACACCTGCTGTGTGCCGAGAGATCACACAGCTGATGGGCTATGTCGGCTGTGTGATCTGCATCTCCTGGGAGAACTGTGTGAAGCTGAACTGTATTGGCTATATTTGCAGAGCCTCGCAAATATAGCCAATGCAGAGTGTGTGGACGCAGTGTGAGACCGGAGTGCAGATCTCCCCTTCCTCCCCCTCCCTCCCCTCTAAGCTCTGTGTGAGGAAGAAGAGACGCTGATGTCTGCTCTCTAGTGACACCATTTTGGTGGTGTGGCTGAATAGGGGTACTGCATGAGATTTTTTCACATTCATTTAAACAAATGAAATATTTTTTATTTTTATTTCCTGCTCTAAAAACTGGCTGCGTCTTATGGTCAGGTGCGTCTTATAGTCCGAAAAATACGGTAAGCTGTTCAGCACACACAAATTTAATCACAGAGAGCTGAAGGATAACTTTCATGTTATCATTTATTATAGTTGAAAGCATACACTTTATACACTTTGGGCCAAGATCTTATTGTTTATGTTTACAACATTTCAATAATTCAATGTTGTTATTTTGTTCTTTTACCATATGCCAAGGTGAAATGACGATGCAACCTTGCTTATTATCTTGTGTTCTATCCTGCTAATTCTGTCTATGCACGAGGTCACACAAACTGTGTAAGTACAGGATTTTACCATACAGTGGATTTGTGAAGTTATTAATGCATATATTTTTATCAAGTTGCAAGTTATTATAGAAATGATCCTTGCCTCCACAAGTGGAAATGAAGTCTCTAGCTTTTGCTCACCTCAAATTTTATCAGTGAGAGCAAAATTGATTGGAGACTAACCCTTTTTTAGGGCCTAGGTCAGAGCTCCCCCTTGGAAGAACCTGGCAAGAAGTTCAACTGGGCTTGATGAAGCCACAGTTATCAAGGTTATTCTGGCTTCCTCATAACAACTGTATCCACAAGTCTTAAGGCCCCCATACACGTGTCGGATTCCCACCGGATTCCGGCACGATCGATTCCGGGCGCGTGCACGCGAAACGATCGTGCCGGAATCGCATGCAGCCCACCTTGTCCAATCGATCAGGTACGATCGTTCAGGGGCCCAGAATCAGATCCGACAGAGAACCAACATGTTGGTTCCATCAGATTGATTCTGCCCAGATCAGGGGGAATTGCCATTTGTGAGGTGGACAATCGGACACGGAATCGTCCCGGAATCCGTTGGATTAAGGTGGATTGCAGCGATGGATTCTCTTAATTGGCCGATTGATCACACCTGCGATTCCCGGCAGAATCGCCGGAATCGATCGGGTGAGTGATCAATTGGCCATGGAAT
This sequence comes from Ptychadena robeensis, assembly GCA_036250615.1. Taxonomy (NCBI): domain Eukaryota; kingdom Metazoa; phylum Chordata; class Amphibia; order Anura; family Ptychadenidae; genus Ptychadena; species Ptychadena robeensis. The sequence continues at coordinate 12,445,859 of CM070035.1, read as the reverse complement.
CCGACACGTGTATGGCTAGCTTTATATTGTGTAGATCCAAAATAGCTCTTACCCACCAAGACATAGATCCTAGAAGACTTCAGGTTTCTCGTGGCATCTGGCACTAAGATCTTAACAGCTATACCTGGGAAGTATCCCATTTTGGTTTGGGAAGTGACTTTCCTGACAAAAATCCTGGATTTTTCCTGGGATTTTGAAATCAGGTTAACATAGGAGGGAGGGGGAACTTAGGAGGGGGTGTTACTCTCCCTACTATGTTCCCACCCCCCACATCATCTGCACAAGCAGGTTGGGAAACTAGCAGAGAGAGTAACGCCCCCTCCCTCCTGCTACTAAATAGGATGGGCGGAGTAAACCTCTGTGACATCACTTCCGGCATTTGGAACATCACCCCACCTCAGTACTTCCTTGTTCTAAATACTGGAAGTGACATCACTTTATTAATAAGGAAAAACGTGACAGGTATTGTTAACAGCAGATCTTTTAAGTACTGTAAGTATCAAAATGGGACCTCAGTTAATAGTTTTTTCGAGAATTTACCCAGTTATAAAAAGATAAATTACCATGTAAAAATGGTACCCATAGCGATGCACAAATATGAGAACATAGCATGCTCTATGATAATGGTCATGGACTTTAAACATGAGCTATTGATTAAATATATGCAACAGGCAGTGTTAGCACCATGTGAGCATGTTGTGTTAATGTTGTATAAAACACAACCAGCCAACCAGTTGAAGTCACACAATCTGGGTATTGTACTCTTTCCTGGAAGAAGCATATTTAAACACTCCTCAAAATTTGTACAAAGCATTTCCATATGGTCTGTTGATATTACCTTAGAGAATCAGGGTTAAAAAGTCTAGAAAAGTTTACTGGAACCACTAAAAACAAATACTTCGCTTTACAAAATGTATCTACTACTTTCCAGTTGATCACACATTGTATGTTCTGTTATTAATTAAAATTACAATTGAAAAAGTCTTAGAAAATTACATGAATACAATCATGACATCTAAGGACTGGTGATATATAATATGTTTGTTTGTTCTCCAGACTATACCATGTATACTTTATACAGGATTAACACTTCTATCCAAAACTGACCATTAGAGATGGTCGAATTTTTTTTCAAAAATTCGACCATTTCGCCGGTTTTGACTTAATTGCAAAGCCCCTGAGCATGGTATCATCACCAAACTTGCTGGAGATGCACAGAAGGGTTGGGGGTATACTACAAAAAAGTAAGTCTCTAACACAAACAGTTTTTTCACAAATTAAGTTCAAAGTCAAGTAAAAAATTAGAAAATTGGAATTTCGACTTCAACTTTGAACTTCATTTATGCAAAAACTACATGTGCTAGAGCAAAACTTATTTTTTTCAAATGTTTCCCCAACCCTTCTCTACATCTCCAGCAAGTTTGGTGATGATACCATTTTCAGGGGCTTTGCAATAAGCTCACAAAGTTTGCAAGTCGAAAAATTCGACCATCTCTACTGACCATTAGTAAATGTACCTATAGAGACTTCTGCATACACAGCATATATATTCTACTGGTTTCTCAACAGGTATACAATAGCAGACTACACATATCTATATGTACACATATAAAGTCTATTAGGATATTATACTTATATACATACACACATATAACCAGATATATACTTAGCTTGCTCTTGAAGCCATGTTGATTCACCGGGGGCCCAGAAAAAAAGACTCTTCCAAGTTCCTACCAGCTAATAACTTCTTGTCCCATACCCCCACCCAAAGCATGGACCACCCTAAATATCCCCTCTCTGAATGTTGGCTTACTGTGCCCTCCCTGCCTTTTATATGCTATACGAGGGACACAGCAGCTGCTGCCTATACTGATACTGACTTGACTGGCTGGGTATACATTTTTCTCTTGTAACAGTTACAAATTGATGGACTATTAAGTTAGTATGTAACTGTAATAAAAAGATTAATTACCATGTAAAAATGGGCTCCATAGCAATGCACAATTATGAGAACATAGTATGCTCCATGATCATGGTCATAAAGTTTAAACATGAGATATTGATTAAATATATGCATCAGGCAGTGTTAGCACCATGTGAGCATGTTGTGTTAATGTTGTATAAACACAACCAGTTAACCAGTTGAAGTTGAACAATCTAGGTATTGTACTCCTTCCTGGAAGAAGCATATTCAAACACTCCTCGACATTTGTACAAAGCATTTCCATATGGTTTATTGATATAACCTTAGAGGATCAGGGTTAAAAAGTCTAGAAAAGTTCACAGGAATCACTAAAAACAAATACTTAAGCCCCCCATACACTTTAAGATCGATCCATACAATTTTCATTAGATCTACAAATAAATGTGTAGTAAAGTGGCCTCCCTGATAGAATGCATAGTGATTGGAAGGTATATATCACTGC
>CM070035.1:12415131-12426236 GCA_036250615.1 Ptychadena robeensis | reverse complement strand
TTACTGCCGCGGACATTCAGCGAGAGGCGCATAATAAAAAGTCGGTACAGTGATGTCCCTCCTCAAGGGCGAGCCACAGAGATGGGCTGTTTTAAAGTCGCCAAGCAGCAAGACCCCGCTCTGAAACACAGTCGAGGCTTTCCTTTCAGCGACTCGGGCAGACTTGTTACAAACGACCTCGCGCCGTAGCGACTGCGGACTCCGCTATTTGGGGCTACGCAAGCGCGCCGTCCAGTCGAGGAGTATGTCGCTTGATTTTGCACCGTCTCTCTTCTGACCTCGGACTGGAACGAGCATCCCTGCGCAGTCAGTTCCGGGTTGGGCTATCAGAGGTGCTCTGAAGACGAGCTAGCCCGCGTGGGGATCCCCAAGAACCTGCAAGGACATGATAGACCTCTCCAATTGCCATAGACCGGCGTCCAGGGAAAAGCAGGGGCTGAAATAGGGCGGGTGCTGTACCCTCACCGTTCGGGGGACCACCCGTTCCGTTTACATACATCGCCGGGACATCGACCTCCTCTCGGGAAGCCTCACCTGAGCGAATTTGCAACTCGGGGCCACCCGACCTTCGTTGAGCAGAGAGGAACGAGGAGAGAGTTCCAGGGAAAAACTCTGCCTCTATGGGTGCACCGCGGACATCTGTGGCTCCTTCGGGACCGTCTCCGGGGTAAGGGTTGCTATGCCCCAAAAGCCTCCCCGGGAGTCTGGATGTTCTCCTCACATCTTTTCTCTCCCTTTATCACTACAGGGCACCGCAGGAGACATCAATATTAACGCGAGCCTCTACTCTGGGGAATGCGATTGTGTTTATGATGCCGAGTTCGCAAGGCTCCCACAACCTACGGCTGCTACAGAAGGACAACCCCTCCCCTTCGCCTCGCTGACGGCTCCCTGCTCCCTAGGGCCCCGTATCGTGGAGAACCCGTTTATGACAGCCGTCACGCCTCCGGAATTCGAGACCATCCGGTTCTCCTCCATTACTACACCTTTGTTTCCCCTAGTCTTGGGCCTGCCTGGCTTCATACGCCACAATCCATCCATCGAGTGGGTTATGGAGAGATCTGGTTTCACTTCGGCCTAATGCAAGGTTTCCTGCCAGCCCACCCGGCCGCCCTCCTCTCGCTCTCGGAGGAACATCAGAATCCGTCCTCGTTCCCCCCCAGTACCATCAGTACCATTAGACGTATTCAGCAAAGGTGGGCTGACCGGTTGCCGCCTCACCGCCCCTACGGACTGCCCCCATGAGTTGCTCCAGGGGCTAAAATCCCGTACGGCCACGTCTACCCTGGCTGAGCGGGAGTCGCGCGCACTAAAGAAACATCGAGTCTTCCTGAAGAAAGGCTTCATTCGGCGTTCCACCTCACCCGCCGGAGCCGGCATGTTTTTTGTTCAAAACAAGGACCAGTCCCTAAGACCGATAATGCACTACCGGCAGCTCAATGCCATCACGGTTAGAACCGTTTTTACCCTTCCCCTTACTCACAGACCTACCCCAACGGCTGCATTATGCCCGTGTATTCTCCAAACTGGACCTCAGGGGGGCCTACAACTCGTCCGTGTCAGACAGGGGACGAGTGGAAACTGCTGTCCTGATCCAAGATGGGTCATTTTAGTATCTGGTGATGCCTTTCGATTGTGTAACGCCCCAGCCACTTTCAAGTGTTTTTTATTAATGACATTTTCCGTGGTTTTTGGACCGTTTGTTGTCGGTGTGTTACCTAGACGACATACTCGATACTCCGAGTCTCTGGGAACCAACACCGGGTGCTAGTACAAGGTGCTAGAACGCCTACGACCTCATGCCCTGTACGCCAAGGCCGAGGAAATGTCGTTCGAAAGACCAGCTCACGTTCATAGCTCGAGATCTCCACCAAAGGGATCACCATGGATCCCAAGAAGGTTGCAGCCATCACGACTGGCGTTCCCGCCGATAGGAAGGCTTGGTTGGTAGTGTACAAACGGTTTTTAGGCTTCGCGAAACGTCTACAGGAGGTTCATTAAAGGGGTTTTTGAAGTGGGCTCCCCCTCACTCAAATCACTAGCACCAATGTTGAAGTTCGCCTGCGGACACCTGCCGCCCAGCGGCTTTCGATTTTCTGAAGACAAGGTTCACCACGGTCCCATCCTCAGGCACCGGACTCCGAATTGGCATACGTCATGGAGGTCGATGCTCGGAATCTGCGATAGGACGCGGTCTTGTACCAAGATCTGGTAGACGAACGCTATGCACCCTGTATGTCTTTCCCGCAAACTCACCCCGGCCGAGGCGAACTACCGCGTGGGGGACCGTGTGAATTCTTCTTTCTTTGACCATGAAGACGCTATGGAGGAGTGTGGAGATACCTCCTGAAGGGTGCGAAACACGCCAATTGCTATTCCTCAACGCCCACAAGACACCTCCCCAGTCCTCCGCCTAGGCCAAACGATTTTGAATCCCCGGCAGGGGCCGTTGGGCGATGTTCTTCGCCGCTTGTGATTTCCACGGTTAACCTACACCCCGTGTTAGCAGAACAAAGGAAGGAGACGCCCTATCCGTTATGTCCAGGGGATACCCCTGCGTATCTCTCAGACCGGTACCCATTCTACTCGACACGCTTTTCTCCTCCGTGGGTTCTGATCTCTCGTGGATCGGCTGCGGTCCGTAAAGCAGTCACGAACTCGTCCCCCACGCCTTATTGCTGTACATTGCAAGATCGAGATGGATTGCTTATGGCCGGACTCCAAAATCTATGGTGGCCGGAGAAAGTCGCCCAGGAGTTATTGGCTCTTTCTTGTCATCGACCGGCCCCCTGCCGGCGCCATTTTGGGATCCAGCGTACCTTGTGGCTCCTGCGTCGCGCAGTTTCTGGTGGTAGTCATGAGATGACGGACTGTATATCATACGTATTGAGGCTAGGTCCGTTTGTTGTGCCGCTTCCAAAAACGCCACGGACTCGTCCTTTTGCTCCTCATTCCTCTTGGCAGGTTCTCTGGAGCGTGCATGTTGGGTCCCAACTGGCGATGCGATTGTGACTGAGTCCTGCCTCCCTTGGACTCTGGGGCACGGTGATCTTCCTCGGTCATAGACAGGTTCACAAAGATGGCCATCTGTGTGGCACTGCCCTTCTCTCCCGTTCAGCTATCAGAGGGAAGCCGCTAGGTTATTCATGAGGAGGTCGTCGATTGCACGGGAATCCCACGGTGGAACATCGTTACTGACAGGGGACATCAGTTAGAACCTCTGGCTTTTGGAAAGAGTTGCCGCCTGCTTTCGGGTTCTTTCCTCTCTTCCAAGCTCCGGGGGGGATACACACTCCCCAAGTCTAATGGGCAGTTGTGAGAGGATTGAACCATTGTCAGTTGGAGACAATATTTACGATGTTTCGTTTTCTGCACCCAGGACAACTGGTACACATTCTCTCCTGTTTTTTTTTTTTTTTTTGGCGGAGTTCGCGTGACAAGTACTCTCGGCATTCCGACACCACATACTCAACGTTGTTTTTCTACAATACTCAGGTTTCCCCCCTCCAGTTAATGACAGTTTCGTTCCCGCGACTACACACGGTCCACGCTTGTGACTGACCGCTTAAACACGCTCTGAACACAAAAGGACTTGGGTCGTCGCTCGTTGAAAGCCTATCTCCAAGCCCAGGAACTATGAGGCCCATCGCCGACCGCAGCGAGCTCGCTTTTTAACGATTCTACGGACTGGTGATCAGGTATATGGCTTTCACTTCCTCCTCGATCCGTCTGCGTTGCGTCGTTCTCGAAGGTTGGACAAGGCGGTGGTTCATGGCGGGCCCTATGTAATCGATCGCAATGGTTAACCAAGTGGCTGGGCCTGCTCCGCCTCTCCCCCTTCTTTCTCGGTGTTCACCCTGTTTTTCATGTTTCCTTCTTAGCCTATGTGACGGGGACCCGTTCACCGGGAACGGTTGCTACCACTACGCTCCTCATGTTATCTCTAGATGGGGTCGAGGAGTGCGAGGTGGAGTTCATTCTCGGTTCTAGGTTTCGGGGTCGGGGGTTATGACAGTATCTGGTTCGGTGGCGAGGTTTTGTGGGCTGGGCGTTGAGCTTACTGGGTGCCTGCCAGGGTGGGGTCAGTGCGCCGGCTCTTGTCGATAGTTTCCATTTCGCAGACATGATCAGCCGGTCATTATGCACCGTTCGGAGTCCGTGAGTGGGGTGGGTTGGGGGGGGGGGGTTATGTAGGTAAGCGTTCTGTGTTGCGTTCCTTCTCCCGGATGGATCGTCTGCCTACGACGTTACCTGTACGGATGCATCGCCGGGGGAGGGGAACAACTGATGGGGGGCTTAGGGTTACAGCCATGTGTATTCTGTTTGGGGCCGCAGCGTCCTGGTGCCGCGCGTGAGTGCGGCGAAGTGCGCACGTGCGAGTGGCGCGCTTCCCGTGCGCATGCGCGGAGCGCGAGCGAGAGGTCGCCGATCGCCAGAATTTTAGGAATCTTGATCGGAAGTGTGCCCCCGGCTGCCACGACCCCTCCCATGGGGGCGGTGCTGGGTTTGCACTGCCTAATAATAGCTGTGTCAGTGTCCTACATAGCCTTGCTGGAAGATTACAGCTGAGTGCTGTTGGTTTTTTTACTGCTAGAGTTGCTCCATTCTGTATGATTCTTCCCGTCTTGACCCTGCTTCGTCCTTGGACCAAGTTTGAGCTTCTGGAACCCCGACCGTTTTTTACTTGGTTTGTCGACAGTTCTCACCGTCTGCGCCTGCCTGCGACCCTTGGCTGTTTATAGGATTTCGCTACGTCTGCCGTCCTGCCTGATTTACGCTCGTCCACCGGTTTACGCAACGACCTCTGCATGCCTAGACCTACGCTGATTCTTCTGACCACTCTTCTCTCTTCCCCCATCAAGGGGGAGATCTATTGGGACGACGCTCACAACTTCTCTGGGGGGGTATGGGGAGTGCTTGCGTTAGGCTGGTAAACGGCCAGGGGAAGCGTAGGGACTTTGCCACCGATGTGCGGGAAAAAATCCACATGGGTCCCATCAATGGGTCCCTGGCCTATCTATCCGGTAGGGTGGGTCTTGGAGAAGACCCTTGGGTGTGGCATTAATAGACTCCTGCTCCTTGGCACCCCGCGTGCGCCATTTGCCGGGTTTTTTTTATCTGGTGGGAATTGTAACCATTATATTAATTACAAAAATGGTGTGTGTGGGGTTCTCGTAATCCATACCCCAGACCCCCATTCAGTATAGGAGTTGGCAGCCTGGGAAGGGATGACAGATACCACGGTTGTTAACCCCCCATCTAGGCCATACCAGACCCCCTCACGGCCATATAGTCTGCCATACGGCACCTGGGAAAAGGGAGGGGGATGATGAGTGAAACAGCTTCCAATCACTACCCCAGCAGACTGGCCAGGGAAAGTGTGGTGGGTGTGTGGGGGGGTGGTGGGGGGGGGGGGCAGGGACGACAAAGCACCACAAATATTTGTGTTAAAAAAAAATACTTATACAAAAATATTAAAAAAAACTGGGGACGTAGGAGCAGAGAGGTCACTTTATCATTCATCAAAGAGTGATTATTTCTTCACTTCCCCCTTTTTTTTGGCCAAGAATTTTTTTTGTCTTTTTTATTAACGATCAAAAACGTTCTCCTTAATGAGTGAAAGTTTTTAGGTCCCAAACTTCCAGCTGTTAAAATGCTCTCACTGAGAGACCCCCATTTAGTATAGAGGCCTGGCATGCCTGGAGGGAGCCACAGACCAAGTGTACACCCTCCAGGACATTTACCAGACCCCCTCAAGGGCATAGAGTTGCATAGCTGGAAAAGGGTGCGGGGAGTGGAGTGATGATTGACAACCAGCTCCACCAATACGTCCACAGATAGGACTGGCCAGGGAAAAACTGTTGTGGGTATGTTGTGGGGGGGGGGGGGGGGGGGGCTGGGGGGGGGGGGGGGGGGGGGGTATAGGAGATAGGGAGTAGGACACAAACCAACAGTATTTGTAAAAAACTCTTAAAATGAAATACCTAACAAAAGAAAAAAACTGGGGGAAGTGGAGAAGAGAGGTCACTTACATTTCAGTGACTTTTCTTCTTCACTTCCCCCTTTTTTTTTGGCCAAATTTTTTTTCGTCTTTTATAACGCGCGAGGATTCTTCTTTATGAGAGAAAAGATTTTATTCCAAACTTCCAGCTGTAAAATCCCTCTCACTGAGACAAACCTCATAAGGTGTGTAGTTTTATGAGCAGACCACTATAGTCCATTGAATGAACTACATATCCTAAGAATTATGTTCTGGATATGTACAGGGAGTCATTTTTGGGGATCAAAGGACTGGGTGAGCACACGGGCTGCGGTGGCTACGTCAGGAGCTCCATGGATACCGCACCGGGCAGCCACCACAGAACCGGATAAAGTTCATTATATTCATAAAAATGGTGTGGGGGTTCTCTTATCAATAACCAGACCCCCCATTCAGTACAGAGTCTGGCAGGTCTGGAAAGGGGGAGCCATAGACCAAGTGTAACCCCCCTCCAGGACATACCAGACCCCCTCAAGGCATAGAATCTGCCTGGAAAAGGGGGGTGATGATGAACCAGCTTCCAATCAATACCACAGCAGACTGGCCAGGGAAAGTGTGTGGGTGTGTGTGTGGGGGGGGGGGGGGGGGGGGGGGTAGGGACACAAACCAACAATATTTGTGTTAAAAAAATTAAATACTTAACAAAATATAAAAAACAACTGGGGGAAGTGGAGAAGAGAGGTCACTTATATTTCAGTGACTTATCTTCTTCACTTCCTCCTTTTTTTGGCCGATTTTATTTTTCACCTTTTCTTTAATAACGCTCGAGGAAAGATCTTCTCTCTTTGTGTCTTCCCTTCCCGCTCTCTTTTCCCCCCTCTGCTTTTCTCCTTCCTCTACCCCTTTTCTCTTTGTTCTTTCCCTTCCTTTCTGTTTCTGTCGGTTTAACTAGGTATGGCGCGAGTAGCGTTCTTTTTTTCTTTATTCTTCCGGTCTGCGTCTAGGCTGTCCCATAATTGTGGTGACTCACCGTAAAAGCTCTTGTGGTCCCTCTACACTCGCTCCATTGCTCCAAATATAAAGCTCTTATTCTGTTAGGTCTCGAACCTGTGACCAGCAGCAATCTGGAAATGAATGCGGCACTGATTGAGGAATCCCCGAAACTGGCGCCTGTCACCGCGGTACTTAGATGGAAGCGACGCACAGGTATCTGCGGCTGTGCTGCGGACGTCCAGGAGTTGCCTCTGAAGTTGTATGATTTCCCTCTGGACCATGCCCTGGAGCTAGGAAAGAACCATGCCCTGGAGCTAGAAGTCCTGCAATTCGGAAACCTGTTTTTTCAGGGCTGCCATTGCGGTCTGGGCGGCCATTGCGGGCTCCATAGTAGGGCTGATTATTCTGTAAGTGTCCTATCTGGCTCACCTGCATTGGAGGACACCAGGCTGGTGGAGTGGAGTCCGGTGGCAAGGGCCGCAGGAGGCATAGTAGTGAGATAACAGGCAGAGAGTCGAAGCGGGCAGCAAGCAAAGTAGTGAGGCAGTCCGGGTCGGCAGCGATAGACGTTCAGATGAATGGAGAAGGCAGAAAAATGGTCGGTAGGCGGTTCAGGGTCGGCAGTAGGAGCTCAGTAGTAGTAGTAGCAGAGAGGGTGCAGGAGATGCAGCTAGATCAGAGTTCAAAAGCACAATAATCAGCAAGGACCTGGTGCAGGGTGCTAAATATAAATAGGAATATTTATTTTATTAGAAATAAATATAAAGAAGAAGTAGCAGGTGCAGGGGATCAGGGCAATTAGCAAGGCAAGGGTTGAGCAAGGGAGATGAATGAGTTAGTACCAAGAAAAGTCCAGGAGGGCATACAGCCTAGTGGGCAAGGCTACTGTCCAGAATGCTGCTTGTCACAGGTTCGAGACCTAACATATTCCTTAGGGGTCTTCATGGGGGGGTCCCCACCCCACTGGCCTTTGAGGAAGTCCCCACCACAAAAAAAGCCTCTTGAAGGTGCTTGAAGTCCCCACCTTGAAAAGACTCTTGAAGGTGCTTAGGTCCTCTACTAAAGCTCATGAGGGGGTCCTCTCTTCTGCTAAGGCTAATTAAGGTTTAGACAGTGCAGAACAGCTTTACTAACCTAAGCACTCTATTACCAGGCATCTCTTCCATTGCCAGTCTATTCCCTGGCGACCACTAATTACCCTTACAGTGCTGCGTTCCAAAGCAGTGACATTATCCCCTTTAAGCACAGGGCCTATAGCCCTGCATTGTAGCCAAAGGACAAGGGAGGACATCAGAGAAGAGGGTTTCCACTGCTTTATCAGCAGTCTGCCGGTTGGAAGGTCAATGTAGTGCACTACATTCCTTCTGCCCGGCTCAACGCTGTGGGAACAGCCTATGTGGTAGGCTGGTAATATGGATCGGCTCCATCGGCATCCCCATCAAGGAATGCGATCAGGGGGTGCCAACGGGGCCAACAATGCTGTGGACACCCCCAAAGATACGGTACTGTAACTCTGGACAAGGGGGATCAGAGGGGGCAATCAAAATGACACAGGAGGATCAGAAGGGGTTACTAAAATGGTAATCCCCCCTCTGAGTCTCCTGTGACATGTTGATTGCCCCTTTGATCCCCCCTGTGTAATTTTATGAGATCCCACACCCTGATACTCCAGTGCCGTATTCTTCTTCATGGAAAAAGAAGACATCCCCTGGAAAAAGGACGTAGGGCATCTTTGGAAGCAAAAATAATATAAGACACTGTCTTATTCTTGGGGAAACATGGTAATCAATGTGCCATTAAAAACATGAATCCTTGCAGCAGGGTGGGGGAGTCACCACAATTTTTTCCTCCGTTCAGCTTTACAAATTCTATAACATAAAATGTAAGCTCTTATCACGTCCGGCATTCTTGCTGTAGTCCTGAGAGCGGATACTAGAGGACTGTACAGTTACCAGACAAGTTTTATGTTTCCTCAAATCCTTGTTAGCAGTGATAAGTGACACCCATTTTCTGAAACTTAATGAATCCCCCTCATGCTCCCCCCTCCCCACCCCTGGAGGTTTATTTCGGATGCAGGCCGGCTTCTCCCTTGAGACGGAAGGGCATCAGTTATTCCTAATGCGTTTCCTTTCCTCCAAAAGCAGACACTTACAGCTAAACTTATTAAAGTCACAGCACACTTGTGGATTTACAAGTCGTATCTCTTAATTATTAATTTATTCCGTTCCATGTTTCATGGAAAACCATCTTCATTTAGGTTCTGCTACAATGGCGATTCATACACATGCCAAACCCCTCTTTAAAGCTAGCTGCATGTGTCATCAAAAGTTTGCAGACAGTGTTAGGGCTTGTTTCCACTGGTGCGAAACGCATTGCATTTGTGTGTGTTTGGCACGCGCTTTGCGTGCGGATTGAGGCTTTGTTTCCATTAAAGCGGTCCCGTGCGGTTCTAACCGTTCTAACCGCGCAGCAGCCGTGTGGCTGAACGCATGCCTAAAGTTGTCGCGCGTTTTCACGCGTTTCCGCGACGCAATTTTTTTTTGTATTGCAGATGTGGATGCGGTTGGGGTGCGGATGCGTTTCAAAATGCAGCAGCTAGCGTTCAGAAACGTGCCCTAAACCGCATCCGCACCCGAACTCGCACAACCGCACAAGTGGAAACTATATTGAAGTTTCCAATGGATGCGGTTGTGTGTGGGGGCGGCCGCGCGGCTGCAACCGCACGGGAACGCTACAATGGAGACAAGCCCTGAGAAGCAAATTTTCTTAAAAACGCACCTCTAAATCCGCATCCGCATCCTATGCGGTTTGACCGCATCCAATGCTTTCCTATGGGTGCGGTTGTGCGCGATTTTGGGATGCGGATGGGGTTCGAAACACTGTAGAGTAGCGTTTACAACCACGCCCTAAACCGCATCCGCATCCAACCACATTCGTACTCGCACAACCGCACCAGTGGAAACTATATTGAGGTTTCCAATGGATGCGGTTGACTGCGGTTTTGGCAGCGCGGTTACAAACGCCTGCAACCGCACGAAAACGCACCAGTGGAAACAAGCCCTAAGAGACAATACTAAGGAAATTTTTAGGTTACATTTGCTGAAGATGTCATCCGCTTGACTGCCATTATGATCCAACACATCAGCATATAGAACCACAATTTGAATTTCAGAAGTTTCACTTGCTTCATGCTTGTCCAACATCTGTCGCTAAGAGTAATAAAATCAGTGATAGACAATAAAGTATCCTCAGAAGGTCCCATATATTTTCTCCATGAAGGTCTCCTGGTATGGCTTCCTGGCTAATTCATATCCCATGTATCAGCCTAGAACTGAGACCCCAGGTGCCCAACCTGCGGCCCTTTGGGTGTTCTTTAGCACGCCCCCTTGGGGCCCCTAACCTAACTGTTAATGCATAGGAACTGATCCCCCGCTGACAGGCGCTCGCCCAGGATCATCTTAGAGCGGGAAGAGGAAAGGTGAGCAGGTTCCTCTACTCTCCTCCTGTTCTCCTCTTGTGTTGGCAGGGGATCGTCAGACAAGTGAATGCCTATGCTCCCACTATTCCACCAATGAACGGGGGATGATTGTATAATATAAATTGCGGCACATAACCTCCGAATAGGGGCATATATCCTTTGAAAAAAAGTTTATCTGCCCCATAGATATCATCAAAGGCTTTGATGATATATATGACACAAAATGTGCATTACCATACTACAGTGTTACCCAATGGTATGACCTCATGCATACACAGCAGAAAAGACCACAAGATAATAGGCAAGGTTGCATCGGCATTTCACCTTGGCAAATGGTAAAAGAACAAAATAACAACCAGCAATTATTGAAGAGTTGTAAAACATAAATAATAGGAGGTAGAGTCTGGGACTGGCATGGTGGTGATGTTAGGAATGAGAAGATGGGTAGGCCAGACTGAAGAGCAGGTTTTCATGGATTTTTTTAAATTGTCAAAGGTAGGAGCAAGTCTAATGGGGCGAGGGAGAGATTTCCAGAGAGTAGGAGCGGCCCTAGAGAAGTCTTGAACCCGCGCATGTGATGATGTTATGAGTGGCGATGTCATTAGTAGGTCACTGGAGGAGCGGAGGGGGACAGTTAGGGGTGTATTTGTGTAC
>CM070035.1:12325879-12354386 GCA_036250615.1 Ptychadena robeensis | reverse complement strand
TTCTCCGAAACAGATTATGATTTTGCCTTATTCTGCGCTGTCAAAACAAAAGACCACCAGTAAATTCTTATTGTTCTTTGTTCTTGCCAGGTAATAAAGGACTTCACTTTAGCTCACATTTTCTCACCCCTCTTAGAATGGGGGGTGTGGGGGCTAGGGGGACTTTAAAGCCCTCCATACCCCTGTACAATCCTTTCCATACCAAATTCTCTGTCCAACACGTTGTTTCTTCGACCTGTATTCCATTCAGGGAGTCCACTATTACTACATGGGATGTTGGTTGTTGTTAGATCTACAGGTAATTGTTGGAATGTCTTAGGTATATGGGGGGGGCTTTAAGGGTCCCCAAAAGTTAGTATTAACAGACTCATTAGTATATATGGTATGGAACCCTATTGAGATCATTACATCTGTTATTGCTGGTTAACCAATGGTATACCTATGTAACATTTCTGATGTTAACGCAGGTGCTTCTGCGTTATTTTTAACGTCAACGCACGCTGTGCGTGCATTACCACCAACCCATGTGTAGACCATCCATTGGACGTATCAATTGATGCACCATACGTGCCCTGTTGTTTGACTGTACCTCAGGGTTTTTTAATGCATAGTGGAGGCCTTAGTTACCATGACTAAAGCCTGCCATAGACCTACCGTCGATCTATGGCAGACCTTTAGCAGACTGATTACAGCCGTGGTGACGTCCCACGATTGTGAGGCAGTCTGCTATAATGTCGGTACAGGATCCTTGTGTGTTTCCTCTGACCACCGGACTCCCGTCAGTACTAGTCCAATTAACTGGGAGGTGGGGAGGCGACTCCCCCTCCGAGTAAACGCCTGCAGCTGTTTTCTGCCTGTCGTCGGGCAGAAAAGAACCCCGGCATGGTCCGGATCCGGTGCGTTTTCGACCTGCCCCGGCTCTTTTTTCAACAGTAACTCGTCAAGGTGGGCTCCCACATAGTTGCGGCATGCCAACCTTGATGTGCTCGGCTTCGGGAGCGAGCCGCAGGTTGGTCTGCCCTACAACTCTATTGGGCCGGGCGAGTCGCCCGTCTTATGGGGGGCTTTAGACTGTGACATCTGACTGTGTTATGTTACGGATCTCTGACTATGGTAGTGGAGTATTAGATTGTGCGTGCTCCCCTGACAATCAGACGATTGCTGTTAGGCACTATATAAGCTGTGGTACTATATCAGCGCAATTATCAATACAAGATGCATATATTATTTATCATCCCCCAAAGAGTTAGACTTTAATTGTGTCCAATGTTAAGTCACTACGCTAGGGGGTGCCAGTTTTCTGAAACTCCAGGTGATCCCATACCTCTTCGATTAGAAATTACCGACCCCTCATATGACAGCTGAAGTGGTTGTTACAGGGGGGGGGGGGGCCGGGCAGCTCCATTGAGTCATGTCCCCATTGGTTCTTCTGGCTTTGTAGGGAATTCAAAAAGTACTGTTTACAAAACGTTCTTTAACCATTTCCTGTATATTTTAAGGGTTTCTTTCCATAAATAATTGAAACATGCTTGTCGTAAAGATTCTCATTCATGTCATCCTTCATTTCATCATTATATGGATATGGCACCACAGTTTCTAAGAAACTGTGACTTTCTGAGTTGACTACTAAACAGCTGTTGTGCTGTAAGCCCAAGACCATCCCCAATTGCTGCATTTGTCCACAAATCTTGTACTTAACATATGGGCCGCTAACTTCTCTTCTCGCTTTTGGCTGAGGATCTGAGGGTTGTGTTAGTGCTCTATCACATGGACAGTTACCAACATCTACTTGGTGCTAGGTGCTTTGGAAGCCTACTAAGATAAAAGTAAGATTGTGTATGAATATAGTTGAACATGATTGATGTGCCTGGAAAAGAGAAGTTACTATTTAGTGTACCTAGGTCAATTTCTATGTATACAACCTTCATGTCTGGCCATGGTGGATATCTCAAGCCCCCATAGTCACCACATATACAATTACCAGTGCCACTTCTGTACAACCCCCTTTTCTTCTACCAACAACCATGTAATAGGAGGATCCTTTCTACACCTTACAATCACTTAGTTTTCTATCAGGGTGGGTCACTATCTACATCGTTGTTGGTATGGTGCTCAGTGAAAGCGTTGTTTATGGAGGAATCTGAAGGTGTATGGTGGGGCGTCGTAAGGTCACCAATATCTCTCATTCATAGTATATAATTTTAATTAGTCCAATACACAGCTTATCTGATTGTTGGCGTACAACCGTATGCCCAGTTTAGTAAGTGTCCCACGACTTCAAGGCTCTTCAGGAAGCATGGACCCACCCCCCTATAAAGTAGAATAGTGTTGCCGCTAAAATTTCGAATGTGACGAAAAAAAAAGTTTTGCAAATATCGCCAATGCAAGACTTTGTGAATATCTTGAATATATCGGCAGATATTCTCAAGTCTCGAATATCCGTGGAAAGGCCATGTATTGCAACAACCTATATTCTCATTGCGGAAAATAAAAATGCATGTACCAAATAATTTCGAAGATTTTTTGCCAATAAATGGTTATACTGTGAATATTCAAATTTACACATATCGATTTCACTATATGACCTGCAAGGGTCAAGTATTATAGTGGGCCCAACCCAGAGATTAACGTGTGGCCCGGTTATGTTGTAAACCAGAATGGAGGTAAGGGGCAGTGGGGAATCCACAGATAGAAGGACGCGATATCTAGGAGACAGCGGGATCTTTTCCCCCCAACAGTCTCCCTCAACCCACACTGTCAACAAAGTTGTAACCACCTGTTACCACCAGATGGTGGACGGCAACTTGTCTGCCAAGTATATCTGGCACAAAACTTGACCTACGCCAGGCCAGATTTTTTGTGTATAGGTAATTTTTTATATTTTACTTTGATCTGATACATTTGTGTGATTAAATTAAATGTATATCCAGTTTAAGAACTCCTTTCCCTCCTTACCTCCATCTGGGTTAAACTAACTTCTGGGCACGTTAAATCCCCTGGGCTGGGTCCCGCCCTAATACTTGACCTCGTCAAGTCATATGTAGATTTTGTTAAATCCTTTTAAGTTTTGGGTAGTTTGTACCCCTTAACCTCTGGAACACTCAGAATCTTCGTTCTTCTGTACTGATTGTAATACAAATTATCGATTATTGCATACACTAAAGAGAACACAAGGCTATGGTTAAAAGCAGTAATGAAGGAAGATGAGTTGTGCAGGGAGTCCACAAACTAAACCTGTGTCTTTAGTCCATCAGTTGCCCTTTATTTTAAGGCCCCCATACCAGCTACCAATCTTTCCATAACAATTTTGTACAATCAAATTTATTCATACAAAACCATGAAATGTACAGTATATTTCTAATCCGTCCAATCACTATGTTTTCTATCGGGAGACCCGGCACTACAATAACAGTGATATATCACATCCCAATCCAGTGGTGTATTCTATCAGGGAGGACCCATCACTACAAATTAAAAGCAGTGATATTATACCTTTCCAATCACTATGTATTCTATCAGGGAGGACCCGGCAATACCATAGCAGTTGTATATACATTCTCCTATGTGTATTCTATCAGGGAGGCCCACTATACTACACAGTTGGTTGGTTAGATCTACTGGAGATTGTATGAATAGATTCTTAAGGTGTATGGTGGGGGCTTAAGCCAGCAATTCTCAAATCCTCTGGATACCAGACTGTGTGAGTGTTCCCCTTGATGGCTTGCCATTGGTTTCAAACATGTTACCAATTTGAATGTCGTATCTGCTGTTTATGTAACTAGACAAACTATTCGTTATATATCCATTTTTGTATTCTTGATATATATGAAAACAAAATATTATTTAATTCCCGTTTGCGTAGAGACATTTCACATTCTGCCCCCAAAACCAATCCACAATTTTCTCTGGGCAATAAGCTGTGGTTGGAATTGTTCAGTAGTTGACAGATGTCAATAAGTATGACAACAGTATACACGTAAGTGCTCCTAACAACAAACTGGCCACGCTTTATCTGCTGAATCTAAGTGAACATGTTGTGGAATGTATCCGTGAATCTATAATCTCATAAGAGGTAATTATACCCAGAAGAAATGCGTCTCACCCGTTCTCTCGCAGTGTAATGAACAATTTTTTGTAGAAGCGGTGATGAAATTCATTCTGTTTTATTATTGTGTCTGTGTCTCCCTATCTGGACAGAAATATACAAACATGGGTCTCTGGCCTCCGTTCAACAACCTGGGTTCAAAGTCTTTCCTTGGAAATAAGAGAAAATCTTAGCGGAAGTTGAGGCGCCATGCAAGCCATGTTCCAAAAAGCTGCATGTGATGCTTACAGACATCTCCCAATCAAGTGAGGAGATTACATGCTCTCTAACTTCCCCACTCCACACACATCTACGGGACAAGCTAGTGCGGACAATGTCCCTTCTACAAAAGGGGCCCATATTATTACTCATAGATATGCACTGGATCCATTTAATATGGCAATCTAAGGAAAACTGTAAAGTTGTAAGAAAGGCGACTTGGGGGTGTGAAACAGAGGAAAACAGACCAGCTCTCCTATCGGTATATCACGATAGCCTCCTCTTCTGTGGGGTTTTGCGGCGTCTGGCCCTCCTCCGGGCGTCTCTGGAACCAAGGGCGGAGGATACAGATGGAAGGCAGTCACTGTGCGGGCCACCAGGGGTACACTCGGGTGGACCCAAAGCATGGGGAGGACTGTGCGAGAACAGGTTGTTCTGAGCCACCTGCATTGGTTCGGTAGTTCCACTCCTCGCTAGGGCCGGGGTTTCAACGCTCCCCTCATCAGAAGAGCAGCCTCCCTGCAGCTTCTCTCGGAAACAGGTCACCTGACTTCCTGGTCTGCTCTCTTTTTATCTAGTTCTGCCTGGAGCTCCCCCTAGTGACAAGTCCCGCACTTCGGCATGCATTCACAGAAGGCATCCCCTACAGCTCCGTACACACTTGACCTCACCGTCCCCTGGTGACGGAGCAACAGGGGGCCCCCCCAAATAAACTTGTCCTGAGATAACGTGGAGGAGGCTGTCCCATATTGACCTCTGAGAACGTCTCTACTCGGACTACTTCCACTATGACATCTGAGCTTGCCGTACTGAGTTGATGCCCCCTTTCCTCCGTACCAAACAGTCATGCTCCCCACCCCCCCTCTGATTCCTGGGGTTCTCGGCCCTACATCCTATCTCCTGCCTCCCACTGGTTATGCCTTCACTTAACTCCTGCACCTCTTTCAATCTCCGCTTCAGTTCGGAGATCCAGTGTAAGGTTGTGTAACCGGGACTAAGGTTCCAGAGGCTCTAGGCTTAAATCCGGCGATGGCCACCCTAGTACACACAAACCTAGGACATGGAGTAGGAGGGTAGAAGGGCCAGTCAGTTGTGGAACCATGTGCGTTGATATCGCACACTAGCTTCGGCCACATATCGAGTCCATCTGCGTTTCTTCCACGCTCTAGGCCCCTTAACAGTTGCAACAAGTTGTCGGGTTTGAAACCTCTCACAGGCACCATTCCCCTGCACCATTCCCCTGCAATAAGCAACCCCTCCGGTTTACAGCAACCCCATTCCGCCCACATCCCTATGGCATTCCATCTTTGTATCAGCTACATACTCCCTTGGCCACAGTTCTGCTCTCGCACGGAGGCCGTAACCCCCATCCGTGACCAGCCTATAGAGGGGCATGAATTACAGGATTCCCATTCTGCGTCCCCCTGACTACACCCCCACCCCTCCTGCCCGTCTTTCCTCCCCCAGGGAATTATACTCTAACCAGGTGATGCCAACTATGGAAATGAGTGTAAATACATTAGTGGCGGAACAGGCTCACCCAGGGGTCTCCACGGGTCTGTCCTCTTGCCAGGACAACAGCTCATGGTACTCCTGATGTATTGTCACCTGGAAAGCCCGTTATCAAGAGAAAGGAACAGGCTTGTCATCAATTTCCCAGTAACAACCGGGCGAAATGGGGTGTGTCACAGCCCATGAGCCTTCTTATTCCTCCACCCTTGCTGTGCGCTCTTCTTTACCCAGGGCGGCTTTCTTTAGTTTAAGGCTCCTGCATCGTTCACTCAGACTAGGGACAGGACCTGGCAGTGCCCTTATTCTTCACAGCGTCCAGCAGTCCAGTCCGCCGCTTCTAGACCAGCGGTGCCCAACGGCTTCTCGTCTGGCCGGCGGTGGCACGCCGGTCTTAACTTGGTTCATTGCACCTCAGGGCGCTGACAGTTTCATCTCAGCCGCCGCACACTAAGCTCTGTTGTAAATCGAGCGCCGGCAGCCACGGCGGCCGAGCGCATGAGGGGGGACTTTCGTTGCCTCAACTTCACTTGTAACAGCAGGGCTTCACTTGTAACAGCTTTGGAATCTGGTCCTCAACTGCAGTCACTATGGTCACTGAATGAATGTGAGCAGTTCTATACTCGATCACGGTCATGCCGGTTCGCCTTCTGTGCCTCCCAGCTCGTTTTTTTCATTGGCGAGGATGCGGTCGGCCCTGCCACAACTGTTCCTTTAACCCCTTGTCCGACGGGCCCCCGATCCCTGGTTTCCTGTGGCCTCTTCCGGGAGCCGTGTGATCTCCTCCGCCCCAGGGTCACACAAGGCATCGCAACGTCGTGGATTGTCTCCCCTCGCTGACATGCGCTGATGAGTGAATCGGCGGCGCAGCCCCATGCAGGTCTCATGTGTCCCCAAGCACCCTCCGCATAGGTCCACATCTGTATCTATACAGGGTGGCTTCAAAAGCTTTCATTTTTTGGCCCTGAACATGGCTTCATGTGTTTACCCTCCAGCCTCCTTGCTGCTGGACTTGCTGACATTCCCTGGTTTCGACTCTTTAGGTCGTCCCCAGATTGTTCGCCCTACCGTCTTGGTCATGCTCCTTGGTGTACCTTGTTCCTGCGGTACCTCTTCTAACTGTTCCGCACTTTTGGGCTGTTCCTACAGTACTCCCCGTAACCCTTCACCCTTGGCTACAGGTGCTTCCAGGGAACCGCTACCTGGGAACTGTCTGCAGTCACAGCCCCATTACCCCTTACGGGTCCCCCGTGTTCTCTGATACCCCAAGTGTGGTCCTTTCTAGACTCGCGCGCCCCTGGATTTCCACCTGTGTCAACTGTGCAAGTTGTTCCAGTGTGGTCCACACCCTTGCATCATCTGGTGCCTCGCCATGCGCTTCGCGTCTGTCAGTCTTTTTCGTCTCGTTCCGTGTTCCCTTAGACTTCCTTAAATAGGGCAGGAGGGAGAAGCACCTGACGTTGTAGAACACCACCTAGTATTCCGCAGAGGGAGCTCTCCTGCTGGGACCATATTCCTCTGAATGTAGGGAAAGTCTTTTGGGCAGCTGGTACAGAAAGGACTGGACTATCGCTGTTATCCAGTGTCGGCCTTCGTCTGGTGTGATGAGAGGTGAGAGAGTGGTCCTCTCCTCTCCTCTCATCCACCCCTCACACAAAGTCTGCGCAGCTGTGTTATGCTGACACCACCATCCGTGTGTGAGGTAGGCAGGTGCATTTCCTATCAGCCACAGGGCACCTGTGGACGGGACAGATATACTAAAAAGATCACCCCTCCATCCCCATCGCGGTCTGCAGCCGAGTTCTGTGGAGTGTGACCTACCGGGTGGGTGGTAGGTCCTACTTTAAATACTATAGCGACACCCATCAAATTTTTTTGGGCTATAAGTGGCCTCACTAACATTTAAATTTTTTCTGGTTAGTGTCTATTTGAAGAAACACACATTTATTTCATATAAAATGTATATACAGTATATATAAATGGTTATATGGGAGTTACCATACTTCTACAGCTAAGGGAATACATAATATTTGCTGTGTTGCCCTTTTCCTTTTTTCTACATCTCAATGTATAAGAAAAATAGATTCCCTTTCACCAAGAAAGACCAACATCCCAAAATAACATAGAAGAATGATATCAACACGTGATGGCGATGAAACTGGCGAGCACCAGGAGACACAGAATTGTCTCTGATAAAAACAGAGGCTAGGGGACTTTAGCGGTCATACAACAAAGGTGGTACACAGATAAGGTAATAAATGGCATTATGTAGTCAAATTCCACTTTTTTCCACTTTTAGAAAGAATGAGGTTAGAGGGGATACAGAATCTAACTCTCCACCTACTTTTTGTTCCCGCAACACAGGCAGGGTCTAGGGACTTTTTCCACTTTGACCATACTATACCATTCCTGTAGGTTTCCCACCTAACAGTGTGGCTCTGGGTTCGGTCAGGGTTCCCGTTCTCCGATGTTACCTTTAGCTTGGGTCACGTGAACGATTTTATCCTTCTCCTTGTGAGTAACGGACAACATTACTCATGGTTGTTATGGTACTGTGGATGTTGTACCATCTGCTTTCTCATAATCTATTTTGATTGCCCCGTTGAGACCATTCTCTGCCTCATTATTGCACCCCCTGATGAAGAGACGAAACGTTACGTCGGGGTGCTCCCTGGCCATTAACATCATAGGCTCTGGGCAACCTCAGATGAGTGGCTGAGTTGGTCTTAGACGTGATCCCGGAATAGTGCATTGGTTTGTCGAGGTCACACCCAGCGCTGCATGTGATTTATGGACTGTGAATTCTGATACATAAAATGCCATTTTTTTAAACCTTATTACTTTGTACCACCTTTGTTCTATGATCCGCTAAAGTCCCCTAGCTCTGTTTTCTCAGAGGAAATCTGTGTCTGCCTGATGCTCGCCGGTTTATACCGCCCTGCATCCGTGTTGATACTCATTCTTCTACATCTCAATTGTAATTTATAGTAACAAAATATATTGCTCGGTCAGAATGTAACAACAGCAGCTACCTGACACAGAATTAAAGGTTTTGTAGGAAGCAAAACATCAGTTTTCTGTTAAGTGTGATTCCCTGAGTTTATAAGAAGTGGGGGTAAACAGCTTTGACATTATTTTCACAATGCTAAAATGTTGAAGACAAATCACATCCACTACTATAGCCATAAATGTATCATGCCAATCTAAGCCCCTCTCTGGAGACCCGATGCCCACAAGGTGCCATGTCCACAAAGTGTTTTCTCCATTGCCTTGCTCTGTATCCTGCTGGGCTCAGCACTTGCTCATCTGGTCCCTGTTGCCATTGCCTTTATATACACTGCCCATAGTTTCTGCTCGTTCCCTGACACAGCTTCTTTTGCCTCTGTCATCTATGTACCATATTACCAGTGCCCACTCTGGGCCTATCTAGAACCTGCTTGCATCAGGCGTCTGCTTCTGTGGACATACATCTGCTCTGTCCTTTTCCTGTCTCTGTGACCACATGTGCTCACCTCCCTCTCTGGTCACCTTGACTGTGTGAGAGGGTCATCCACGATCCACCAGAGGGAGTTCTAGGCTTGAGGCATACAAGCAAGGGCTGGTGTGTGTTGTACCTGGGGCAGGAGAAAGTGGGGTGGCCCCTTCCCTGGAGCTGAGGGGTTGGTCAGTGCAGGATTGCAGGAGAGTCCCAGGTTTACTTCAAAAGACTGTTGGCTGTAAATACCGTCAGGTTGGTTTCTGGACTATTCCAGCATTCTGGGTTGCCGTTGCTGTGCTGCAGTGTGTTGTGAACTATTACAGACTGTGTCTTTATTGCTTCCTATGTTCAACTACCCCAGGCCTGCCCGTTTACACATATGGCCCAAATGAAAGTGACCACCCTGATGTTTGACATCGCTTGAACTCTGCCTGCCTTGCACTTCGGATTGTCACAAACCATATGTCCTGCCTTATCCACCCATAAAGCCTATTAAAAGCAGCTGTAGTGATTGTGTGCTCATGTACATTAAGGGAAATTTTAAACCCCATATATATAGTCAATGAGGATGCCAAAGGTTCTTTAGCATGCAAATGCTACAAATTGTATGCAAATAGAAGTGAACCAAACAGAAGAACCTGATAGACTCATACCAGCTAAATGTGCCATACTGATAGACTCTAACCCAAAAGCTGTTGTAATTAACATCAAAAGTGCTTCAAACAAAGTATTAGTGTAAGGTGTGTGCTACTCTTAGCAACCACATTATTTTTTTTTATATATTATTTCCCATCCACCTACCTAAAGATTTCAGTTTGTTTGTCAGGTGACTGGTGCAGGTTATAAGGTCACATTACAGGGGAAAAAGTTCTGAAATGAGTATCTTTGTCTCATTTTTGTACAGCACAAGAACTTGACATTTTAGACTTTTGTATATCCACTGTATATACATAGCAAATGGTTGAGGCTGCAGGACCCTTCTGTATTTCTGCCGGTGTAATAACAGAAAGAAACAAACCCACCAACAAAAATACAGCGTTTACATTTCAAAACAATAACTATAAAAGAGCTAAGACAACTTACAAGCAATATGGAAACATCGGGGGAATGTACTTCGATGAAACATATTAAGTATAACTCGCATATGTGCATGTTATATAAGATGTGCCCACTCAAATCCAAATAAACACAACAGAAGTAGATTTACAGATACAATAATGGCGAGCCTCGAAAGCACATTAGCCAACTCAAAGGTTGAAACACAATGTGGGAATCAGCAAGAGAAGTATTTCACTGTGTTTCCACATAAGAGACTTATGAACTGAACCAATTGTCCAAGGAGAGCTCGGCGGCCATTACCTGACCCTGGATGCTGCGCCAACCTTTATAATGAAACAGAGAGGCAGCGGCAGGAAAAGAAAGAGTAGCTTTTGTTTACACAGTTAAGTGACTTTAAATGTAGGTTTGTAATACCGCGAAGGTTATAAAGGGAAGAATGTCTGTTGTTATGATTCATGGCAATATCATATTAACGTTCGGAATTACACATACAAGGAGATTACTTGGGTTTATCTGCCAAAGCACATGACATGTTGAAGTGAAATCCCCTCTAGGGAGATTCCCCCTCACTATTTGTCCCAATTATTCTTATTGCGACGGAGGAAAAGTTGTTCATCCATACAGAATAAAGGAAGATTTTCCAATGGATGGCAACTGTGTCATGGCAGCCTACACAACGTATACAATAATTGATAATGTGAATCAATAAATAAAAGGGTCTTCTGGATCTATGTTAGATCGATGTGTATACACCAAACACTGATTGATGTCGTCATTGTTAAAGGAAAAATAAAGATTTTATAATTAGTCACCAGTGATTCAAGCTAGCCATCGATATTGGGGTGAGTGTAACGGGTCAGGGTCGGGGACAAGGTGTATGTGGACCGTCTGCCTCTTTAGAGTGGGTGGCCACTCTTCTACAAAAGTTTTTGGAATCTTCCATAGACTCCTTGTGACCTGTTCATCCCTCCCCGTGTGTTGCAAACTAGTTAGGCCATATGTCAACGCAGATTCCCTACGCCGATTGTAACGTCCAGCGCAGGAATCAAGGCGTGCGCGAGGCACAATGCCGGGCAGATTCCTGCTTGCTTGTAGGCAGTTTGCCCACGGTTTTAGGGTTCTCACTCCCACCACATTCGTGCGGAATGTGGCCCTATGTGATGCAGTCAGTTGTAACATGTCTCTTTTCCTCGCGTCTTGTAGACACCTACATTGACCTCTCCTGGTGGCTTGGCATTGTGCGGTGCTGCTTGTGAGATGTGTCGAGTGAGTCTAGAACACACAGGTGAGCCAATTGGCCACGATTCGCTCCCTGTTTGTTCTCATGACTCTTGCATACACACTCGATCGGCCGCCAGCCCCAATCTGAATCGCCGTCATTGCCGTTTTTGATTCATTTGGTCGATCCCTCAAACGAGATGAATGGACACGTCCCCATCTCATTTTTCTTTGTGCATGATCGCTCCTGATGTGCCTGAAAAGTTGCTAGATTAGATCATGGGAGATATGTTGGGGACAAAGCCTTAACTCTCTATAGAGTAGGAGGTATGTAACAGTTCTTTAGGCACCCAGGATGGGTAGTGCACAGTTCCCTTTAGCACTAGGAGGTAGTGCACAGTTCCCTTTTAGCATCCAGGGAGGTAGTGCACAGTTTCCTTGAGCACCCAGGATGTAGTGCAACATGCCTTTAGCACCCAGGAGGTAGTGCACAGTTTCCTGTTAGCACCCAGGAGTAGGTTGACACATAGTGTCTTTATGTAGCCCTGCCAGGGACAGGAGTTCAGGAGTTCAGGACGGTTAATGTTTTAGCGGGAGAGTTGGGGTAGCAGACAGGTGCAGCTGCAGTTATCTTTGTCAGTATAGGCTTGGCTCTTTCTGCCAAAGGTCTGTGTATGTGATCCATTTTGTGCTCTCTGTCGGGGTCTGCGTTGGCTAAAGAGGAATTGCGCCTTTTTCTAGAGAATGGATGGAGAGAAGAAGTTTATTTAAGTGCCAGAGGACAGGATGTAGAGTCAGTTCTCCCCTGGTGTTCCCCGCTTGGGAACCCTGGGATGTGTTCCAGTGTGTAAGGTCAGGGGCTTGAGTGCCCGTGATCTGTTGGAAGAAGAAGTTTGATGGGTGAGTGCCTAGCTGGGGACAGAAGATTGCGGATTCTGAGCCGGGGGCGTCCGTTAGAAGGGAGAGCCGTCAACTTGTCTGCGGAAGGGTGAAAGGTCTCCACAGCAGCAGCAGTTTGACGACAATGCTCCAGGAGCTAAAGGGGGAACTCTGTCCAGTAGTTGAAGAAAGACGGATCAGATGGCATGAGGCTGTTTTAACGAGTTTTTTTTTTCCCATGGGAGGGGATTTGTCATAGGACTGTGCTGTGCTAGCTAAGAGACTGTTGTTGGTTTGTAAGAAGAAGCTGCCCTAGGGGAGCTAGGCCTGAGTTGTGTGTTATTGTGCTTTATTGAGAGGAAGAAGCTGCCAAGAGAGGATAGATAGGACATCATTCACCAGAAACAGCCTTGTCCCCAGCCCTCCTTCCACTTGACTGCATGAGAACAATAATAAACTTTTCTTCATTTCAAGTAAGTACCCTCTGGTCATTTGCTGCGACCCGGTATCCCACACTACACAGCAGCAAGTCTCGGGTGTCAGTGCTACATTTAGGTATGTGAGTCTAAATTGTCCACAACATGTAGTGTGTTGAGTTGTCAGTCTTCAAGTGGAAAGTCACTAGGAACGTGTATGAGGGGTCCATCAAAGGAGGCGTTTGTGACGTTTCCAGCCAGAGACTCAGGAGCCGATACCAGTTAGTAGTGTTTGGTTTTTACCACTATGCACAGACTTTATCAATACGCAACGACCAATGCATACCATTGAGCTTCAATAGACTCAAGCTTTGTCTATGGATGCGTTCAATGCACCCATTACGTGCATTGGATTAACATTGCGTTAATGTCACGCGTTACCCTGCATTTATTAACGCAGATGCAAGCAGAAGATCTTCACCAAAGAATGTGTAGACACATCCATTGATCTTTCAGGGTTTTAATTTTAACACATAGTGGAGCTAACAGGGACCCCCATTACACGGTTCCGTTTCCCATCGGATCCGGGATAGGGTACGATCGATTCCGGGCGCTGTGCACGCGAAGGATGTCCCGTGAATCGCTTCCCTCGACCCCGCGGTAGCAAGAAACAAGGGGAAGGGAAACCCAACCCTACAAGCTCTTTGTTGCCCAATCTTCCCTTCCATGACGCGAGTTTCCCCCCCCCCCCCCCTTTCGGACATTCGTCCTCCTAGGTACCCCCTCTATTCTTCGGATAAGTTATCGATCACGTCCGATCGTTCGGGGCCGGGCCCAGAATCGGATCGGACAGAGAGACCAACATGTGGTCTTTCTCGATCCCGATGCAGCACATATATAGGGGGGAGTTGCCATTTTGGGCAAAGATAAGCGATCGGACACGGAATCGTCCAGGAATCCGTGGGACAGGTGGTATTAGCGTATCGGACAGCCAGAATTAATGGTTCGATCGATTTCGGACACACCCGATTCCGCTGAGATCGCCGGAATATCGACCTCTCGGTTTTGGATCGCGTGATCAATCGGCCATGGAATCTGCACATTATGCACTTAGCTTAAGCACTTCAGTAAGGGATTATCCAACACCTTTCAACTCCTCTCTCCCCGGGCAGTTTCTGGTAGGCAATTGATAGGCGGGCCTGCTGGGTAGAGGCCCCCAGCATAACATCATGTGGGGACAACAAGCCTTACTCTATATAGAGAGGATGGTAGCCTAGTACACAGTTCCTTTAGCCACCATGGAGTACTTGGTGCTGCACAGTTCCTTTAGCATCTCGGAGGTAGTGCACATTCCCTTAGCACTTCATGGAGGTAGTGCATACCAGTTCCCTTTAGCCACTCATGGGATTCTTGGTAGTGCAAGCTTTCCCTTTAGCACTCAGGAGGTAGGCACAGTTCCCTTTTAGCACCCAGGAGGTAAGTAACATTGCCTTTAGGTATGTGAGGCTAATGTCCACAAAGATGTTTGTTTGAGTCCAGTCTTCAAGGGAGTAATTAGGAAAGGTTTTGTACAAATAACAGCGTTAATAGTTTTACCTCCTGGCAGTTACCCCACAGTCCTCTCACTACCCATCTAATAATAAGGCAAGTCCTCAGGGCTTGGGAAAAAGCCTCTTAATTATTTGGGATAGGGGCATACTCACCTATACTCACAATGTTATAGTTAATTGTCTAAGTTGATGACATTTCAAAATGGAACAATAATACGAGTGCCTCACCCATGTTATATAATTGGAAAAGGAATAGAGGATTACGAGGTAGGTAATGTGCCTCGGAGAGGGCAATTCAACTTAACCTGGGGCTGTTAATTGCACACTAGCGAGAAATCTGCTTCTACAAAGGTCTTCAGTGTAATAAGAGGGGAGCAGATCCTCCAGATAACTCCTTGAGTAACAAGCTAAAATGCTCACTTTTCATTTTGAACTCACCATTCTAATCTGTCAAGGATAAGGAGAATTTTCCTAACTTAATTACGCTTACTCTTCTTTAATTTTGTAACTTCAACAAAAAAATTGTGACACTTCTCAGCTGAAGTATTTAAGTTCCTCTCTCCTATTCATAGTGTTAGCTTCATTAACATGTAGGATGACTTAGAAACACTTGTCATTTTTGTAAAAGACCAACGCTCCTCACAAGGTTAATTGCTTGAAAGTTCCAGTTTTCTAGTTCTGGAAAAATAACTCTTTTTGAGATAAAGTTGTGATGAAGCTTTTCATTTTCTAGTTTTGATTCTATTTATTTCTTTCATAAAGGAGGACTCTAGATTTCATGTGGCAGCCATATTACTGGTAAATGAGTCTATCTTCTACAGCCCAGGTGCCCAACCCACGGCCCGGGGGCCTCATGCTGCCCTTTGGGTGTTCTTTGGCGGGGGTCCTCCCCCAAAAGCTTACTGTTATTGCATAGGCCATAGATCCCCCGCTGACAGGTCATCGTCCGGGAACTTCTTAGAGTGGGAAGAGGAGGAGAGGCGATAAACATACATGATAGGCATACATAAAAGCCAATCAGCGACCCAGATGGCTCCTGATCAAGTACCTCACCTCTCCTGTTCTCTTCTAGTGTTGGTGGGGCATCAGCAGACTGGTGAGTGCCTATTCTCCCTCTATTTCACAAATGAAGGGGGGTGATTGTTAATATATATTGCGACACATAACCTGAGAATAGGGGCATATAATCTTTATAAGCAGTATAGGTTGAAAATGTTTTGTGCGGCCCTTTAGTGATGTGTGGCCCTCCATATTAACTGAGTTGGCCACCACTGTTCTACAGTGATGCATCTGCAGCCCTATTATGGCCAATATCATGGCAATTAGTATGACAGTGGTCACATTCCCCCATGCTTCTGCCACAGTTAACCAATCACTGACTCTTCTTGAACATTGATCTCTTAAAATAACATTGCCACTATCTCATTCAGAGCAAAGTGACAGTGCCATCTTTTAATAGAGATGCTCAAATAGTTTTTGAGAGTTCGACTTTGTGATTTAGTTGCCCCTGAGCATGGTTTTATCACCAAACTTGCTGGAGATGTAGTAAAGGGTTGATGCTATACTAAAAAAATTAAAGCATTGCTTTATCACATATAGTTTTTGCATAAATTAAGTTCAAAGTCAAGTCACAATTTCTCAATTTAGAGTTCGACTTTGAACTTAAACTACACTGCTCATAAAAATAAACGGAACAAAAAAAAAAGCCCCCCCATACTCCTGCAAATTCCTCCATACAACTTTCATGAGACCTACCAACAACTATGTAGTATAGTGACCTCCTTGATAGAATACACAGTGATTGGAAGGTGTAGAAAGGTCCTCCTATTACATGGTTTTGGTAGAAGAAAAGTTGGTTGTACAGAAGTTGCATGGTAATTGTATGTGGTGTATGGGGGGCTTAAGACATCCTGGATCTGAATGAATTAAATATTCTTATTACATAAATAAATATTCGCCCTAACGCCAGTTTTTAAAGTTGCTGAAACCACTAAAGAATTGCAGGCGTTTAATGGCACAAGAAGGCGATTGCAACAAAAATATTTTCTTTTATAAAAAGCAGTCTTTATTAAAATCTAGGACCTATCACATCTACACAAATAAATATACAATAATTCATCGCTGTTATCGACACAATGTTTCAACATGATACAATGTTTTGTTGATACAAGCTCACAATTTACCATACATGATTATCAGCCTAAACCGTAAGCGTGGATGCGTTCCTAAGCCAATTTTGTTACTAGTATGGCATCAGGACTCCGACGCGCTCTTCGTCCTACAAAAGAGGAATCATCAGGGACAGCGTGTCCAACAGAAACTAAATATGTTTTTTTTATCCATATTAGTACGCTCATTACTCAACAACCTATTTGTACAGATGTTCTGCCCCAAAAAAAAATGGCCACTAGTTATCAATCATCTTAAGAAATCATAAAATGCTTCCATTGTAATGTTGTATATAATAAAATCATTAGAAAGATATATATATTTTTACATTATCATTAAACATACAATCATTAATATAACATGATTATATATATGTATGTCTATCGCCTTAATGGTTGCCCTTTAAAACTTAACATAAAATCATCTTCAAATAGCCTAGGCTTCAGATTATAGCTTACATTTTTCTATTGCTATTCACTTAAATGTGTTTTTAAAACAGTGTCAGTTTGTTACTCACAGTTAAAGATTACTTTTGCGCTCGACCGAAGACGGTAGGCCAATGGCAGCGAGAGCGGAGCGGTTTCACAGGGGACCGGGATGCCGCCCCGCCAAGAACGAATCTCCACCCGCCACCTACCAAACCTAACCAAAGAGTGGCTGAGCGAGATGATATCTTTGCGGCGTATTCCGATATTAATTGAAGAGGGAAGGACCCAGAAGCCGACTCTCCGACGCCGACTGTCAAAGTAGAGAGCAGCCAGATATAACCAACGGCTCGGCGTGGGAGCATACCTTCTCCCTTCCCCTCCCTCCGTACGCCTATGTGGCTTCCAATAAATTGGGAGTCTTACCTAAGGCCGCGCGTGGGGGGCTGTGAGCGCTGATGAACAACTCTCCAGGGTCAGAATTGAAGCTTTTTTATTCCCTGCGCGCTTGCGGATGGAAAACCACTCGACCGTCTGTGAGCGAGTGATGAGGGTCCAACAAATAAACAAAATGATCTCCTCGGTCAGCGGATGCCCTGCCTATCTACATGCCTGTTCGCCGCGGCCCCCCCTCCTATCAATGGATCCCGACATTGTTAGACCACAACGCCAACAGACACTGTCACCGGTCACGTCCCCAGGAGGCGGCCGACCGAGCCCTCGACATGACTGACAGTATGTTGATCTCTATGCGGCCCCCCACCTACCTCTTAGCATACATGCAGGGATGCTCCGTTATACCCGGAGGGGGGTGTGCAGTGATGCCGTGAAAGCCCTGATCCATGGCGGGACATAGCTACCAGCCAGCCTGCGCGTGCCAGACCCCACCTGCTGTGCGTGACCCCAGATCCATATGCCGCCCAACCCAGAAGCCGGCGGGGGGGAGGACTTGCACTCAGCCTAACTCCTGCAGCTAGCAGTCGCGGAAGTGGAACAGAGCGATGCCCTGACATATTTCCCCAGGAGTTAGATGTCATCCTCCAGGGATCTAGTGAGAGTATGCTGAAAACTCCGGGATCTGGCTTAGCACCCCCCGGGCCATATAGCCCAATGAAAAAGAGGAGCGGACCTGGCAGTGCCAAGCCCAACTGCCCCCTAGGTCCCCAAGGTGGTCCTGCCAGTCCACTATTTGGGCCCCAATTGTAGGTGGAGCCCCGAGGCGGGACCAGGTTCCATAGAGGACAGGGAAGACGCCACCCACTCCGGGGAGAGCGAGTATGCTCTATATCGGGGTCACCTCCAGCCACCAGGCTCCTGTACTTCTCGCCTGTCCTTACCACTGTACCTCCAGTAATCGCATCGTCCCTGAAGTTTCTGATATAATGACCTAAATCTAAATTATAAATTATAAAAACATACATGCGTCAGATATTATAAGACAAAGTATTGCAAGTCACTCATTGATGCTCAGTTAGTGCCTAATGTAACTTAATGTAGGGGTGTTTTTTTGAAAACTAGTAATTTTATTGTTTTATCAGGCGGCTAGGGTGAGGATCTAGCGACTTCTTGGTCAAGCTAAGAAAGGCTTACTAAGGATAAGCGCTCATTGAGGCCAGGAGAGGTTTTGTGGTGTTAGATTAAAAATTCCAGCGTTTTCTAGTCTAATAAGCTTTTTGTCTCTACATCTCCTCGAGGTGAAGGGGGTAATGTGGGCAAGAATAAAAAAACGACCATTACCTGCAAAATTGTAAAGCTATGATGTAGTCCCACAGTCGAGGAATTGGAAGGTAAGATTGCCCCTTGCGTAATTCTCTAATGCTGTTCCACTAATACGAGCTACGGACAATTCCCCGCTTGGTTTTGCCCAATGTAGAAACGACCCGCAGTGGCACACCATAAGCGTATAGAACCACTGCGCGTCGTTCTACAATTTAGGGCATATATTTTAGTTTTTCAAGTGTGCTACATTGGGTAGTGGGACCATTGTACCCTCTCCAATCCATTCACATTGGCCAAGAGCCACATTCCATAGTCCCCACCGATCAGGGTTACACTCTTGCCGTGTGTGCGTGACTCTGCGACCCAAATAAGTCCTTCAGCAGATGGACCTTCTAAAGGCTATTACTGGGCTCTTCTGTATAAATTTTCATACTATGTCGTCTGTTTTATATCAAAGACATGCATCAAAGAGCATTCAAACGACATTAACTTATTTAGACCCGGAAAACTTTTATTAAAAGTACTTGTTTTTTTTTTTGAAAACACAAGATCCTCCAAAGGTAAAAAAAAAACAAAGAACCTTGGAAAAATGAAAAACCTTCTCAAAATCGGAACTTAAAGCCATAAAGACCTAGCTGGAATTGTTGAACGAACAGGTGATGTTGTTTTTACTTCACGAACATTAAGATGAAGATCTGGTGGAGCTCTAGATGCTCAATGCCGAAATAGACCTTAGCTGCCAACATAGTAAGGAATGAAATCCAAATCTAGAATTTTTTCCCCCCTTGGATTTGAACTCTCCTATTTTTTCGATCTGTTGCCTGCAATCAAGTGACTAGCGATACTACAATCTCTCCATGTTAATTATGATCCGTCAGTGTGAGCATATAATTTAGCCCCGCTCCTCCCAACAAACAACAAGCATTACAAACTTTAAGACATGACCCCCCCAATCAAATTGTCATAAAATCGGCTGACAATGAGGAGGATAAGGAAGGAAATATGTCCTGATGGACCGTCGACAGATGCCGATATGCAAAAAGGTGTTTGAAATCTTGAGAACGAGATTGGTATTGCCCCGATACCATATCTCTGCAGACTCATACAAATCTACCCTTGTGACTCGCCTAATCCAACGCTGCTGCCTTATCCCTAGGGCTCATTGACAGGGACATGTGCGACTTTCATGACAGTAGCTACACCTATAACCCTCGTTTCCCCCCCCTATGCCCCCCTCCCATAAGACACACAAGTCGATAGCTTGGATTTCCTCCCATGGAGCCAGACCAATTGCTGTCTGGTTGCAAAGCGGGCACTACAGTCCGCAGTGAAGATGTTGTGAGGACATTTTTGTTTGCAGTACTCATGTTAAGTCGGGTGTGTATCAAGACAATGCCTTTCTTTTATTACAGGATACACCTGAACTTACTTAGCACGATTAGAAGGTATGACCTTATACCCGGAGCGGCCTTGGCCCATCTTGGCAGGCCGCCCCGACTAAGAACCGTGCGTAAGCTTTTTGTCGAGTACGACATGGCCAAACATACCCATCTGCCCCCTTGTAGATGCGGAGCTGTGGGAACGGCCCTAGCTGTTTACCGAGGGCATCCTCACCCTGTTCACAGATTCCCTCCTGTCTTCAGATAATCCGTTTGAAGCACCTCTTTTGTTTGTTTTGACGACACAATACAATAATTCAGTGTACCCGCGATGAAAACCTAACACTACCATGTGCCCATGCAGTGGCTGCGGCTTGCAGCATGCCCACGCACCTGTTGTGCCGCTACCACGTATGCCCAACCTGATACCTGGTGGCAGTATGTGCCCGGAGCGGGGAAACAAGTGAGGATAGGGACCCCGACATCGCTCGAACGGCTTTCGTAGCCTCACGCTGTACTTTAATCCTTGAAAGAGCGTATAATTGACGATATTCTATATTATTTAGACATGTGCCCGGACACATAAGCTAACGTTTACCACAAGCCATTCATAGACCAACTACAAACTAACCCAAATCGGATTTAAGTTGCCTTTACACTGGCCCAGTTCCAGAGAAGGGAAATTGTCACACCGTTTGGGCCAAGCATGGAGCTATCACGTCAACGCGATCAAGACAAAGATAGAATTCTACCCTCCATATATCGAAAAATAACCATGAATGGCACAATACCAGTCTTACCATTAGTACTCCAGGCTCCTCCCACATGGTTCTCTAGTGTCTTCTAATACCCTATAGTCAGTACCTCAGATTGTGACGGCAGGAAATTGTTCCTCCCACCAGCAGTTTTGAAGGTTACAAGCCCAAAAATCTTCAATAATCGGTGCTTAGAATATCGAGGCGCTTCGGATATAGTGAAAATGACTGTTTTAAAATGCGGCCTACAAACTGAGCAAGGCACTTGAAGTAGGTCGTACTGACCCTTTATACTAACCAAGATTACACAAAACACGTTTATCCGGAGTGCCACCATCAAATACTCTAGAGGTCATAGTGTACATACATGCCTGAACAAATAGATCAATGTAATGAAGATCCTTAACAATGATTTTTGGCACCCCTTATAAAGAACAGACGACGATAGCTAGGAAAAAATTTTTACTGTAATATGACCCCCACAGCTTATTACCTTTAGAAGAAAGTCCCAATCTCTGTAAGGATTATGATGTCCAGATGTCTACCCACACAGCCAATAGAGTCAAGTAGCCCTGATCGGCTGGGACTCATTGCTCGAAATGTGGCCTCGCTGTACAGACAATGTCGAATGGAGCCATTGACCCGAGAGTCGGATCTGGGCGTGCGCGAGTCAATGGTACCACTACCCAATGTACACACTTAGAAACTAAACAATATAGCCCTAAGATTGTACTAGAATCGCACCACCGCAGTGTTTACCTTATGCCGTGACTGCCACTGCTGGCGTAGAATCTACATGGCAAAACCAAGCCGGAATTCCGTACTCGTAGTATGGTGAACACATTAAGAGCAATATACGTGCAAGCGGCAATCTTACCCTTCGCAATTTCCTGAACGGACTATGACCTGACGCCGACTACTATCATAGCTCACAATTTGCCACAGTGCCTCATCTCGCGTTTCGTTTATGTCTTGCCCACGATCCGCCCCTCACTACTCGAGGAGGAAGTTGTACGAGACAATAAACTTTATTAATTATAAGCACCAGCTAAAGGAAACAACGCTGGAACATTTTAATCTAACAAGGCCACAATAACGCTCTCGGCCTCAATGCAGGCCTTAATCCTTTAAGCCTTTCATTAGATTAGCATGCCAGCAAAGAAGTTCCTCAGAATCTCACCACCCCTCGAATAATAACAATAAATAATTACAGTTTTTCAACCCCTAACATTAGTAATTTATTTACACCTAACATGACAGCAAATGACGTGCACTCTGCCAAATACTGTTGATACTTTATAATTATTCTGACCCAGGTATTGTTTTATCCATTTATAATTAGGCGTCATTATATCAGAACTTCAGGACGATGCGGACTGAGGATCAGATAGTATATTGGGAAAGCTGAGCAAGAAGTAAGGCAGCCATCCCCGCTGGCTGGAGGTGACGCCCCGATATTAGAGACATACTCCTCTCCCTGGAGCGAAGCTGGGTTGTGCGCCCCAAGGCATCTTAATTCCCTGACTCATCTAGGGGCAACCTGGTTTCCCCTCTCGGGCGTTCCAACCTACAATTGGAAGGGCCCAAATATGGCCCGAACCAGCACCTATCACCCTTTGCGCGGGGACCTAGCGCCAGTCTTGCTTGGCCTACTGCCGTGCGTCCCTACTCTTTTCAGGGGCTCGATATGCCCCGGGCGAAAGGGCCTAAGGACCCCAGAGTTACCCGGATGTTCAGGCATACCTCAACTACGATCCTGGCCAGTGGATGACATCTTATCTACCGTGCGAGAAATAGGTCAGAGGCATCGCCGCGCAATTCCAACTTCCCGCCCATCTCTAGCTGCAGGAAGCGTTTATGCTGAGGTGCCAAGTCCTCCCCCACCTGCTAGCTTTGGTTGCGGCCATAAGGCATCATCGGGTCGTCCCACCACAACAGGTGGAGGCGTTCTGGACACCAGCGCTGCCTGACTATAGCCTCCCGACATGACGACAGGGACCCGTTCACCATACACCACACGCCCCCTCCAGCGTAAATGAACATCACGGGCACATGTCATAGCAGGCCAGGTTAGACGTAATGGGGCCCATAGAGATCAACATATCATGTCGCAGTCAGCGATGCCTTGCTCGGCCCCTCCCTGCAACGCGGACGTGACCCGTAGTTGCAAGCTGGTTGAGCGGATTTAGTGATCTAATTGGGGGCTCATTGATATAGTATTAATCGCGCCGGGCTGCGCAACAGTGGCAGATAGCATTAAAGCATCCCGGACCGAGCGAATAGACGTTGTGACACTCTATACCCCTCACAGTAGCCGATGTGAAGCTTTTATCCATCACAACGCCTAGCGCGAGAACTAGCTTCATCCTGCCAGACCCCGGCAGAGTTGTTACATCACGCTTCACCAACCCACCGCCGGATCCCTTAGTGTGTAAGATACCACTAACCCAATTTTATTGGAAGCCAAAATAGGCACGACGCAGAGCTGGAGGGAGGAGAGAGGACGAAAGGCTTATCCCATGCCGAATGCCGGGTTGGTAGGTTAAAACATTGCCACTGACTCTTCTACCTTGCACAGTAACGTCCGGAGAGTGCCGCGCCTTCTCAGGCTCCAAGTTCCCCTTCAATGTAATACGAGGAAATAACCCGCCAAAGATATCATCTACCTCGAGCCACGCTTTGCCCCCATCGTTTGTTCTAGCCCGTAGGTGCGCACCGGTGTTGGCAAGATTTCTTGGTCGACCAGACGGTCGCTGAATCCCGCGTCACCTGTGGAATTGACCAACTCCCCCTCTCGCCTGACCTGGACTACCTGTCGTCGGCCTCGGCAGTGCCCAAAAGTAATTCTGTAAATTTAAATAGTGAGTACGAAAACAGGACACTACCGAGTCGGTAAACATTTAAGGTGCAATTAAAATAGCAAAATTGTCATATAACGATATCTGAACCCTAGCTATTGAAGATTGGATTTATGTAAAGCTGTTAAAAAGCCACCAATAAGGCGGGACTAGACATACAATATATTACAACATGTATATTATTATGATTGACTATAGTATTAATGATTAGATTGTAAAAAGGTATATATCAGTATCTTTCTAATGATATTTATTATTACAACATACAAGCGCCCGCCAAAGAGCATTTTCTTTCAAGATGCATTTATTATAGATGATTGATAATCTAGCCAGCCATTGTGTCGGCCAGATACATACTGATACAAATATGTTGCATATGCTAGTAATTGCCAGCATACTAATATTGGACATATTAGTTATCTATGTTGGACACCTCTCCCTAGCTTGATTCACTCTTTTATCTGTAGGACGAAACGTCGTCGGAAAGTCCTGAATCGCCACCATACTAGGAACTAAAATTCGACTTTAGCAGAAACCATTTCCCACCTGTAGCGCGGTTTTACTGGTAATCATGATGTATGGTAAATTGTGACGTTGTATCACATCAAACATTGATATTCATGTTGAAACATTGTGTCTGAATAACACGATGCATTATTGCTATATTTATTCGATCTCCCAGTGTAGGAATGTGATTACGTCTAAGATTTAGCCCATAATAAAGCACGTTTTTATGAAAATAAGAAAAATATTTGTCTGCAGAATCCCTCTTGGTGCAGCCTTTCAAATCCCATTGCCATAGTTCTTTATAGTGCCCGCTTTTATATGCAGAACCTAAAACATGGCTGTTAAGGGGCGCAATAGTTCATTTACAATTACCTCAAGCAACGCTGGTGGCACGCACAAACAGAATTCCTAAGTGACTGTCGAATCTATCTATGCGACGCCGTGCTGCGCACATACATATATAGCTACGTTATTGAATTCTTTATACATACTTTTCTAATGCGGCCCCTGATACACCATTAGATCACTCATCACAATTTCCAATTGCACACATACCAACATACTATGTAGTATAGTGCCCTCCCTAGTATATGAATACCAGGTAGTGCTTCATTGGCTATAGGATTAGCAAACGGTCCTAATTACATGTTTAAGCCGATCTAAGGGAACAAGTGATGAATTGTACACAGCAATATAGTATGCAGTAAGCCATAGATATAGTAAATGATATGGGGTCTTAAGAACCACCCCCACCCCCCCCTTACACCACATCAACTATTATTACCATTGCCAATGTCTATTGTTGCCTACAAACGTTCGTCATACCAAGGTCACCATGTAATATGCAGACCTTTGACACGCTTACCAATCACTGTGAGACCGGCACTACAGTGTAGCCAAGTGATATAATACCTTATACCGAATCACATATGATATCTCTATTCAGACGTTGAGGCCACTATACTACATAGTTGCTTGACGCTAGCCTAGTTCTCTCCATGAAAATTTTTGACGTATGGTATGAATCTAAAGGCTAGTATAGCGGCGAACGGCGTTTAGAGCGTGCCCAGTATGCTTAGATTAAAAAAAGTCTGCTATATTGAGTTATAAAAAAGGTATTTCTAAAGTTACACCTCTTTTGACACTCTATACTTTTAACTATATGACTTGAATCATTAGTTATCCACATAATATATGTGAGAAGAGTCGTTCAGTATTTATGTTATAATAGGCCTCTACTTTAGAATCAATTGTTAGTTTACCGAAAACATTGTACATTGCATAGCTCAAGATTCGCAAAATCCCAAACATATATACCAAGTAAAGCTGACCGCCATATGAGGTACCTGATCATATATAACCAATTGCGCCGCGACTTAATTAGCAGATCCCTCACAGGAGTCGCCCTATGAGAGATATATGGCCAGGGAATCACGTTGTGTTCCACTAAGACACGCGGATTCCTGATGACATGATTGTTGAGCAAATTCACTCGGAAAGTGCGCAGAGGCGAGGAAGACCTACTCCCTCAGTTAACAGCCATGCCCAGCCGCAGAGAATCGGGAGGATGTTCGGCAGAAAAAGCCAACCAGCCATCTAGCCGACGGCAAATCCGCAGAGAACCGATCCTGACCTGCCGGCTCTTTGAGTCTGGAGACTCAAGGTGGGCTCCCCTATAGTTGTGCCAGACGACCTTTATGTGCTCGGCGGAGCGAGCGCTGCCGTTCGGTCGGCTGCAAATATGGCGGGAATCGGCTATCTGTCTATGGGGGGCTTAACACTTCCAAAGTGAACGCTGCGGGTGATAAAGAACCGGGGTAGAAGACAACATCTTACTAAAGCCCCCAATACACCTGAATTCCTCCATACAAATTTCTGGCCTACCAACAACTATGTAGTATAGTGACTCCTGATAGAATACAAAGTGATTGGAAGGTGTAGAAGGTCCTCATATTACCATGTTTTGGTTAGAACAAAAAGTGTTGTAAAGAAGTTGCATGGTATTGTATGTGGGGGGCTTTACACCTTCACTTCATCATAGAATGCACACTCACTGCTTCAAGTTTAAAAACATGGTTAGACCCTCCAGTGCAGGAACCATGAACAGTTCGTCTCCACCACTCTGCATTATATTATTATTAGCGCACAGAAGTTTCACACACATAGTTAAAAGTTCAACCAACTTTATTTATTCATATATGACATATCCAACTGACTCTCCTAAGACTCCCTACCTTCTCCTACTCCTTTCAGCCAATTGATAGGCTTAGGACAAGGGAGGGAGTCTCAGGAGAGTCCGCTGGATCTTTCAGATAAAATCCGTTAAGATCATGTACATAATACATAACAAGATAACATATCAACATATGATGTCATCATACTTACCCATGGGAAGAACCATCAACACTGTTAGTATTCCTTTCGACACACTGTCGCTTCTTCAGGAGAAATAGAATATGATCCAACTAAAAATATAACTCCTCAGAACTCAACTTCATAATTATGTGTATTGTTTTGTATTGTGATTCTGTTACACATTCTCAATGACAAATGACTATCCATACTTTATTTTACAAGGCATGATCACCATCACACAAGTGATCCCATATCGTATATGTATGGAGGATGCAAAAGGCCCCCATACACATTTCGATTTTCCAGTTCGATTAACTTAAAAGTCAATGCCTGTCCACATGGTTCTATCGACCTAGATCGATTATAATTGACAAATAAAAATTGATCGAAAGTGATCGGACAAGTCGGAAAATTTTGATCGATCGCATGTATATCAAATATTATTTTGTTGTGCCCATTTTGGTTCGATTTAATTATGTAGCATACTTTTACATCCAGTGACAGACATTTTGGTGTGTTTACGAATGACTTCCTTCAATTATGCTTTCGATCAATGGAACCAACATCGATTAAAAATCGGTTTCTCCATGTGGGGGGTATTTTTTTCCCAGTTTGATTGATCATACTAAGATCGATCATAAATTATGATCGAATCGGACATCAATTAAAACTGTATAGTAGTGGTGCAGGGCTGACTGCTTAGTGCCTGTCTGGGCGGGGACCCTAGGGAGTACATGACCTAGGTCACGCTTTTCTTCTCTTCTTCTAAGTGGGCATCCATCTTAGGCCTGCTGTGGGAAAGAACACTGGTGCGGCTTACTGTGGGGGAGACAGGCACCCTGGTCCGGACAGGTAGTCAGCGGGCTTTGTTACACACAGTTCCGTTTGTGAAAAGTATATTCACGACACAGTTCTTAAGCAATCAATAAAGAATCTCCACACACTAGTTGCTGTTTAACTGGGGGCTACTTTACTGAGGGAAAGTCACTTAATACATACAGCACTTTCTTTGGTCCCAGAGAAAGGGTCAGTTCTTTAGGGTAAGTTCAGTTGCAAACAAAGGTAGTGGGTGCTGCAGCCCAATTCCTCAAGAGGTGTCTTCGCTATCCGCCAAGGACTGTGAGTTTCCCAGGGCAATCCTATGAATTAGGGGTGACAGTCCTTTACTACTACTACCTAGGGAAATTAGCTACTCACATGCTGCTGGAGATTTTTGCATACCCCAGGCCTCAGGCCTGTCCCATTGGGTTCTGGCAGGAGGGCTCTGCTGAATCTGGCAAGCTGTATCCTTCTCCAGACAAGACTACTTAGGCCCCTCCTATCATTTAGACTATATTCCCCTTGGGGATGGAGACACCTCTTCTGGGATGGGCTAGCAGCTAGAAAAATTCAGAGGTGCGATTAACCATTTCATGGGTATTTTTTTTACAATGCACTGTTCTTCTGCATATTTCACATATAGACCTCTTTAGGCCCCCCTACATGTACCGAGCAGGGGCGGACAGACAAACGAGTCATCACTCTGCATTTCGTCGCTCAGAGTATCGGCGGGCACCCTTCGTGTGCCAGTCGTTAGTTTGAATGGGGAAGCTGGTCCCCATTCAAACAAATGGCATAGGCCAAAGATGTACAGACATGTCCGTTCTCTGGCCGACCGTGCTTTGGGGCGACAGAGATCTGTGTATTTAGAATGGAATTACCAGGTCTTCTAGCTATGCCCATTGTCCTTTTTTCATTATAAAATGCTTCTACAAGTCAGTATAGATTGGAAATATTATGTGTGGCCCTTTAGTGACACCAAGGGCTGTACTTGTGGTCCTCCATATCTACTCAGTTGGCCACCACCGCTCTATCTACTCTTCCCAAAATGGAAAAAAGAAGCTTTGAGCAATACATAACCTTTTACAAATGTTCAGGGTCAAAATTTG
>CM070035.1:12285914-12296891 GCA_036250615.1 Ptychadena robeensis | reverse complement strand
ATGTCTCTGTATGATTGGTGTGTGTATATATGATACATGTCTCTGTATGATTGGTGTGGTTATATATATATATGATGCATGTCGGTGTGTGTGTACATATAATGCATGTCTTTTCACATGTATAAGACAGTTCTGTGTTTTACCATCCTTCTTTGGCATCGAAAAGACTAAATTCTTTGCGTCCGATTTTGCATCTCTTAATCATTTTGCTTTCCTTGCGCCGTTCCCAACCCACAATTACAAGGAAACTGGATTGTTTCAGCAACGAGAGCCGCCTATGACTTGAAGGCCCCTAATGACAATAAATCCACGCACTACCACATGGTAATAGCTTCTGCCATCTTTCCTGTGAAAATGAACGTTTGCCCGCTGTCTGTAATGACGGCCATTTTTTGATATGTAGACTATGTTGATTATCTGTGACGTGACCTTTTTTTGTTCCGAGCCGGAGAGGATTGTATAATGGTTTGTACATGACTTTGTGCTGCGAGTTGCAAGCTTCCTCTTACAAGAACATCCAGAGATGGCACTACAGAGCTTCTACGTGACCTTCCTTTTTTAAAGCTTGAAATAATCAGCTCTCTCCCGTATTGCGTTATTGTATCAGTGCCGCGGTGATTTATGCTTTTCCGTGTACAGTATACAGTTCTTTATGACTTTAGAGGCTTGGATTCTCATGGCTTACAAACACTTCTCTTGCCTGTACGCGCAGTAGATCGTTCGATGGCGGCGGTCTTGAGTGCCCGGGCCTTGCCGGTGTTCCAGGCCCTCGAATTAGCTTTTCCACTCAATTTATCAGGAATATAAGCAGCGGAGTGCATAATCTTTCTTCTGAGAAGCAAATACCCTGTTGTTGTTATTTATGGAAATATCGACGCCCGGAGTTGCATTGATCTCTGACGAACCATGGTTAAAGAGTGAGGAGGAAGGTACACCATTTAACCCGGGGACGTAGTCAATAAAACAGTTTGCCTGGGCTTAAAGAAGTATTGTAAACATGCATCGAGCTGTCATCTCAAATGCGGCGTTGTTATTTTACACCAGGCTGTGATCCGTCTTATATAAGATGACGATGGCTGTTTTAGCTTATGAAAGGGATATGATGTGAAATGTGTAGAGAAGCTGCCTTTTGTAGAGGTTAGGCTTGCAGCTCGAGTTTCTTGAGGTTCCTTGTTCTTTGCTAATGCATTGCCTAGGAGGTTCAGCTAAATCAGGTGCGGGCAAATTAGGGCTTGTCCCCACTTTGGCGATCTCTTGCGATTTTAATCGCGGCTATCATGCCCATGCATTTCAATGGGCTCTTATCTTGGGCCATGGACGGTCACACCCAATCGTCCCTGATCGCGTCCATAGACATGAATGGATGTGTTTAAAAATTGCAATTTCTTTTTTTTTAGGGGCGCCATCCATTCTCTATGGGCGTGATCAGGGGGTGATAACTGCCCGCGTTTAGAATTGCAGGAGATCGCTGGGGTGGGGGACTAAGGCCTGGGGGCTAAAACCATCTCTTTAAAGTGTCTACACCCCTGACAATAGCCATTCGATAGATGGCCGCTTCCAGCGCTGACGTCGTGGCGTGCCTGCTCGCAGCCATCTATCTAGCGGCCATCTCGCCCCCCGTCTTCGGGGTTGATTGATAAAGACAGGGTTATTGGACATGACCGTAAATCACGATGTCCATTGCTTTAGAAGCTGATGTATGCAGGGAAAAGCGACATCACCTGCATTAACCTGGAGGTCTATGGTGCCGCCCCCTTCGGTGTCAAAGACTTGGGCTGGAAGATCTCTGTGAGCCTGCAGCAACGCAGAAACGCTGCATGTTCTCTGAGAGCTGGCGTGCCCGATCCCTGCACAGATCAAACTGCTTGGTCGAAGATGTTTGTTGATCATTTGGCGATCAAAGTATGTTGGTGGACCCATAGCTCCCTATGCAGCAGCCTTTCTGATCGATGTATTTTGGAGATCGGCTCATGTCCAAATTGACCACAAATCGGATTCCCATGGTGGTGTTCCATCGATTCCCGATTCGATCAATCGCCATTTCCCCGATCGCCTGGAATGATTGGATCGGGAATCGATCGGTGACAAATCGACCCGTGTATGGCTACCTTAAGCTATGCCTGCTGCCATTTTTCAATAAAAATGCGTATACAAGTCAGTATAGATTTAAAATGTTATGTGCGGCCCTTTATTGATGCAGAGGGCCGCACTTACATATCTACTCAGTTGCCCACCACTGTGCCAAACTATTGTCCCAATCTGACTTTTACATTACTCCTAGAACCTTGATCGCCCCACCAACAGTCATAACATTTTGGATATATGAACTGGTTCTTTGATGAACCGCGTGAGCCTCCGATCGCAGGTCTTTAGCATCGAGCACCGAGGATGGAGGTCTTAATGAATGTAAGCACTGTGCAGTCAAGT
This sequence comes from Ptychadena robeensis, assembly GCA_036250615.1. NCBI lineage: Eukaryota > Metazoa > Chordata > Amphibia > Anura > Ptychadenidae > Ptychadena > Ptychadena robeensis. Next base: position 12,294,464 of record CM070035.1, on the reverse strand, counting down.
ACCAGGAGACAACCTGTTAATTGGGCCCTCTCTTAACCTCGCGTGAACCGTAAGACCCGCCGTAACTGCGCAGACAGAGTTGAAAAGAACAGATAAAAGGTGATGATGGGAATTGGCAGCGTCCGCTCTAACAAAGTCTTCTTAACCTGTTCAATAGGTGGCCATGTCTCCAGGCTTCAAAGGATTAAAATGGATTTACGGCACATTGTTGTAAGAGAACCCGGGCTCTCGCCGCTCATTGTTTCCTCTCCCTGACATTCTAACGCGGTCCGCTTTCCAGAGAAGCCTGTCATCTGCAATCTCGCAGGATTATCAGCTTTTCAGGCTTCACCTGACGCTTTAAAAGCAGCGACAACTGTTAAGATATTAGAAAGCGGTCGCGCTAAACTTGGGCAGTGTGGAAACACAAAGCGACGCTAATGGGTGGGAGCCGCGGAGAGGTGCTTTGTATGTGGGAGTCGGCAAAAAGCTGAAGAAAGGCCGACGAGGACTGACCTCGCCCCATAAACACGTTCCTTTGTTTCCTCGCCATCGAGGACCGGCGGGGTTGCAGAACATGTACCGCCATACGTTGGGGTTCCTGTTGAAACACAAGAAGGCTATTATTTCGGTAAAGACCGTTCAAGAGTAAAAGGCTTTGTGTTGGAGTAATGTTGAGGGATTAGCAAAAATTTTAAGCTGCGTCCTTTGAAGGGATTTTCAGGACGGAGAGAACATACTCTGTTACTAACTTCAGTCCTTTGGCAGCTGATGTCAACTGCTATTCTGCCGCAGCTGGAAGGTGTAAATTAGGAGACAATATACATGATGTGGGGATGCCATTATGGGATGGAATAACAGTAGATATAGGACAACCATGGGTCAGCTTACAATAGAGACAGGAAATAGCTACTGCTTAACCTCCTTAGTGTTCATGACGAGCCCATCTCGTCCAGAGTTTGTGTGAAGAACAAACTCTGGATGAGCTGGGCTCCCATGAAATATCGTATTGCAAATATCATATTGCTTCCAGCCGCAGCATTTCCGAGGCTCTGCGGCTTCACTGATCGCGTCACGGTGACGCGGAAGGGGGCGAGGGTGAGCAGTGCCATAGACCTCCATGTTAATGGAGGGGCTTCTGCTTTCCAGCCCTCCCAGCTGGTGTCATGAATGACACTGGCTGTATGGAGAGGGGAGGGGGGAGGGGGGAGGGAGGAAATGGCAGGCAGTGTACCTCGTACACTGCTGCCATTGCCTGTACCACACTGTTAAAAACGGTGCAGTACAGGCAGTGCGCTAGGGAGGTTAATGGAGCACTACGAATTCCAGGATTGGAGGAGAGCTCTTCATAGGTCACATGACCAGACTTTTTTGTTGTTTTTAACATAACTGTCATTCTTTCACATCTATAGACTGCAGAGTGCAATGCACATATGTAAAGCACATTGCTGTTCTTTATAAATGTACAGTGGCTTGCAAAAATATTCGGCCCCCTTGAACTTTTCCACATTTTGTCACATTTCAGCCACAAACATGAATCAATTTTATTGGAATTCCATGTGAAAGACCAATACAAAGTGGTGTACACGTGAGAAGTGGAAGGAAAATCATACATGATTCCAAACATTTTTTTACAAATAAATAACTGCAAAGGGGGTTGTGCGTAATTATTCAGCCCCCTTTGGTCTGAGTGCAGTCAGTTGCCCATAGACATTGCCTGATGAGTGCTAATGACTAAATAGAGTGGCACCTGTGTGTAATCTAATGTCAGTACAAATCCAGCTGCTCTGTGACGGCCTCAGAGGTTGTCTAAGAGAATATTAGGCGCAACAACACCATGAAGTCCAAAGAACACACCAGACAGGTCAGGGAAAAAGTTATTGAGAAATGTAATGCAGGCTTAGGCTACAAAAAGATTTCCAAAGCCTTGAACATCCCACGGAGCATTCCAAGCGATCATTTAGAAATGGAAGGAGTATGGCACAACTGTAAACCTACCAAGACAAGGTCGTCCACCATCCACTCACAGGCCGAACAAGGAAAGCGCTGATCAGAAATGCAGTCAAAAGGCCCATGGTGATTCTGGACGAGCTGCAGAGATCTACAGCTCAGATGGGGGAATCTGTCCATAGGACAACTATCAGTCGTGCACTGCACACGGTTGGCCTTTTTTTTTTTTTTTTTTAAGTTCAAAATTCAGACCATGTTGTGCTAATGAGGTTTATTATTCAGTGCTGCTGCATTTTGAGAATTAAGAATTTGAGAATTAAGCTTGTGTCAGAGGTCAGGTTGTCTGATATCTTATTGGAAGGCAACCTGGTTATTTGCTGGTCATGAACTGTAGTCAAGTTTTGTTGTCTGGTTACCTTATTAAAGGCAACCCAGGTATGTGACCTGTAGTCAGGTTATGTTGTCTGATCTTATTGGATGGCACCTGGCTATGTAGTGCCCATGACCTGTAGTCAAGTTTTGTTGTTTGTCTTATTGGACGGCATCCTGGGTGTGTAGTAGTCATGCTCTGTAGTTGAGTCGTGTTATCTGATTATCTTATTAGAAGGCAACTCCGTTATGTAGTGGTCATGACCTGTAGTCATGTTTGATTATCGAATTGAAAGCCAACCTGATTGTGTTGAGGTCATGACCTGTAGTCATGTTGTTTGATTATCTTATTGGAAGACAACCCTGTTTTGCAGTGTTAATGACCTGTAGTCAAGTCATGTTGGCTGATTTTCTTTTTAGGAAGGTCACACAAATGGACATAACCATTGGTTAGATCAGGGTCGGGCAAGTGGTCCACATTGGCTTAAATTTGCTGTTGATAAAGGGGTCGGGCCAAGAGCCTATAATGGCCACCCTCCATAGGTGTGCCAATTTCATGCATTGGCGTTGCAAATGATGGCGGTGATGTGTGATTGGCGACATGAGACAGGGACATTGTTGTCTTAAAATTTTCGGCACTTTCCTGCACATTAGTTGCAATGAGCAGAGATAATTCCTAGAGACTGCCTGTTGTCGCCATGAGGATGGGCCCACAGTGTCATCACATGATCACGACACTGCATCGTCCACAAGGCAACGTTTGGACACCTAGGCATTATGGGCACTGATTGCAAAGAAGAAGATGACAAAGGGCTACAAAAGGGGTTAAATCATGGTTACTAAATATTTTTTTCAAATTGTATCTCAATTATATTGTGATAATGTCGGGTGGTCCGTTATTGCTGATTATGTTTTTATGTTTATGATTTTTCTTTTTTACATGGTCAGTGGTCTGGTCATTTTGGCTCTTTGTAGGAATGTAACACCGTTGTATTATAGGCATGACCAAGGGTTGCTGAAGATGGATCATGGTGACTGATTATATTTTTCAGGAAAGTGTTACAATGATGATGGTGGTCAGGTCGCATTGAGTAATAACCTTTTTTAGAAGGCAACACAATTGTTTGGACATGACCAGTTTGATCATGTTGGCTGATACATTTTTTTAGAAGGTAACAAAATCATATTTACTAGGACTCATTGACTAGTGTTGAAGTGTTGTGCGAGTGCGTTGTGTATGAGTACTCACGACACCAGATTGAGGTGGATGTTCTCTTGCTCGACCACTGAACACCTTCTGTACCCCAATGAGCCAAGGTCCACACACGTAGATAGGGGGCTATTTACTAGTTACTGTGCTGCCTCCAAAGTGCTGGAATCCTTAGGCTGGGTGCAGGGGGGTCACTCTTGCAGGGTTCAATGCTGTGGTACTCCAGGGCCAATCAAAAGAAGAAGCCCAGAACATTCTGAGGGCTTCCTATTTATGCCTTCAGACAGGGGCTGGCTTAAGGCCTGTTACTAAGCCGGAGTACATTAGATACATTTCGGGGGGGGGGGGGGGGGGGGGGGGGGAGAATTAAGTACACACCCAGCCATGACTCATGTTTCCAGCACTTTATCAACAACAGGTGTACGCACACACTATACAGCCTAGGTGCCCAACCTGCAGCCCGGGGGCTGCATGCGGCCCTTTGGGCGCTGTTCGGCGGCCCCCCTTGGTTCTCCACATGTGGCCCCCAAAACCAAACTGTTAATGCCTAGGGCATAGCAACTCGCCTGTGAAGTAGTCACACGCTGACCCAGCTTTCCTAATGAACTTTGGTGGTCCTACATCACTAAAATTGGCAATGTTGATCAGGGAAACCAGGTCTGTAGCACTGCACACAGGGGCAGGATGGGGGTGGGTGCTGTTTGGTTTTGCCTGCCTGTCGGGATCTGGTCCAGCGCCTGCTGAGATATGTCAGCAGGGGGAGGGTCTGGATCGATGTTATGTGCAGCCCTTTAGTGATGCCAAGGGCCGCACTTGTGGCCCTACCTATAAACTCAGTTGCCCACCACCCTTTGGGCATTGTTTGGCAGCCCCCCTTGGTCCTTCACATGTGGCCCCCAAAACCTAACTGTTAGCATAAGGCATAGCAACTCACCTGTGAAGTGGTCACACGCTGACCCAGCTTTCCTAATCAACTTTGGCGCTCCTACATCAGTAAAATTGTCAATGTTAATCGGGAGAAACCAGGTCTACATATGAGCGCTGCACCCAGGGACATGAGGGGGGGTGGGTTTTGACTGCCTGTCGGGATCTGGTCCACCGCCTGCTGAGATATGTCGACGGGGGGAGGGTCTGGATGTCGATGTTATGTGCGGCCCTTTAGTGATGCTGAGGGCTGCACTTGTGGCCCTACATATCAACTCAGTTGCCCACCACTGCTGTACAGCATATAATACACAGCACATATATTACAGTTATGTGACTATTTCTCGGGTCACTACAGTGTCACCCACCAATATCTTGCAGAAGATGTCATTGATGAAGTTGGGTGAATAGAACTGTTCTGGTCCTGTCATTGGTCGTGTTGGGATATAGATGAATTGTCTGTATAGCGTTTACTAGTTTGTACTCTGAAGAGTTCCTGAAGCAGAGATGATTCAGTCTCTCGCACATAATCAATTGTCAGTGGAGATGAGTAGCAATCGGATGGAATACAAATTAATGACGGACCTCCTAGGGTGCTCATCGCTAACACCGACTGCTGCTCTCAGTTGCCAAGTAACATAAGACTCTCTACTGATAATAAGTGATAAAAAAAACATGTTTATCTGATAAAACAAATTAACATTTACTTAAAAAATGTGCAACTTCAAAATATATCAAGTTTTGCAATGTACACAATGGTGGGTCTTCCGGGGAAATATAAACCCACGTTGATAGATTTGGTGATTGTGCAGTTTATCACAGTGGGAAGCTGTTACGTTCCTGTTCGGATTGTATTTTGGCGTCTAGCAGACGCGGGACCAGGGGGCGCCAAGGATCATTAAACTAAGTCTATGTGTGTTCAGTATAGGTCGTAATTCATGTCTTTGGGTAAAAACTGTCCACTCCTCCACCACTGTCTCCTACCACCCTCGCTCATTCAGTTCATTTTTCCTCTCACCTTCTGTAAAGTGATGATTTACTTAACAAAGTCATCAACTGTGGTGCTTTAAGGGTTGAGCGTGCAGCTGCACATAACATTTAAATCTTACAACAGGTGTGCCAGGACTGGCTAATACTAATTCCATATTGTTCCCATTTTGCACTTCTCTAGATCCCAAAAGGACCCCGCTGGTGAACAACCAATAGGACTGTCCATCTAAAGCAGTGGCGGGCAACTGAGTTGATATGTAGGGCCATGAATGCGGCCCTCTGCTTCACTAAAGGGCAGAATATAACTTTTATCCCAAAAGGACCCCGCTGGTGAACAACCAATAAGAAGTGTCCATCTAAAGCAGTGGTGGGCAACTGAGTTGATAAAGAGGGCCACGAGTGCGGCCCTCAGCATTACTAAAGGGCCGCACATAACATTTTCAATCTATACTGACTTGTATAAGCATTTTATAATGTGGAAATAACAGCAGGCAGAGCTAGAAGACATTATTTTTCATTTTTAAGTAACAAAACTTATTTTAAATTTTACTCCAAGCATTGGGTAACACTGTAGTATGGTAACACACATTTTGATTCAGAGATTATGTGATGCAATATGTGTTCCTATGCCCTATGCATAAGCAGTAAGGTTTCGGGGGTCGAAAATGGAGGACTGAAGAGGGCCGCTGAAGAATGCCCCAAGGGCCGCAGGTTGGGCACCTAGGATCTAAGGCATGGGCATCTAAACTCTCCTTTCAGGGGCCCCCCTTTTCTAGCTAGGGGACTGCTTGTCCTTCCCTCAGCCCCCTTCTTGCAGCCCCCCCCCCCCCCGGAATACTTCTGCACCCCACCTCGCCCTTCAGTTTGGGAACCACTGATCTAAAGGAAGAACCTGCTGCCAGTAAAGGAAGACTTATAAATCACAATTTAAGGTGACTATAAAGGACACCTAGGTAGTTTATTTAGTTCTCCATTTTTTCCTAGTAGGTACTAGGGATGATAAAAAGTACATACAAACATACTTACTGTCTCCAATCTGGTGAGGAGACCTGACTGGTCGCAGCTTCTTTTGTGTAGACACCTGGCTACCTTTAGGAGGTCCAGCAAGTGAAAAACCCTGGTGGTTTCCTGAGTGGAATGGGACGGCACACCCAGTTTGTTTCCTACCATTCCAGAGTCTGGGACCCTGTAACCAAACTAGAAACATGCACCTTCAGGGGTTGGCCAATTTCACAGACTCCTTCCCAGGGTACACCTGTTAGGACCATTTCACAGCTGGACAAGGTAAATGTTATTAAAATATATTCAGTGTAAAATTTAACTGGAATGTGGAGCTTCTAAGTCACTATTGTAATACATGATTTGGTCCACCATCCATGGTTGCCATCGGGAAACTGCCATGCATCCATCATGGGAGTGTGTTATATGTTGTTGTCGGCAGCCTGCTGGCAGTGAGTGCAAGTAGAGGGCAGGAAACTTAAGAACCTTGGCACTTCCAAAATATGATGATCTGAGTCCATTTCCATCCTTATATTACCGGAAACCAGGTCATACTGAACCGGCTCCTCAGACTTTGCCAATAGCCCTCTGGAAGGCAGCTCCCAAAACAGTTTTCTCCAAAGTTCAAACATTGTTATTATGATCCATTCCAGACTTTATTCCCCAGACTGAGAAAGTGACATATGTTATGTTGGTGTCAAGAGTTTTTTTATTTTTTTATTTCTGCTTTTTAAAAAGTGTGACCTTTTCATGTGTTGAGGAGGAGTCTTGAAAGCTGTTGCCATTTTATTTGTCTGAGCTGCTATTTCTGTAAATACATTTCAAAGCCGTAATCTGCATTAAATAAAGGGAAAAAATGTGGCGGATGACACAAAACCTCAATCGCTTGGCCCAAAATCCAACCAGTCTGTCAAATCAACAAGCCGGTATGTGACGAGCGATTGGAGGATGTCTATCACTTAAGATTTTGTTTAGTTTTTAAAGGTAAAATTATACTCAACAACAGAATTTAAAGTGGACCTACCACCAGAAATCTGTTTTTATGAATGGCACCAGAAGTGCCAGTAATAGGGAGGAATGCAGTAAAAAAAACCTCAAAAACTTTCCTGTAATGACCATTTTAACAAGATTACCACATAGCTCTCCTCACTTCCTGGTTCGCTGAAGGCAACACATGAAACTGGGGGTGCGATATCGCGGGTGGCCACTGGGGGGGCGTTCAGTGATCTTCTATGGGAATTTTCAAAGCAGATCACTGCTTCCTGTGACGTGCTGCCTATTTCTGCCTACAATGAACCAGGAAGTGAGGAGAGCTGCCAAATTATCTTCTTAAATTGGTCATTACAGGTAAGTTTTTGGGTTTTTTCACTGCATTCTTCCCTATTATTGGCACTTCTAGGGCCATTCATGAAAACATAGATTCCTGGTGGTAGGTCCGCTTTAAAGTGGAAGTATATTTAAAATCTAAAAAGTATATATGTATGTATAAGTATATAAATCTAAAAGTATATATGTAAAATTAAAGTTTGACTTGCCTCTGAGCTGGTATGATGGAGTAGTGCTCCACAATCCTAAAAGACTACTTACCTGCTGTTCCCTAGAATCATATGAGATGTTCCATCTTTTTTTCCCAGGGCATAGCTGTAAATATCACTGGCCAGGAATATGGGATGTGAAGTTACTTCCGGTTTAGGCCAGACTCTTCTGTGTTCCAGGAAGTGGAGTCATTGATTTCACTTCCGGTATGGGGGGGATTAAAGTCCTATCCCTCCTATTCATTTTCTGTCTAACTTAGGAGGAAGAGGGTGTTACTCTCCCTAGTAATGTCCCACCCCACACAGTGTGGTACAGGCAATGGCAGCAGTGTACGAGGTACACTGCCTGCCATTTCCTCCCTCCCCCCTCCCCTCTCCATACAGCCAGTGTCATTCATGACACAAGCTGGGAGGGCTGGAAAGCAGAAGCCCCTCCATTAACATGGAGGTCTATGGCACTGCTCACCCTCGTCCCCATCCGCGTCACCGCGACGCGATCAGTGAAGCCACAGAACCCCGGAAATGCTGCGGCTGGCAGCAGCATCGCCGTAGCTTTCCGGGGATATGCAGCTTTCATGGGAGCCCAGCTCATCC